>PVKZ01000646.1:72032-511811 GCA_004027375.1 Macroglossus sobrinus | reverse complement strand
AGAGCAATCTGGCTAATGCACATACCATTTCTAGCCCTTCTTACTACACCATTCCATATATCTCATCTTTAGAGACATCGAAACTCTAGATGTCCGTCTATATTCATCTGTGCTTTTGCTCAGGTATACCCTCAGTCCCTTGCTTCTATATATGTAAAATTTTACTCTATCTTAATACTTCCTCTTATGTGGTCCAGCTGAGAAGTTTCTGTCCCTGTCATGCCTCCCTGACACCTTCCTGCTGCATTACAATTCCTCTTTCTGCTATAGTCTCACAACTCATTGCTCTTCTAATCATTGATCAATGTTACTATAAAAAACTATGAAACTATAAAAAACCATAGAAAAATTAAAAATAAACATGATTCTTATTTTTTGTTGTAAAATAAAGACCATTAAGACAATATTTTAACAAGTACAACTTTGAAGAGAAACGTGTAATTTTATCATCTTCAAAATTTTGTAGATTATAAAATTGGAGCTGGGAAAAACCTTTCTCTAAAGTTTATGAAATAATCCTTTAGGTTGGGTTTCTCACTTTTCTTGGGATATTTCTTTTTTCACACAAATTGTTGTTCAAGAAAAATGACTGCATCTAGAAAGGAAAGGGAGGTGAGTCATTCTTTCCATCCTTGTACAGAATAAATAAGTCACTAAATTTAGCATCTTGATTTGATTTTTGCAAAGCATTGGCTTTCTTAGTTTTTTTAATATTTACATCTGAAAAACAAAGCCAAATAACCAATTATTTTAACAGATATTCACTTCATTTGTTACATTATTTAAAAGAATGAAAAATTTCCCATTTAATTGTATTTAATTATTTTGTATTTCTTCTATATGGATATATTGTTAATAAAGTTTACTATCACCAAATATTTTGAACACATTTTTGTATTCTAAGTTTGCTAAAGAGAAAACCCAATGATGTGAGAATATGCATTGGTGAGTCAGAAATCTGAAGATCAGACTTTCTGTTTGTTTTATAATAACCTCAGACAAATAGTTACATATCTGTTTAACTTGTGTGCAACATGGTCATTCGATTTGTCTTCTACCAGATATATTCATCGAATGACTTATTTTAAACTTAGAAAGACAATTCCAGCTTCTATAGAAGAAAATTAAATCTGTGGGTATGTGTGTGTAAAAGATACCAATTACTTCTGTAAGCATTTTACACTTTGTGTGAATAAATAATGTAATGCAGTCAATTCTACTTCATGAATGGTATTTACAACACCATAGAAAACCATAAAGATCTCTTTAAGGCAAGTTATCAGAAAAGATTTTACAGAGGGGGTGTGTTTTAAATTTGACCTTGATGTTTTTGAAGAGATTAAGAGCATGGATTCTTGAGTAAGACTGCTTTGTTTAAACTTCAGCCTACCTGGAATGAATACTTATTTGTAGATGTAACAATAGCTATTTTATAGGGCTGATGATAGATTTAAAGAATTTAATATATGGAAAGTCTTAGAACAGTTTCTCATGTTGTATGAGCTTAAGAATGTTAACTATCCTTTTAGTGGGTGATGAAATATGGTGAGCATACCAAGCAAGGAAAATTGCAGGAGCAAATATCTTCAGAAGGACTCAGTTGATCAATTGCGTTAGTTTCCTAGGGCTGCCAAAACTCATCAACAGAAACTGGATGGCTTCAAATAAGAGACTTTTATCCTCTCACAGCTCTGGAGGCCATAAGTCTGAAATCAAGGTGTAAGCCAGGACACAGTCTCTCAAAAGACTTTGGGGAGAATTCTTCCTTCCTTCTTTCAGCCTCAGGTGGCTCCTGGTGTTTCTTGGCTTGGATAAATCCAATCTCTGCCTTCATCTTCTCATGACCTTCTCTTCTGTATCTTTTTTTCTTCTCTACTCTTATAAGGATAGATGTCATTAGATTTAGAACCCACCTGTACTCTGAGATTCTCTTATCTTGAGTGTCCTTACTTGATTCCATCTGCAAAGACTCCTTTATCAATTAGAGTCACATTTCTATGTTTCAAATAGACATATCTTTAAGGGGATCATGCCTCAAGTGAATACTCCTGTCTGTAGAAATTTAAAAGTACTTAAAGGGAAGCTTTAGAATAGATTTAAAAATAAAAAATAAAAAAGTGACATTCAATACCTGGGCACAGATTAATAATTTATTTTATCAACATTGGCAAGCATTGAAAATGTGAGTGATAAAGATGAAAGCTATGATTTAGACAGATTAATTTAGTGGCAGAGTCCAGAATTTGCTGAATTGAGAAGAAACTAAAGATAAAAACTAGTTAGGAGATATGTGTGAGAAACTCCCAGTGAAGTCAAGGGTTATGCTAGAAATTAAAAAAATATATATTTTAATGCAAAGATTTAAAGAACTTGACCAAAAACTGGTCTAGAGTGGTTAAATATATGAGACAAGTTAAGGGATTCTTTCAGATTTTAAGCATTAGTTACTCAGAAAATTCTAGTAGCATTTTCAAATGTAAAATTAAGTCCAGACAGAGAGCTATTGTGAGCATAACGTGATTAAATGTTTGTGAGGCATATTGAATTTGTGTTGACTATTCAGTACTATTTACTAGCAAAGAATAAAAACTATAGATATAGATTTGAGAATCATTTTTTATGATTTTGATTTTTACAACAATGTTCCTGAGAGAGTTTATAGTCAAAGGCTTTGAGATTCTGTTCAGAGATAGTCCTTAAAATGCCATATTTAGTAATGTTGTTAATTGGGAATTTGGCTAACAAAAGAAGGAAATTATAATTTAACTCTTATTCAACCATTCTGCCAAAACCCATTCATATAAGATAAAATATATATAACAACTTGCTTCCCTTTTCATCTTTATTAGAAAAATAAATCTTTATTTCAATTGGCTTTGTTTCTAAACTGTAATTACTTCAGTGACTATGGTATCTGGTCATCTCAGAAAAAACATTCTATCAACATTTTGGGTCATTTTAATTTATCATTTTGCCATAGGTCAAAAATGACCCCCCAATTTTTTTTCTGTTCTTCTTACCAACATACTTGCTTTTTGTTTCTTGTAGACTGAAAATATTGATTTGCTATACTCGTATGACAGCTGATACTAACTTTAAAAACTCTTTCAGTATTAATAGCATGGGACCATGCTTTTTCAATAAAGTAATAACTTCTAATAAAGAAAATCTACTCTCTTATCTACTTGTTGTCAAGAGCTATATCAGAGATTTAAAAAAATAGTATATAACCTATAGAAAGAAAAGACAAATAAATAATCAATAACAAATAAATAATACATTACTAATAAAGGTAATGTCAATGTTTTGTCAAAAGAAAGAAAAGGAAAGTTGTGGGAAGTTTGACAAAAAGTTAGATATTCAGGGAAATTTGCAAGAACACTTACACCTATCAGCAGGCATACATTCAGAAAGGGCTGATTTCAAGTTAGTGTTTCTCAAAGCATGATTCTGGGGCTGCTGCTACCAAAATCAGCTTAGGAGCTTGATTAAAAAGAAAGTTATCTGGACCGTAATTCTGGGTAATTTTTCCAAAATTTTTAAATCTGTTCTGTGACTATAGAAACATTACTCTAAAGTCCTTTAGGAAAATTCAATTAAAAAAAAATTAAAAACCCTGGCTAGCCAATAGCAGGCAATGGCCTGAAATAGGCAGAGCAGTTTCAGCATCTCCTGCTCTCAGATCATTCTCTACTGAGGAGAAGCTCAGCCTGATGGGAAGCAAAAAACTTTTTCAGATTGTAGTCACCTTCAAAAAAAAGAAAAAAAGTTTTGTGAGCTTTACCTGCAAAATCAACCAACTGACCCTTAAGATGTCTTTCCAATCCCTCACAGCTTACCTGGTCTGAAATCCCTTCAATAAAATAAAATTCTTTAAGTTTTTTCAGATCACAAGGAGATAGGACATTGCTTGAAATGGATATCTCTTATTTTAGGCAACTGATTGTTGTAGTCATTTCAAATTATTAATTAGATTGTATGAATTAAAGAAAAAATAAGCTAATATTTTGATAGAAGGGAACAATAAAGAGACCTGGAAGGCAATAGGTGACTACTGTAGTATATATAACAGGGAGAAACTAGACATTAAAATGAGATATGGACTCAAATCTGAAATTGTATAATGTAGAAAAGATGTTGATTCTTTTGTACTTTCAATTTCACACTCTGTGCAATGAAAAATATTACCAACAGTATCAAGATTGTTGTAAAGGTTAAATATGACAGTATTATCTCAGCACACTCTAGGTGCTCAATGAAAAAAAATTTTTTTTTCTGGATTTGAGGAATGTTTTATCCCCCAGAGAAGGCAAATGATTTAGAAGTAAAGAAGAATATAATTTAAGTACACTTTAAGGTCTTCACATTTTGCTCATGATATGCAATAAAACTGCAATGTGAAATGTGGCAGGTGGGGATGATACGACTGACACTTTAAATATAACCTACTCCCATGCATAAGAATTATGACCTCGTCCTTGTGTATCATCCAGTAGGAAATATGGGATAGCACAATTTAGAATGAATGTCCAGACTTAAGCATTTTTAAAAGTCAGTCTTACCATTCTTTTCTTTTTTTACTTTTATCCTACTTACTTTTAGAGCCCCTTGAATTTTAAATTATGCTCCTTATCTAAGATATCAAACTAAACGGCTTTTTTTTCCTGCACACATATCTACTGAATGCCTTACTTTCTTCCCTCAGTTTTTGTCATTGCTCTCTCCATTTGCCTCTTCAAAGGCAGTAAAGGTGTATTGGTATAAAATAAAATACTTTACAAATCAAATGTCCTACAGTTCAGTCAGCAAATGGAATCTTGGCAATGAACATGTTGGTTTTCTTATATTTTTAAAATGTAAAATATTTGCCTTATATGCTTTATGCTTTATTTTTAACAAGCCTTGCTTTATTGAGAGAAAGTTTGGATAAAGACATATCTCTGTAAACCAGTTGAAATGCCCAGCTTTTCTTTTTGCCTTCAGTCAAATGTAGTAGTTGAAATCAAATGTTTTAATCTCTGGAGGTCATTAAATCTAACAAAAGTTTTAAAAGGCTTTTGTTGTTTGTGACTATAATATATTGAAATGTTTGAGATATATTTAAGGATGACTTCTCATGTTGTTTTTGTATGTGGTTAGGCCATAATTTTAAATGTATTTAAAGGCCAACTACTGGACAACTTAGCTATAAAGTAAAAAGGCACAGTGATATGAGGGTTTACAATAGAAAACACTGATCTACTTTTTTGAGTTATACAAACTTTCTCAAAGAAGTGTTGCTCAGTTCATGAATGAATGGATAAGGGCTTTATCTTTAATATATACATATGAAGATACATAAATACACAGTAGATAGGTATATAGGTTTTATAATTTGAGTAGTGTTCCTCCAAACATGCTAACAGAAAGAAACATAGTATGAGCTTGTTTAGGCAGCTTTTGGACACCTTATTATCAGAAATCTTTTCTGGTCATGGGAAGCTGATATTCTTTTCAGCAAATTCCAGGAGATATAAAAATCATAGTATGGTCAAATAACATGTTCCTGCCCATTGTGATTCTTACTAACGACAACATATATGACCAGATGTTTCTTTTGCCGATCTATCTTATCCAAATGCATTCAGAGTTCACACCAACAGTTGTATCAATGAGGAAAAAAATAGAAAAATCATTTGTATGTAGATTTTAGGACACATATTATTAATGTATAAATCCTTATTTTGATACTAAGATCTTGGACAATTTATATACTTTTTTGTATGGCAGTTTTTTAATAAAAATTTTTAAAAATGTTATAATAAAAATTACTTCATAGAGTTGCTGTAAGAGGTAAATGAGCTATTACATGTAAAGTGCTTAAGAAAATTATTTACATTACAGTTTCCAACCTCTACCTATCAATTCAGTGTTGTGGTGACATGATATTAATATCTCAAAAAAGTCTAAATTAAAGATATTGTCTTAAAATATATTCTAGCTACACTAAACAGGGCAGAAGAAGGACAAAGTTTGTTTATTTTTAGCAGGTTGTGTTGTATCCAAGGGACTATTTTGAGACATCTGTGAGATACATTGTCTGGTGTATGGAGGAGACCTTGAGCAGAGATAGGAATCAATGATTTTCAGCATATAGAGGGAAAAGGAAACCATTTATGTAGATGAAATAACCTATGGAGATAGCATACAATTAGGTTGCATCTTGAGTGTCCTGGAAAACAGATTCTGAGGTGGGAATTAACATATAGGCAGTTTAATAGAGAATGTTTTTAGAATAAAACATATAAAAGGGTCAGGATTAAGCAGTAGGAGAAGTTAGACTAGGATAAAAGGGCTCGGATGACACCACAAGGAAACTAAAATCAGACAGAATTTTAGAGTTAAGTTAAGAAAAGTTTTCAGGCTTTTACCAGCCATTACTGCATTTACCAGCCATTGAATGAAAGCTCTTTCAACAGATTGGAAAGCTCTGCCAACATTCCCAGCATCTGGGAAATTGGGTCCTTCTATTCTAGATTGGAGAAGCAAGTGACAGTATCCAACACAAGGCAAAGAAAAAGGTATTAAGACTTTAAAGATCTCAACTTTTAAAAGTCCAGGAGGTAAGAATAAGATTTAAAAAAAATAAAATTAGAAGAAAAAGAGAGGACAGATAAGTAGAAAGATAAATGATAGGTTGAGTAGAAAATACTAAGAAAGAGAGCATATTTTAAAGAATGAAATGTTACATAGTGTTAAATGTTACTATGTTTAAAATGTAAAAATTCATTGTAAAGCACAAACTAAACCCAAAGGAAGAATATAAAAGGAAAATATTAAAGATCAGAGATAAATGTAGAAAATAAAATCAATCAAGCCAAATTTATTTCTTTGAAAAAAATCAATGAAAATGGCAAACTGTAAGCAATACTGACCAATAAAAAGACAGAGAAGACTCTAATAACTTAAACCAAGAAGGAAAGAGGAGGCATCACTAAGATCTTATAGAAATACAAGGTTTATAGGGGACTACTATGAACAACTGAGAAATTAGGTAACACAGATGAAATGAACATATTTCTAGGAAACAAATGACCATAACTAACTCAAGATTACATAGAATGTCTGAATGTAGCAATAATAAATAGAAACACTGAATTTAATAATTTAAAAATCTTCCCAAGAAGAAAAGCTCAGGACCTGATGGTTTTAACAGTGAATTTTACCAAAAAGCCTCAGAGAAATTAATATCAATCTTTCCCAAACATTTTTAAAACATGAAAGAGAAAGGAACACAACCAAACTTAATCTATGAGGCCGGTATTAATCTGATACTAAAACCAAAAAATACAACACAAAAAAAGAAAATTATAGACCCATTTTTCTTATTACTATAGATATAAATATCTAGAGCAAATTACATCCACTAACATAACAATGTTTATATGCCATGACCAAGTGGGATTTATCTGAGGAATACATAGTTGGTTTAACAATCAATGTTACAATATTAATGTAATAAAGGACAAAAACGTCATGATTCTCTCAATAGATCTAAAAAGAACATTTAAAAAAATCCATATTAAAAACACTAAATAAATTATAAATGGAGGGAAAATTTTTCAACCTGAACTTCTTTGACCTGATGAAAGGCCTTTATGAAAATATGGCAAGATATTTATTCCTTTGGAGTATGTAGATGTATTAGGGGAACCACTGTGTATTAAACTAAGAATGTGAAGATTATGACCTGCTGAATGAGGAGGCACAAGCCACTCCCATGGGATCAGCAGGTAGCTCCCTCAACATTTAAGCTCCCACTTTAGGGAAGTGAAAATCCCGGAGTCATTTTGAATGATGGCATAATTTCAATATACTCATACAAAGGAAGTAAAGTTACCAGATTTATTACTTAAAGATTCTAAAAATGGGTTGGAAGAGACACAGTGAGCAGTCCTTTATTACAAGTCATGAGAGAGCCAGGGATAACCACCTTATAAGGTGGTTAGGGCAAAGGTCATTAACTTTTCATGGGCTCAACTCTAAGTTGTTATTATAAAAAGTGCCACAGAAAAAGCAAAGCAGAAACTTGTGATGAGAATCCCAAGCTCAGATTTTTATCTAAATGCCCACACTCTGGGTGTGAGCAGAGTTATCATACAGTAAAATGCTTACGCATTGACTCAAAATGGGTGTTTTCTCATCAAAGTTAGCTTTGAGGTATTTACTGGACATTTCAGTGATGATATTGCTAGGCATTTAAATTACTAGTTTGTAGTTCAGGATAAGCGTGAGAGAAAAAAGTATACATTTTGTAGTCATTAGCATGTAGATAATGTTTTTAAGACTAGATAGGAGACTGAATGTAGTGTAAACTGAAATTATAGGGTTTATGAAAATGATATACTTTTCATAAGATCAATGATAAACTTTTTAGGAATGCTTTATTTTATACATTGGAATTCCAAAGATGCAAGTGCTTTGAAGTGTAAGTTGATTGTCATTATAATAAAACTAAGAAAAAACATTGAATTATGCAGGAGGGATATGTGAAAGATTATTAATGACTTTGATTGCAATTATATTGAATTTTACAAGATGAAATCAGTCTTGCAGAAAGGAATGGTAGGCAGTTGGATAAGAGAACAAAATTTGGAAGAGAAGAAAGCTGAAAATATAAAAATGTTAGTGCTCTCATCCAAGCAATAATTTCTGAAGTTAAGAAAATATAGTGCCACAATATCAAAGGAGAGACTAAAAAGGGAATTCTAGATTTATAACTGATTGCAGCTGAAAAATAACACTGCAAAAGATATCTTTGACCTAATCTCTGGAACCTGCAAATATTACCTTATATGGCATAGCTTTGCAGACGTAATGAACTTAAGCATCTCAAAATGGAAATGTTATCTTGGATTATCTGGGTGGACCACATGTATCTTCATAAGAAAGAAGGGAGTAGATGGGGAGTATAGATTCTCTGAAGAGTGAATTTTATATATAGTATCAAGTTCCATGAATGTTTATAGGAAGAAATTAAAATTTAATATACATGAGAATAATAAAACTACATAGGAAAAAAATAAAACTATGAAGCTTGTAAATCAGTGATGATCACAGGAAAGTAGATATCTATGTCTTAAATAGAGATATAACTGAAATATATTTACTAATGGCAAACTAAATCAATAGTCAGCAGGCATTACATTTACTAGTTTTCTACTATATACTTGCATCTGATGCCTAAAACTACAACAATGAACAAGACAACAATGAACAAGTTTCTACTCTCAAAAAATTCACAAACTAGGGCATTGTTCCTCCAGATGTGGTATGGGCCAGAGGAACCAGAGTCATCAGCAATTCACTTTGGTCCTCTTACATAGAATATTAAATAAGATCCCAGAATCTACTTCCCCACAATCTAAAAATAGAATTTGTATTTTAAACAACTGTTTCAGGTACACAGAACAATTCTGAAAATAGTGCAGAGACCCATATATCCCTCACACATTTTCCCCATTATTAACATCTTATGTTAGTATGCTATGCTTAGTACTAATATTAATGTAATATTTTTAACTAAAGTTTATACTTTATTCAGATTTCTTTAGTTTTTGACTCATGTATTTTATCTGTTCCAGGATACAGCATTACATTTAATCGTTACATTTCCTCAGTCCCCTCTTGGCTGTCAATATTTCTCAGACTTTGTTTTTTGATGACTTTTACAATTTTGAGGAGTACTGGTAAAGGATTAGGTTCAATACAATATTGGCACATTTGAAATTTATCTGATGTTGTTCCCATAATTAGACTAATATTATAAATTTTGGGAAATAAAATGAAAGAAATAATTTCCATTTGCATCGCATATCAAGGGTACATACTATCAACATGATTTATGACTGCTGATGTTGACCTTGATCCTCTGAGGGTAGTATTTATCAGGTTTCTTTGCTGTAAAGTGACTCTTTTTACTTCTTTTCCATACTGTACTCTTTGGAAGAAAGTTACTATTCTCTTGTCACACATAAGCTCATACCTCCTTTAGGGCACAACATCTACATAAGTTATTTTGCATTCTTATGCATGGGGCATTTGTTCTCTTCTATTTTAATACTAAATTCAATCATTTATTTATATCAGTATGAACTAATGGATATTTATTTTATACTTTGAGCTAAAATCTAATGCTAAAATCTTATTCTGTTTGCTCAAATAATTCCAGCTCAGCCATTGAAACATCTTTCAGTTATCTTTCATGTTCCTTCAATATTTTCCAAGAAAGTGGTTAGTTTGTTTGTTTGTTTTTAACATTTTTTTTACTTTCTGGCACTGTGAGATGCTCTGGGCTCATCTTTTTTGTCCCTGATGTAGAATCAGCCACTTGTCTGAGGAGTCATATTTCCTTTTTTTGAAGAATGGCATTAGATACCAAGAGCTCTGTGCAGGTGTTCTCATTGTTCACCATGTCATTTATTTTAGGTACTTTGAGCTGACAAAGAACATGCATGTGTTTATATTAACATGTATAAATACACATAAGTATTTTAATATGTAACCATCTGTATTTAAACTATTAAGCTAAATATATTAAGCTTAACATGAGTTCTTAGTGATATTTCCAATGTTATTATATCACCACAGGAGTCATTCTAGCCTGTTCTCTTTGCTTACCTATATGTTCCCACTCCAATAGTGAGAAATCTGGCTCCTATCATCCATCAGCCATCTATTTAATTGTTCAACCTTGGTATATGTGAACAGTCATGCCCTGCCTAAAGATGTTTCCATCAATTACTCCATATACAATGGTGGTCCCATAAAATTATAATGGAGCTGAAAATTTTTTATCACCTAGTAATATCTAGCCATTGAAAAATCATAGTGCAACAGATTATTCACAAATTTGTGGTAATGCTGGTGTAAAACAAACCTATTGTGCTGCCAGTCATATAAAAATATAGCATATATAATTATGTATAGTACATGATACTTGATAATGACAATAAATAACTATGTTACTGGTTTATGTATTTACTATACCATACATTTAATCAATATTTTAGAGTGTACTCTTTCTACTTATAAAAATTCTGTAAAACAATATGTCATATTGTGATTGCAACAGCCACATACATCTTGTGTTTACTGCATCTCTTGAATGCATCATTTTCCCTTGTGCTTTATTTTATTTTGTGTTGTTTTATACAGTAACATGCTGTACAAGCTTGTAGCCTAGGAGTAATAGGCTATATCAAATAACCTAGGTGTATAATAGACTATACCATCTAAGTTTGTGTAAATCCAATCTATAATGTTCATACAATGACAAAATGGCCTAACAAGGCATTTCTCAGAAGGTATCTCCATTGTTAAGTGGAACATGACTGTATAACAGTATCAGAATTATTAACTTATACCCACATTTTGTTAGCAAGCTTCTCAGGCATTTTTTTTGTACACATCAAAATGATATGATGGGTTAACCAAGTTGAATAAATAATTTCTGCATTTGATAATAAACACTTTTATCTTCATTTATAAGATTCAAAAATCTGTATTACAGGGGTTATAATTTTACATTTAAAATATATATTTAACACTAAGTATTAAAACTAAATATAGCTTATATTAACTTTAATATAAGACTAATCAGTAATAAAAGGAAAGTAAATAGTCATAGCAACAATCACAATGACTTTTTTCTGTATTTCATCTCTTGTTAAAGTAATAGATTTCTCATTTTGATGTAATTAGGTGATATTTTCCACCTCTGCTGATTCTACTTATTAATAGAAGTCAATATAATTTATTAGAAAATATAAAAATGTGAGCAACTCACTGCCTAAGAGAATAAATATTTGAGTAAAGCTTTAGGATGTATCTAGCAGTGATCCACATAACGTAGCTTAAGGGGTAAAAAAAGATAGAGGTGGTTTAGATTAGGTCTGTTTCACAAAAACCCAATAGAAGAAATCAGGCAAGACCCAGATAAATGCTGAAATAAGGGACTGCCATGGCATCTTGACTTTTATTTTCACATCTCTGTTCTTTGTGCATTGTCTTTACTTTTTTCTCGGGTCCTGGTTCATGTGTCTGATAAAAGATGGTTATTCTATGCTTCTTGAACTTGTGCTTTACTGGTTCAGCTACTCAAAATAACAATCTTTCCACGTGCACATTCTCAATCAGAGACTGAGAGAGGCCTCTAGTTTAATCAACCAAAGCTATAAGCAAAAGGGATGCACTGATGTCAAGGCTGCCAAGGTTGATCACTGTAGAGGAGCCAAAGTAAAGAAATGATCATTGTTAGTGGACAGTATTTCCAAAAGCATTTGCTACACAGCTTAATAAGACATTGAATTTGAAATTCTGTTCATCAATAAAGTAGTACTTCTGTCTAGGTCAAAATGTTAGCTGATTTCTACTTTTAAAAGTTAATAAGTCTATTGCCTGAATCATTTCTCTGATATATTATTTTGTCCAATATCTTTTTTTGTTTAATTCCTATAACATTACATTTATTCATTCTTGATTAGTCATATCCAAGCTTACTCTCTCCACATTCACTGAATTGCTCCTTTCAAATATCTATCTGGGAATGAGAATTGTTCCTCTCAGAGTTCACAGAGACTAAAAAAAAATCACCTGGTATTATGATTTCTCATAATATGCTTTATCCAAAGGATAAACATCCCAGCCTTTCCATGCTTCTCAAAACTAACGTTTTCTACTCCTGGATCATTTACCAATCATGAAATAGCCATTATTTTAATACTTTAGAGATCTAGATAGCTTAGCTAAACTCAGTGAATACTAAAAAATAAAATAAAGGTCAACACAGACATAGCATAGTACCTATGCAAATACACCTTTAGAATTACTTTTCTCACTTGAGGCCATGCTTTGTTATTGCATCCTTCAAGTGAGAATAGAATTAGCCTGAGTGGTTTACAAGTTATGTGTACACTTCAGGAGTATATAAAATGTGAGGAACACATATTCTTTTCCACAAGATGATGAAAATAAGACTATGTTGTTTTGTCTCTTTGAAAGATAATGAAAACTTACCTTTCTATCTCCCACTCGACTTAAAAAAATAGAATACTGTAGAAGTTATATAATGTGTTCTTATATGCCTAAAAAAAAGATCTCACTTTTCATCACCTTTTCTTTGTTTAATTTCTAGAGTTTACCCAGTTCTAAACCAAGTAAGATGACATACTTACAAGTGGACAAATGAACTGTATTGTTAAATCACAAATGCCCAGTTTCTTGATGTCAGACACACAGTGTACATAGTAATAATTCACATAGAGCACGTTGGCTCTAAGAATTTTTATCATTGAGACTTTCCAAGTCACTAACATTTCTTTTGAGCCCTTGGATACCATCAAGACTCATCCATTTGATGTTAAATTAATTTACTAATTTCAAAATTTATTTTTAAGAACAGGATCCCCTAAAGATGATGCTCTTTCAAAATGAACACTAGGCTAATTTATAAATACATGGTCATCAAAAGTAAAGCAACTTAAAATCAATTAGGAGTTTTCTATAAAAAGAAAGAGAGAGGCAGTAGACAATTTTTGTATTCTGAAATAACAGGAGTTAAAAATCTGTGCAGCTGCACACAGAATATATTACTTATATTCATTTTTAAGTCTGAGTAGAGTAAATCAGATGGATGGACAGTTTTGCTGGCAGCAAATACAGAGAGGCCTTAAGGCAGCAAGTATATTCTAAATATAAGGTCTTAGGAGAACATACTAATAATTACATTTGGGCACCAGCCTTGAGAATGTTATAATACCAAATGCAATGCCAATTTCTTTAATTAATACTTGTTAAATTAAATTTATTTTACAAAATACTTTAAAATCTGAGAGCCAAAATGTTATGTATTCATTGGTATTATCAGCTATTACAAGAGAAAATTTTAAAACAAGAATACTCACAAAAAGAAATAATGATAAAAACGTATTTCTAACTGTATTTTTAGGGTCTCTGAATATTGAACAAAAGAAAAGTGAAAAGTGGGGAAATCTCTATTTTAGGCATATGTGAATATATTATGCAATTTCTGCACCACTGAAATTTTTAAATTTGCATATAGTGTCACTTGCCAGAAGCAGATATTTTATGCATAACCACAGATAAAAGCTGATAGCTGGGATTTTGTCTTTAATTTATCATTATTATTATATATTAATTGGAATGGATCGGTACCTACCCACAGGCTTTCACGAGAAGAAGAAAAGAGCAATGTTAGTCAGTTTGCAGATCACAGCTCACCTTGGGATAAGGAGAACATCACAAATTATGAGAAATATCTGACACATATTCTTTAAGATTAAATTGATTATAGTTGATTAATTACACAGTGTTTAAAAAATTTTGATATTCTAAGAAGTTAGGAATGGGGAATAATTGTGAGTTCACCAACTTCTTGTACCAGCTCTAATATAATCCCCCTGAAAACCTACCAAAATGGAGAAAAAAAAGAAAATTTGTCTCAATATTTCAAAAATAATCTCCCTCCCTCTAATTTTTTTCAGTCTTAGAAATGTTTGTATTAATAAAATTCACAAATATCTTTTATTAAAGTATTGTTCACATTACAATATACATTTTATTTATTTATTTGTTTATTTATTTTGTTCTCATAATGGAGGACATGATGCTTTTTTAAATTAAGTTTATTGGGTAACATTGGTTAATACAATTATATAATTTTTAGGTGTACACTATAATCTAACAAGACATGATGCTTTTTTTAAAAAAAAGACTGCTCTGTGTCTCAGTTTTTATCTTCAGAGTGTTTAGTGTCTCTTATTTATTATCTTATATTTAAACAACTTCAGTGTAATACTAAAGAGATTTAAGAATTAAAAAATTGAAAAGAAAGATACAAGTGAGAAAGGAGAATATATAACTCTTTTTTAGCTTCTGTTTTTATAGTTACTTGGAATTTTTTGAGGTCTGGATTCTGACTTAAGCTCTATCACTTTCATTTACTCCAATGTTTAATTTCTTCACATCATTTAGATTCTAAATTCTATAGTGTTCTTGCAAGGATCCAATAAGATTAAAAGTTCTGAAATGCTATTCAGAGTACACATTAAAATTATTTCTCAAGCCTTGTGTGAAGATGAGGAAAGAGATAGAAGAAAAAGATATATTCAGCATTAGAATTGTTTCAGATTAATTGGTAGGAGGAAGGAGAGGTGAAATAAAAAAGAGAATACTCACCTACCATTTGTCATTGAACTGCCATTTTCCCCAATAGGTTTCTTCTTTCTTCTTTTGATAGGGGTTGACATTGGTGGTTCAAACTTCACTTATGTATTTCTTTGAGGGTAGGTGTGGTAAATGTGATTCTTAAAGAGAGAAGGCAGAAAAAGTATGACATTTTTAGAAAGTTCCTCTGGTTAAGTCTTTCTACTGGGAGAAAGCAATGAAAGTTTTTACAATTCTACTTATCTCTTAAATATTAGCTATTTGGTAAAGCAATGGATCTCTTTTATACAATGGTGTTAGTAATCATCATCTAATTGTTCTCCAAGCTTAAATTTTTTAACATTGGCTTTATTAAATGAACCAACAAGTATCAAGTGTATTACTGGTATTACTAGTCAATAAAGGAGAGATAAACTAAAGGAGATTAAGTAGAGCTTTTTTAAAATAACTTGCATTATTTTTCAGAAAATAAGACAAACATACAAACAATAAACAAAGAGAAAGTCACACAAGGCAATGTACATTATTTTCTAAGTACCAAATTATATGGTAGTGGGTATGGAATGCCATAGAAAAATCAGAAAGGAAAGGATAAGGTCAGGCAAAGTGCTCGCTATAACCTTTAAAGCAGGAGAGGAACTTAATAATTATCTATGTAAACTCTTGTTTTATATTCAAAGAGACTTCAAGCTTATTGTAATGTGGCTTAATTTAGAAGTGAAGCCAGAACTGGAATCATAATTTTCAACATCCTAAGCACATTCTATCAAACAAAACAACTTTGGCAGTTAAGAATGGGCAGGCTTTGGATAACCAGAGAAATGAATATTTTAGGTAAGCAGATTAAACTGTAAAACAAACAATTTTAGGAATTGCCAATATTTTATTACATCAATGGATTTATTATTCAAGTAGTTTTACTGATTTATAGAATTTATTATATTAATAAAAAACTTCAGTACATCTCAGACACCAAATAAATATTTGCTAGATTAAAAGCAAATTTGACGAGGCAAAGAAACTTAATTTATACTTTTGTCCTTTACAAACCTTGAAGAGTAGATGTTAAAAATATCAGTGGCTTTACAATCAAGATTTTTGGTTGAGAAAGAATGATTAAATTATATATGAATTACATGTTTGGAGATTGAACTTTCAACCTCTAATCTACCATAAATTAGTGTACAGCCTCAATATTCTCATTGCAAAAAGAGAGGTAGATAATCTCAGATTCCTCTTCTGAGTCATAATTCAGACTTCATTCATGAAATCTGGTTGGCTTATAGAGAAACATTATTTGTGAGTTAATATTTGAAGAAAGAGCAATGTACTGAAAGTTTTAAGTGCTTATTTTAAATATTGAAACTATTTTTCACTTCTATTTCTAATTGTCTAAAATTCTTATTTTGATCTTGTTTTCATTAATTTTTATTGATTCAGAAAACATTTATTTAGCACCTACTCTAGATCAAACACTGTACGAGGTACTGAAAATATGGAGAGGAAAGGCAGTCTTCTCTAAATAAGGCTATAATTAAGGTACAAAAATAAGACATCTTTTAGGATCTATTATATCCAAGATACTTAGATACTTTAACTGTTATTTAATTCTCATAAAAATCTATAAATTATTATCCCACTTATAGAAGAGGAACTGAAACAACACCTAGTATAGAGTAAAATCTACAAAAAAATAGAAGAGAATGTATATCTTATACAAGTAGAAAATAGTTTTATATATTTTTTTAAATAAACGTTTTTGAAACGGTCATCTTTTTTCTGATCTTATATTAAATTTAAACTTATTACAAATTAAATTTAAACTTTTCAAGAAATTCAATGAAAAATTGTTCATACACTGAAACAACTACATTTAAACAAATTATCTGAAAATAAATAAGTTCATTTTATTTATTCTCTCAATTGTTTCTGGAGAGACTTCTGCTTGGGGAAATGAGTAAGCTTTTACAATGCAGTGAATAAATGTAAACTACTCGATTATATATTTAAAAACACAAAGGAAAATAGAATAGTGGCTGCAAGTATAATTAGCACACAAGCTGTTTAGCCTTTGGTCTTGTGTTCTGACTGGCAAACTCTTAGTCATCCTAAAAGACTGATCTCAAATGCCTCTCCTATTCAACTGTCAACACATTTAATTATGAATCATATTGCTTTGTTAGATGCTGAAAATCAAGATGAAAATGTAAGGTCCTTAACATCGAAATGTTACTAATCTATTATTAAAGAGACAGATAACAACAACAACAAAATAACTAAAATATAATGCAAACGTTGCTTAAGTTTTATGTATTAGTCTGGGGGATAGAGATCACTTCTGATTGTTTAAATATGCAGATTTAATATTTTTTAAAAAGCTTAAAAATTATTGGGCGGTGTGGTAGATGTTATCTTTCAAAGAACTTCATCGGGTAGTTCCATCAGCAAAGAGCTTCCAGCTGTCAGCTTTTTAAGAGTCTATTTCATTTGTGAGACTCTCATCCCTACCCCCATCCATGGTTGTACAATTTCTGGGGCAACCTCATCTGGAGACTGCGTCAAGAGTGGTTATAATGCTAAGCCATTTTAACCTATTGTAGAAAACTTTAATAGTCAATAATTCCTCCAGAGCTCCCTTTTGGATTGGCTTAAAATTTCAAGTTTGCATCACATAGTTTGACTTCTCTTTTTCCCCTATATTGCTTCTTTCCTCTTCCTTGCAAACACTTGATAAACGTCTTACATCCTAAATATGATCTTAGTGTCTGATTCTGAAAAACCCCTACCTGGGTAAAAGGCATTGAGGATCTGAGGTCAGATGAGCTGCCATGAAAGATCTCAATGGGAAACACAAAAGCCTGCTTTTCTTTCTTTATCTCCCCACTGAACTTGTTCTGGCAAAGGTTATTAATGATTTCCTTGTTGCTGAAACCAATGAGTTTCTTTTAATCTTTAATTTAACTTGTAAAAATTTATATTGCTGACTTTTTTTTTTTTTTTCTCAAACTGGGTGGTAATTAAGTGCATGGACTATAAACGTAGACTCAAATCCCAGCTCTAGCTCCCACTTAACTATGAGATTTGGGGCATTTTATCCAATCTCTGTATCTCAGTTTCTAGTCTATAAAATGGTGGTAATCATCGCATCTACTTCCCAAAGCTGCTGTGATGATTCAATGTTCAGAACAGTGTCTGTCACATAATAATCACTATATATGTGCCTACCACTTTTATCCTGTTATACCATTTTATCTGTTTCTCTATCAACCTCTCTGTTTCTTCTAAACCTATTCCTGTTCTCTTTCTTTGTGCCTCAATCACCACCTTAAATCTTTTTTTTTAATTTTTATTTTTCAGTTAGTTGACATTCAATATTATTTTACATTAGTTTCAGCTATATAGCATACTGGTTAGACATTTATATAATTTACAAAGTTAGCACCTTAGATCTTGATGCTATCTCACCTTGACTCTTTTGTAGCCAATAATATTTGAAGAAGAAAATTCTGAAGCAATTATAATAATAAAAATTTAGAAAAATATTTTAATACAATTTTTCATATTTTTTACTTTCCAGCTTTTTGTTTGCTCAAAATTTCTCTGTAAAGATGAAAATGATTTGTGCTTGTTTTTTTCTGATAGTTTTTAATTTCACCTGTGCAAAAAAAAAATCTCTAAAGGATTAGAGGAATGTAAATTGTAGTGAGAAGAAAAAGTTATAAATAGACTTAAAAATAATATTTTCACAGGAATTCAACAAATATTAAAAGAAAAACTTACTAAACCCTTACAGAAAACATCATTTGCAAAATTCCATCATGTAACACAGCAAAAAATTTTCTGCAAAATTTTTCAATAAGCCATCAATTAACACATACTGAAATAATAAATTTGAATTTAATTTTGTTTTTAGAAAACCACTATCAGGTTCATCTTTGCATAATTACTTCCATGAAAAGCAGTGTTGTAAACATTCACTTCATGTGTTTTTGAACTTTATGTTGTTTACTTAAGCCTTGAAATTTATTTCCCCCAAAAGTAACAGTCTCCCTAAAGTTTTGCTTCAATGTATATGCACACTAATGTTTTCATTATTACTCTGAAAACAATTTTATGACTTTAATTGCATATATTATTGCTCAGTTCACACTGAAGAATTTTATCTTAATTTAATTTCTAAAATTCAGATGACTGTCATGATAATAAAGAAGCAAGGAATTTTGGACAGTCTCAGGGTTGCAGGTGAAATTCCAAGTTTCTTTTTAGTTGATTCCCTATATTTAGTGAAATCAGCTTGCAGTACTGCTTATTTTTGGATGCCTCTGATCTATGAAGTGGAGGAATTTAAAGACATTTAGAAATCAATTCTACTTTTTGTACCTAAAAGCAGGTTGGTATTGCTAAAGGGATGCAGTAGCAGGAAGATAACAGACTTTTTGCTTCTGTATCATCTTGGTAGAATCATTCTAGTACTAAATGTTTACTTCATTCTAAAAACTGATAATTATAATTAATCCTACATGCATGCACTTAACACTTGAATTTATTAATGAGTATAGCACATTACATTCCAAGTTGGATTTCATATCTCTCTTGAGTGCATAAGACTGAAACAATTTTTGAGTGTACTATCAATTGTTTTACTTACATTTATACCTCTCTCTCAGTGAAAAGAGTCTCTTAGAAAAGAGACAAAACAAAAATCAGAGGCTGTGATCAAAAATGCAAAGTAAAGTGAAGGGAAATTATTTGATAAATTCATTCCCCCTAGTATACTATTTATTCACAAAGCAGGTAATTAGCCAGACTTCTTTTCACCTGACCTTTCTTCTCCCTACTCCTATTCTTGCACCAAATTATCTATGCTATACTTGTTCTTCTTGCATAATAATAATGCATTGCCATGTATCAAACTCTTAAAATATAATAAAACCTGCAAAAGCACTTTACATATTTTGTCTCTTCTAATTCTTTGAATAACCCTTGAGTTCGGTTATATTCTACAATTAAGAAAATAGCTTCAAAGACTGAAGTATCTGAATTAGGGCACAAATGTACTAAATAGCAGGGCTATAATTCATCTGAGGTAGGTCCGTTTGCTACATCTTTCATGGGGTTAACCACCAATCAGTAAGTCATCCCAGAGATTGAGGACTCAAAGGACTTAAAAAGTTAAATAAACATCCAACTTAAATTTTTGCAAACTAAAAGACTACATAGTTTTGTTTTGTTTTGTTTTGTTTGTTTTGTTTTGTTTTGTTTTTAACCAAAGCATTTTTGTGCATCAATATGGTCATGGTTAATTATAGCCAAAATTGTGTTCGTGATATTAATTATTTTGCTAAATATTTTTAACTACTAAAACAATTTCTCATTGTATGATTATATAGACAGCAAGAAACATATTTGAAAGATTTATTAGTTAGCTTTGTGATGCAGTGCATTTTCTCTCTTTCAATCTTCTCTCTTCAAATTTCATCATATTGATAAAATATATAATAAAATTTATACTGAGAAAAAACTCAGTTATCTCAGATGTGGTCAAGATTCTTATTTATATGTGTACATAATACATATGTGTGTACATAATACATATATGTATTTGAATATGTATATGTACTTACATATATATTTCATGCATATAAATAGTGTATATATTATTAACCTATCTATTGCATATATGTGTATGTATTTTCTTTAAGAAACATTTCTGAAATCAAAAGAACATTAAATATTATAAAATTAAGAAAAAATAGAAAACCAATACTTTTAAGCATGGTCCTAAACAAAGGAAAATCAATTCTAAAAAATGAAAAGAAAGATGCTATTGCCATGAATTTAAAGTGAATGTAACTTGATTCTAACTACAGATGTCAAGTGATATTTCTTTGTTTTTACAGTGAAATAGAATAATTATCATAACTCCTTAAAGTACGTAAAAGTAATCAATGTAAAATATTTTATATTTTATATTTAACTTGGTATATCTCATACTCTTCTCACCATAATTATCAATCTGTATAGTCTTAAAAAAGAAAAGATAAAAAGTGTTTAGCTCTTAGCACCTCTGAGTAAATTACTGGAAAGTGATCTGTTTTTCTTCTTTGTTTTAATAAAGAAATATTGTACTCTACGAAGTCTTCATGTAAACAGGGAAAATGACTTCTTCAATTTCTATCTCCTTTTCTTCGTTCCTTTCAATAATTCAAACTTGGTCATTGTGAACCAACATTGCTCAGTCACTGACATAATTTTTTTAGCTGGATTTTGTAGCATAAATAAGCACATGTGATCTCTACTTGCCCACTCCACCTCAATATCATTGATTCTAGAGCTCTGGGATCATCTTCTAGTTGGAAGCTTAATAGATTAAATACTGCTTTCACTTATTATATAACCATAGGTTACTTCTGCTATAGAATAGTTGTTGGTTTAGTATGGTTTTATTTTTAAGACAAATGGGGGAAGAAGTTAAAACTAAATGCTGATGATTCATTTTGTGACATTTGAGCATTAATGTATGAAAATGAGTTCATGGAGCCTCTCATTAGTGCTAAGGGAGCTGTGGCATCCTTTCTCTTAAGAACCAGTGTTTGTTATGACCAAGATGAAATAGATGATATAAAATGTGGTCTTTGTAATACATTTAATGTTAGGAGGTCCAGAAAAATCAGGAAGCTTTGCTAAGAGGAAGGCAATGTAGGTGGTGACTGCACTTCCTTTTGGTCTGAAATCTCAGTCATTTCTGTACATTTAAAAAACATTAAAACAATTGGCAGTCTGTTTTGAAGAAAATGCCAGAGCTCCAGTAAGAGGAGGCTTGCTGAAAGAATTAAGGTACAATAGAGAGATATGTGGTGGCTCTTGCAGAACTTTATGCTATGACTCATCTGCAACCTTTAGCAAAATTTAATATGGCAAAAGTACTGCGTTATTATGATGTACCATGTGGTATCCAGATTTGTCAGCTTCACTTGACATATCTTTTATTGAGGGGTACAAGAAGAAACCCTACATTGGCTGAGGAAAATTTTTCTACTTACATCCCACACAAAGATTTAAAAATATACTCCTAGAATTTAGCATTTACAGGAACATGTTTCACTTTAGTAGTCTGAAAGAAGATAGCTTTTTTAGCCTTTGAGTGTAAGAATCTATAACTCTAATACATCACCACTAGAGGGCCAAAGAACATTTTAACTTGGTTAGTGGTGATGGTGGAGGAGCGGTGAACAAATGCTTGAGTTTACTTTGCATCTTTATCTTTTTACACTGTTGACTGGTTTGTTATTAAAATTTTTCTTGCCTGGCCATTTTGTTTATTGTTTTGCAGTTTCTTAAAACACCATGCTAATTTTTTAATACACTGAGTCTGATCCAAATTAGAATCTTTTCTTCCACAAAGAATAAATTATTTTACTAGAAGACTATTTCAATCCAAGCCCCATAATTTTCCCATGTAGTTATTTAAATTATTTCACAACATAGTTGTTATAATGGCACTTGATGTGTGAAATTGAGCAAGAAAAATGTAAAAACCTGATCAATGTAACAGTGCTTAGAGAAAGGTGTCATGTTCCTTTCATTGTAAGAGATGGAGTCATTTCCATGGGCTAACCTAATGGATGAGAATGCCTTGTAATTAAGTTCTTTTGGAATAAACAGCTTAAAATTTACAAGACAAATATTAAAAAAGCAAAATGTCTACTTAAAGCAATCAGTAGTAAATGTCCTTATGCATTTATTACTATACTAATTTTAGGTCATATAGTCTACTTTGAAAAACATAAACAATGGCATTTTCACTTTCATGGACTAATTCATATTAATAATATTGTGTAGAGATGTGATGAATGATGGATACTTTTCTAATATAAACTTTGCAATTAAAATCAGTATTTTTAATATTAGAAAATAATATTCATCATTCTTAAGTGCAATAAATATGCCAGAGATGACCCTGAGATAAAAGACCCAGATTACTTTCTGGGTCATATCAAATTTTCTTGGTTTGATTTTTAACTGAACACCTGGGTAATGTGAAGTAACAATTACTTGACAACCTGATGGCCTGAGTTGAAAGTATGATTAAAACAAATAAATGAATAAGTAAAGAATTACTTTCTGCTATATATTTTTTCTTGTAGTTTTTTTTGATTTCTGAAAGAATTGATCAATTATATATTATCTTATTATCCTTTATACTGATTTCAGTATAATTTCCACATTTCATAACGTTATTTGTTTCTATGATGACACCCTTTGCACCCATGAGCTTCTCAAGGGAAGAGACAGTATATTATTAATCTATAAATCTCTATGACCATTTATTGTGTGGCTTTTAACTTAGTAAAATTAATAAGACATTTTTTAGTGATGGCAAATTTCATATTAATGCTATAGAATTTATTTACTTTTCCCCCAGTCTCCCAGAATGCTGCCTGTTTTCAAGTCAACTAGAAACCTAGAAACTAGAAACCCTCTATGATGAAGAGCAAGCCATTTGTTCATCATATGCTGGCGATAATGGTCCAGGCTGCTTTCAGCTGACAGGCACATCTTGTCTACTTCCATCATCCTATTTACTAAAGAAGTTTAAAGGGTCTCACATTTACTCAAAATTTACTTGTTTATAGATATTTGCTATTCTTAGCAGATAGTTTATAACCTGAATACACAAGCACTGCTTATTTATAATGACTTTATGATGTATAATGTGCTTTTGTTCCTTGCAGAACATGTCCTAATCTTTTCTTCACTATTTAGTAGTAGTGATGTTTTAAGAGCTAAAACTTACCAAACAGTTACTATGTCAAAAGCTCTTGGACACACTTTATACGTTTTAATTTGTTTAATTAATATATTGATAAAAGTGGGCGAATGCTCATTCTTTATCTATAAACTTGAGGTGTGTCTATGCTTTTGTCTAGAGTTAATGACGTACTGAATGTAGAGAACTTGTCACAAGGTTTCCTACTGATAACAGTTTTGCTCTTACCATTAATAAAACTCTTCTTATTCAGTGATGCCCATGAGTCCAATATTCACTGCTTCTACCATTGACCTGAGCGCTTGCCTTGAGCCAGGAACTCCCTAGGTGTTTTATGTAAAGTATCTCATTTCATTTTCACAATAACCACATGTGATTGCTAACATTTTTTCCATTTAATTGCTGTTATAAATAAGCAAGTAGCCCTTAAAAACCGTTGCACACAATTTGAATTAAAATAGCCACTTAAGTTCACAAAAATAATTTTGTACATATACTTTAGATTATGTATATTTGTTACACTTATTATTTACAAGAGTTTGAATATTGTCATTTAATGTATTATATAAAATAATTTGGAGTAAAATATTGGGTAAGAATGTTTGTTTTGCTGTTCAATTTTGCTTATCTTAGAATTTAACAAGATTATTTTATAAAATGCAATTTGAGTTATTATAGACAAAATCCCACTGACTGTGGGCCACATGCAACCAGAAAAAAGTAATAAAAGTAAAACTTCACAATTAAGAATGAGGATTCTGGTCTCAAAATCCAGAGGGCTGAAATCCCAGCTCTGTCACATAATAATCCTGTCACAATGAACAAATTACTTAAACTCATTCTGTCTCAATTGTCTTATTTTTAATTAATAAAATTATATTTATATCAAGTATATAAACTTTTTTATTTTGAGATAATTGTAAGTTTGCATGTAGTTATAAGAAATAAAATGGAGAGATTCCAGGTGCTCTTTACTCACTGTCCTCCAATGATATTGTAGTCTTGCAAAGCATAGTACACTATTACAACCAGGATACTAATATTGATACAATCAAGATGCAGAATACTTTTATTAGAATCCTTCATGTTATACTTTTACAGCCACATTCATTTTTTTCTCATATCTACACCTTTCTTAATCCCTGCCAATCACTAATCTGTTCTTTATTTCTGTAATTTTGCCATTTCTAGAGTAATACGTAAATAAAATTATTCAATATGTAATCTTTCTGGATATATTTTTTTACTCAGCATAATTCTCTAGAGATTGATCTAGATAGTTGACTGTCAATTATTTTTTCCTTTTCATTTCTTAGTGGTGTTCTATGGTACAAATACACTACAATTTCACCGATCGTCCATTGAATGCTATCTGTATTATTTCCAGCTCAGGGCTATTACAAATAGAGCTGTTATAAACATTTGTATACAGGTTTTTTTATAAATGTAATTTTTTATTTTCTAAGATAAGTGTCCAGAATGTAATGTTTAGGTCATATGGTACTTGCTTGTTTTACTTATTTTTTTGAAAGAAACTGTCCAACTTTTTCAGAGTGATGGTTACATTCCCACCAGCAATATTCAAGTGATTCAGTTTTCTGGCATATTCACCAGCATTTAATATTGTAACTTTTTTGTTGTTTTATTATTCTGTTGTTTCATCATTCAACACCATTAGCCACCAGGGAAATGCAAATTCAAACCACAATGAGATATGTGCTCTTTTGCCATCTGTATATATTATTTGGTGAAATATCTCTTCATGTCTTTGCCTATTTTCTAACTGAATTAATTGACCTTTTGCTGTTAAGTTTTTCAAGTCCTTTATATTTTTTAGATACTAGTTCTTTGTCATATACATAGTCTGCAAATATTTTCTACAAATTTAACTCATCTTTTTATACTTTTAACAAATGTTTCACAGAACAAAAATTTTTAATTGTAATGAAATTCTATTACTTTTCCTGTTAGTAATTATGCTTTTGGTGGGAAGTCAAATAACTCTTTACCTAGTTCTAGATTATAAAGATTTTCTTATAAAAATTTTATAGTTTTATGTTTTATACTATCTAAATTCATAATTCATTTTGAAATTCACATGCTTTTTTCCCCCTCTTGAAACCTCCAGTTTGATTCCTGGTTATTTATAAATGTGTGCTTTAGTTTTAAAGAATTTAGAGATTTTTCCTATTTTTTCTGTTATTAATTTCAATTTGATTACATTACTTGGAAGGCACTGTAAGATTCAATTTTTATGTTTGCTGAGAATCATAAAGGACAAAAGAACCTTCTTGTATATGACAGGTTTATTGGAAGAGGGATAAGAAATATGATGAGAAATTATAATCAGTAGAGAAGAAAAAAGTGAACAGTAATATAAATCATTAAATCCAACCTCTGCTTTTTTCATAATTCTCTTTTTACAATATGTTCTCATATTTTTTTTCTCAAAGAGATGTATTAAATTTATTTATAAGTTTTCCTCAAGCAATATTTTCCTGAAATATTCTTTTTTTCAAAAACCAAAATGATTTATCTCTGTTTAGGACCTTTGATGTCAAACTGCAGGAGTTTTTCTTCAAAGGTGAAAGAAATTTTCATTTAACTTCCATCTTTACTTGTCTACAACAAAAAATTTGTTTGGATTTGAAACTTTACAGCCTTAATCTAATGAGATGTTATTTTTTTATTTATCCCACATTCTGTCTCTACCATTCCTCCCCCAACACCCCACTTTAGAAAGAGCAAATTAAATTGGCTCAGTTATTTTTGAGTTATGAGACAGCAAAAAATGTATTTTTCTCCTCTTAAAAATTGCTCCAAGCTTTATTTGTCCTGGTTTAACTCAAAAGTAGATTTAAACTTCATACTTGCCAGTATTATAAGAGGAAAGAAAAATCAAGCCAAATTTTAAAACAATCTTATACACTCTAAGGCTTAAAACATAACAAGTATTTTGCTCTGAATTTTGGTTATCTAAATATATTATGTATATTTTTATATAGAAGTATAGGTGCAGAAGGCAAATATTATAATTTTGTCTACTTTGATCAAATAAAATAATCATTGACTACTTGCTATGAAGTGTCCAGAAACCAGGGGGAAAAATAGAGATGAGTAAGATTTTGTCCCTGCAACTGAAAGAGTGTAAAATTGGCATATAGGATTATTGTAGTGCAAGGCAGAGGTATAAACACAGTTTTATGGGAGTTTTGAGGAGAAATAGATACCAGTCAGCCAGAAATTCTATAACCATCCTGTTCCAAGTAACCACCATTTACTGTTTAAACAAAGCAACAGTCTCCTGACCCATCACTCAGATTTCACTACTATTCCCTTTTAATCCATTTTTTTCCAAGCATCCAAATGTATCTTTAAAAGATACATTCAATCATATTATTCCTTTGTTTAAAACTCTGCAATTGTTTCCCACTGTGCTTAGAATGCACAGCAAATTCTTTACTACCCCTAAGAAGCTCTCACACAGCCCAAACCTTCCACCCTCTCTTTCAGTTCCTGAAACATGATAAACTTATTCCTACCTTTGACTCTTTGCTGTTGCTGTTTCCTAAATTTAGAATCTTTTGCTACAATTTTACCTTGACTTGTTCCTTTACATAATTCATGTCACAGATCAAACATGCATATTAAATACTAAGAACAATGTCTGGCACATAGTAAGCATTATATAAATGTTTACTGCAGATGATCACCTAATATCATAACACATTTCTGCCACTTTTTCTTTTTTTACAAATAAGACATTACGTGGTGTTATCTCCTTAATACTTCATAATATATAACACATGGATTTTAAAATTTTTTATTAGTATTTTTCTGTTGGTTTATTATCCACCTCCCCTAATTAGTTTCTAAGCTATGTGGGGCAAAGATTTTGACAATTTTGCTTTCATTCAGATTTTCAGGACCTAGAATAGTGTCTAGTACATTATAGGCACTTAATAAAAGCTTGCCACATCAATTTCTTGAAAGAAAAAAATACATTAATGAAAGTTTAATTTATTTAGCTTGTTTTAAAATTAAGAGTTCTCCTAAGACAAGGATCCTGTTCATGTCACTTTTGTTCTGGCTCTAAAAGTATGTTTGTGTTAGGAGTGGGAATGGATGATAGATATTTATTTTAGGGTATAAATGATAAAGTGATTGATGTGAAAATCATTCCTATCTCATGATTGCCTATCAAATTTTTTTTCTCTACTCCCCAATTTACCACTAAGATTATATATTTCTGAGACCTGAAGGTTTTGGAAGGGTTTAGGTTTTAATTATTTTTTTCTTCAGTTTTATTGAAATATGATGCACAAATAAAAGTTGTATATGTTTGAGGTGTACAACTTGGTATTTTGATATAAATATACCTTGCATAATAATTACCAAAAACAAACTAATTAACTTATTTATCACTTCACAGTTACAATTTTTTTGTAGTGAGAAAACCTAAGATATATTTTCTTAGCAAATTTCAAGTATAAAACACTATTATTAACTATAGTTATACTTTCTTACACAGGTACATTCAAGTTCTTGAACTTATTTAGCTTATAACTGAGAGTTTGTGCCTTTTGACCAACATCTCCACAATTTCCTTACTCCCTGGACCCTGGCAACTGCTAGAATCAGCTCTCTGTTTATCTAAGTTAAAATTTTTTAGATTTCATTTATAAATAATATTATTCGAAATTCATTCACATTGCCACAAATTAGGAATTTTCTTCTTTTATAAATATTTTAAAACAAAGACTGTTAAAAGCTTTTTCTGTATTTATTGAGATAAATAATATGGGTTTATTTTTTATTTTTTATTCAATCAGCTTTGTGTATCTAGCTTATTGATTTGCATATGTTAAACTATCCTTGTATACCAAGAATAAATGTCTCATGATCATGGTGTGTGATATTTTGAATATGCTCTTAAATTTGATTTTTCAGTATTTTCATTAGGATTTTTGCGTTTCTGTTTATCATGGATATTGGCCTATAATTTTCTTTTCTTGTGGTGTCCTTCATCTGGCTTTAAATTAGTGTAGTTCTTACATTTTAAAATGAGTTTGGAAATTTTTCTTCCCCTTTGACTTTTGAAAGAGTTTAAGAAGGATTGGCATAACTTTTTAAAAAATGTTGGGTAGAATTCAGCAGTGAAGGCATCTGGTTCTAAAATTTTGTTTGTTGGGAAGTTTTCCATTATTGATTCAATCTCATTGTTCATTATTAGTTCATTCAGTTTTCTACATCACAAAATGTAAATGATAATATCTATCTTCAGGGACTATTTTTATAATAGATGACCTTTATAGAAAACACTAGCATAAACAGGTTCTTAATAAATAGTAATATTTCTGTAATAAAAAATTTAGCAAGTGTTTCATACTATCTTAAAAATGACCCTGTTCAAAGAGGAAACAGTACCTAGTGCCATACTTCCCTACTACTATTGTTAAAACATTTATATTAAATTAATTAGTTTATTCATCCATGACTTATTTATCATTACTATGTGCCAGGTACTGTGATAAATACTTGAGACACAACAGAATCAAGTCAAACATGATTCTGATTCTATAGACCTCACAGTATAAAAGAAGAACAGACATTAAACACTGAATCTACAGCATTTAATTACAATTGTGAGAATTGTTACAAAAGAGATAGATAAAGCTTTTAGTTTCCTACCTGGTTCCCTTGGATATTTCCCTTTGGAACCTTCAGCATCCCTGTAAAAAGTTCAACTCTCTGGCTGGAGGGCATAAATGGAAAAATTCTTGAGACAACATAAAACTACAGAAGGAGCCAGTTGAACCCAAGCTCTCTCCTGTCTCCAGTAAGGTGCCAGGCATTTCAGTAAAGCCTTCATGTACTTTTCAGACCAGACTACACATTAATTAGATATGTATCCCCAATCAATGTCATGCATATCAACTTACCTAGTTCAGGCTTAATCAAACTTCTGCTCAAAATAGTAAAATATGATAAAATGGTGGTAGCAGTGGTTTTCCACTAAGGTCTGGGCTAGTGTGTTACGAAACAATATATAAAAGACAGATTTTGAATTCTATTAAAAATAAGAATTGTGTCCAATTTATTTTTTTTATTAAGGCCATATATATAGATATGATTAAAAAAATATAAATAAATATATAAACAATTAAGAAAATTTAATGAGTGAGAGGTTTGATTTATTAGGAAGAATTGAGGAGATGTGGTCTGTGTGGGACCAAGGCCACTGTTTTAATTTTCTTTGAGATGAGTGAAACAACCATGTGAAATGTTGAGTTTCATATTATTGAATGAGGCCTGCTATATTTCTGACAGAGGTCACTTTCAAGTAAACACTGTCAAACAGAAAGTCTAGGAAGCAGGCATGTTTATATTGTACAGATTGTTTTTCACTAGCTCTGTACAGTGCTTGAACTTCTGACTTCAGATAACAGTCTTATTGACAGGCCTGAAGAAGAACCATATTGCAACACACAAAAAAGTGTCAACGGCTTCACTATTCAACATGTAGGCAATAAAATTCTAACCTTTACAATTTGGTTCACTGGGTTCTCTGTTTATCACAGGGCTCCATGTTCTGACAGTGTGTCTCATTTGTAGGTTATGCAGAGAGGGGCTCAGCATAGTGACAAAGAAACAGAAGGACTTTACTTGATCTAATTCTGCCACTTAACAACTGCATGGCTTTGGAAAAGTTACTGCAACTCTTTTATCTATGGTTTTCTTAGTTGTAAAATGGGAACAACAATATCTATCTCAGAGATGGGTGTCAAATGAATTATTCTGCACATTATGTCTTTATTAAAAGAAAGGTAACAAACATTTTATTTTTTAATATTCCAAAGTCCTTTCCCCTTTAGTCTTACACATAGTAATAATAAGTTAGTGGTGCTTACAAAAAGTTGGTCTAAAATATAATTACCTATTTTAATAAATAATAATTTTGTAATAATTTTCCCTTTTGTTTCTGAATGTTGATCTTGATGGCTTCACTTGCTTTTTAATTGTATGAGTGTCTGTTAAAGTGAGGTAAGAGCATTTTGCTTTTAAAGATAAAGAACCTCAGTTCTTTCAGAGTTATTCAGTAGTTTACAAATCCATTTAAACATTCACTAAACATATCAAATGCTCATGGAATTTTATTAAGTTAATTTCAGATCAAGCCCACAGAACCACAGTTGGTTTCTGATTCTAAAAAGTGGCAAAATTGACAGCATGGGGAAGTATTTCATTGTTATTTCTAGCAGAAAATTTGGATTATTTATCAGACATATGATATGAACTACTTGATTCGTATCATATCAAAAGGAAAAATTCTTCTCTTGCAACCCTCCCATAATACCTTTTGAACTCTGAGTTGTAATCAGTTAACTTCTTTACATTTTGAATCTCTTCTTTGATTGTTCCCTTTACATCAGTTTTTATTGAAACTGAGTTGTCCCCTGAGGAAACTTCTTCTCTTCAGATAGAATCAAGGCTCTTTTTTTTTTTCCTTTTTCATATGGTGTCCCTCAAGGCCAGGAGGGAAAGTGGGAAGCCTCCTTGTCCAACATTAACAGTTTCTGAACATAACCTTCTACAAGTAGCTCACTTCTCTGAAGCATGTTCTATCAGATTTTGTCACCCACCCCCTCGCCTCACTGCTTTACCCACCAATCTCTTATCAAACACTTTATTCATTCAAAGTTTTAGCTCTGGCTTGTTTGCTCAGAGTCTTCAGTATAATCATTTTTTGTTTTCATAAATATTTCTAATTAGTTGCCATCTTTCTTCACTTCCTTCATTGTCTAGTAGAGACTTTATAGCCATGGTAATAGAATAATAACAATAGTTATTGTTTATTGAATACTTTTTGAGCGCCAGGCTGTTCGAAGAGTTTTACATGCTTTACATTGAATTCAGCACAACCTTCTGAGATGTGGTCTATTATTATTCCCATTTCTCAAATGAGGAAACCCAATGTCAGTAATTTAAATCACTGTTTATTTATTTATTTATTTTTAAATGGTCCTCAGTTTCTTTACCTTTTAATTCATGTTTTCAAGCAGGCACTCACAACTACTAACAAGCTTATTATGTTATCTTCAGGGCTTACTTTTTAATCTTATTTTATCTCCCACACCTCCTTCCACACACTTCTCTCTCACCTAATGACTTCACTTCAAGAATCATTTAGAAATAAGATACCATCCAAAAAGGAAATTATCTTATTCTCATACAGATAAATCTGAGAACATACCTATCCCTGAGGCCTTCTAATCTGCCCTGACAATAATGGACCGTTTATGCTCCCTATCAAAGGTTGGGCCTGCACTTTTGAGCTGAATCCCAGGCCCTCTTAGCTTCTCAAACATTTTACTTCCCTCTTACTTTGGAATCATTTTATCAAACCTAAAATGTCATAAGTTGTAAGCTGCACCATTGTTTTATAAACATTTATTACATTTTTTTTTTGATTGTGGAAATATATGCATATATATAACATAAAATTTACCAGGTTAGCCATTTTTAAGTGCACATTTCGTGACATTAAGTACATTCACATTGTTATACAACCATCATCTCTAGAACTATTTTTATCTTTCCAAATTAAAACAATAACTCCTCTTTCGCTCCTCCCTTCTGACCCTGGTAACCATCATTTTACTTTCCATCTCTATGAATTTGACTATTATAAGAACCCAATATAAGTGAAATCATACGTTGTATATTCTTTTGTGACTGGCTTATTTTACTTCATATAATCTCTTCTGGGTCCGTCCATGTTGTAGCAAGTGTCAGAATTTCCTTCCTTTTTAAGACTGAATAATATTCCATTGCACATATATACCACCTTTTGTTTATCCATTCATCTGTTGATGAACACTTGGGTGGATTCCACTTTTGATTACTGTGAAAATGAGTGTAAAAATATCTATTCGAGTTTCTGCTTTCAATTCTTTTGAGAACATACCTAGATATGGAATTGCTGGATTATAAAGTAATTCTGTTTAATTTTTTAAAGAACCACTGTACTGCTTTACACAGCAGCTGCACCATTTTACATATTCACTAGCAATGCACAAGAGTTTTGATTTCTCTATATCTTTACCAACACTTGTTATTTTGTTCTTTTTTTTAATTAAGTATTTTGTTCTTTTTAAATAATAATCTTTATGTACATTTTTAAAAGAAAAAATATAGCCCAAAGTATATGATGTGGTTTGACATTAAATCTAATTAGAAACTCCAAATGCTGGGACATAATGTAAGTATACGTGAAGATAATAGCCCATTGGGCACAATGGGACAACAAAGGAATGAGTCAATCTCAACCTTGACACAAAGCAGAGAGAGAGAGACAAACACACAAACAAACAAAAACCACAAAAGCAAAATGAGCTCAAGAATTGAACATAAGCCAGTTCTCAAGCAGGTTACCAGCCTTAATTCAAGCTGCCAGTGAGATGCAAAGATCTCCAGTGAAAAATTTAATTTACAGAGGATTCTGCTGAGCATAGTCTCAAGATGACTCATAAAAGCTAATGCAAATTCTTTATATTTCAATTAATGATAAAGCATTTTAATCTCAAATCATTAAAATGTGATAAACCAATCTTAGAATTAAATAAATGTATTTCTATTTATTAAATCATTTTTATTAATGTGTACACATGTTTAACATCCTTCATCTTAAAATCTTTAATTCCCTTAGTCATAAACTAATTTCTTTGATCACTTTTACTAATACTTTTTTTGAAATAACATCTACAAGGCTATATTAACCTTCTTTTACCATTCACTCTTTTTTGCTTTTTTTTCTTTTTCAATAATGTAAATAATATGTAAGAACATTACCATTGCAAAAGACAGACAATACAGAAGATACAATTCAAGTATTTTCCAACATCTTCTTCTATTCTTAAAGGTTTGCTTCTTTCCAGTTTTTATATATATTTACATGTATATATTTTGATATATTTTTAAATACAACTGAAATACAATGTATTTTTTGCACCTTTTTTTTTCTTTTCAATTTGTTCATTTAAGTCTATGTCTTGGATAACTGTCCATGTCAATTCATGTAAGTCTACCACAATGTTTTCATTGACTGTCTGATATCATAAGTCCTCACTCAGCAACCTCAATAGATTCTGCATCTTTAAGTAAAATAACATACAATAAAACCAATTCTACCATAGGCTACTGAATATAAACAAGAGTTAAGGTCCTATGGCATGTCATCAACATTAAAACAAAATGATGTTGAATGAAATGACATTATTTGAGGATGTGTTGTATTCTGTAGTGTAGATGAACACTTCCATTACTAACAGAAATTTGTCCTTTCTAATTTTTATGATTTCGATGTTACCAAAAAATAAATTCCTAGAGATAAAATTGCTGGCTCTAGAGTACATGCATTTTACGTTTGACAGACATCAGTAAATGGCTCTACAAAAGTAATAAAAGCACTTCCATGATTTACAGTTCACAAGTATTCAATAGATGACCTGTCTCACCACATCAGCAACACTGCTCTTGTTAACACTCCAATTTTTTGAGTTCCAGATTCACAAGCACTATTCTATTCATATTTTACTTGACACTTGTATCATATATACTGCATGTGACCACTTCCTTTTTGCTCAGATAAGTGGTGGCTGGATTTCTCTAAGAATATGAAGAAAATCCAGCAAAGATGGGTTTTCTTAATCTTACTAGCCAGGACAGAGTTTCATGGCCACCTTAGCTTCAAGGGAGTTTGGAAAATTTAGAAACAGTATTTCCATGTCGATATAGATGAATTATAATTAATATCTTTCTATAGCTTTACTTAAATGAGTGTTAAACTCTTAATTAAAGATAATTGAAATCTTTTTACCAATCAAGGACTACTAATATGGTGTCAGCATTATAATATTAACAGAGGAAAAGTATATAAAACTGTCACATATCATAATATTATGCATGAGCTTATAAAAGTTACACTGATTTGGTATTAGAAAGTTGAGGTTTGATTTTAGTTCTGTCAGTAGCTATGTGACCTTGAGTATGTCAAGCTTCTGATTTTCTCTTCTGTTAAATAAGGCTGATAGTACATACCTTGAACTCTTCTCAGAAGTGCTATAAGAATAAGAATAACATAATAAATGTGGAAGTCACTCTTGAACACTGAAGTATCATAGAGATTGGTTTTTATTACATATACATTAACTTTCATTTTAGTTGATGGAGGATGCAAGTATTGCAAATAAGCCAAAACAAGAATCTTTCTGGCACAGTTATTCCCTGAGCCTTACCCTGGCATGTCCCTTGAGTCTATATTTCATCTAAAATAAAAAACTACATTTTATTTTTTTTCTTTGTAAACCCTAATGTCATTGTTATTTTCAATCTATGCCTTTGTCTTCCTCTACACAGTTTAAGTAAGAAAAAGTGAGAAAAAAAAGTAGAGACCTTTAACCTCTCTTTTATTTCTTTTTTACTGTGGCAGAAAAGCCCTTTGACTATTGAAAAATGGGCAAGTCTGGGATTACAGAATAAGAAGAAAGATCCAAGATTATTCCTGGCACCAGCAACAAGACAGACTAGGAGAGAGAAAGAGAAGAATTGAAAAGAGAAATATTGCAGGCTGCTTCCTGTGTCCTTTATGATGAATAAATGACAATGATAGGGAGCCAAGACTTATTGGGAGTCACTTTGGCAGAAGTCCAGGCCGTCAATGCAATCATACTCCTCTAATTTTTTTTTTGAGCCTTTTGAGCAAATAGCTCTGTGCTTCAGCAAATGTCTGCTTCTATTGTATTGTTTTTGTAGGTGCAGGACATGACTCTATTTTAAAAGAGTTGCAAGAATACTTTAAAAGGTCACTTTCATGATGGGAGTTGAGAAATGAAGATGGAAAGTATCTCAGTCACCAGTAGAAAGTTTGAAAACTATGCAAAGAAAGTAGGTCAAGCACAGATGGCTTGCATATTTACTGGGTTTAAAGCCTGTCAACAGAAACTTAGAAGGAGATCTAATGGAAGTCCTTGAAACAAATCCTGTCTGCTGCAGGATGTTGGAAACTTCTGATAAAAAGCAAATGGGTTCTAGGGATAATGGCTTCTGCTACATGATCACAAGTGAGACCAGAAAAAAAGCAATCAAGTTGCATATAAAGAAATAATTAGTCTTATTCTAGCTAAAAATGACTATACTTCACACAAATTCAAGATATCTGAGATACGTAGATGAAAATGAGTTTTGGGCCCTAGTCTTTTAACCCTCTAAGATAGTCATAAGAAGTTACCGATTTATCAGGCATAGAAGTTTATATTTCTAATTTACAGACAGATGGCTACCAAACATATAAGTACCTTTCCCACCAATAACACTCTAATCTAACTACTTGACAATGTTACACTAGCCCATAGACACTAATTAGAATTCTGACTACTCAGGCTCATGTTGCTCAAACCTATACCTGATATTTTATGTTACTCATTGAATTGACTCCTCCCTTTCTCATTCTATTGTCCTATACATAAACAAGTCCCCATGACTGAGTCATACCTGTGAACACTGTATGTTGGAAAATCCATTTGCCTTCCTTGCAGTCAGCATCTGCTAAACATGTTGCTAGTATCTAAGCATTACCAATCAGGATTTTAATAAGTTCTGTGAAGGCAGGGATAAAGGCTATCTTGTTAGCCAATTTATCTCCACCTATAACATCTTAGGTGCTCACCAAATCACTAACTGAATGAATGAATGAATAAGACTGACAGCAGACATATTGGTATAAGTGATGAATTCAATATAATATGTATTATATACTTCAGAGAAATTCATGAACAAATAGATTGTATAGCCTAACCTGAGAACACAACTGATAAGTAAAACATTGTTTCCATGGAGAAATGTGTTCTTAACAATTGGTCTGCAAATAAACGTTTTAAACACAAACCATCTGTATGTCAAGGACTGACTGTCATTATATTTATTTATTGAGTCATTTTTTTCCATCTCAAAATGTTTGCCTCACAGGATGTATCTTAATATGTTGCTTTGAGCTTTTTCTTTCCTCTTGTTCCTTTTTTCCTTTAAAAATAAATCCTCTGAAAGTCTTGGCCACGTGTCAATACTGTATTCACAAGGATTAAGGATCAGCAGGGCTGCTGTGCAGCAATTCAGAAATTGAGTACATCCTGCGGGTTGGCAGCACATAGTCTGTTATTGTGCAGGAGGCACCGGTGTTCCAGTAAAGGCATGTTAAATTTAGCAGCTATCTTGTATTTGTCACTGGGGATGGGATGAAGGCAGTTGGCTGTAATCTAGATCCATTTGCAAGTTTTACCTGAGAGTTTACTTTAAAGGATTCATCTAAAGGGAAAGATGTTTCAAATATTTTTATTCTTTGCTAATTGTAACAACTTTGTAATGAAAACATGCACATATACACACATTCACACTCATGCATTTACTGCACAACCTGTATTTTTTATAGTTATATTTCCTTCATTGTAAGAGTTCTACTTAATTCCATGTAAACTCTCAGGCCACCCAAAGGTAACCTATGGAGGCCATCAGTCTGGGTATTTTTATTAAAAATATAGGTCTGTTTATAATAAGAAATAGATTATTTAGAAAGGAAGTGGGAGAAGTAACAAAGGAATTAACAGTGTATCATTTTTATGACAGGATTTTTTTCTAATAGACATTCATGTGGGTAATGACAGCTGAACTCATTTATATTCTCTTCTTATTTTTTCTATATTCTATGCTAACTGTGATAGAATCAAGAAAATGAAACTTCAAAATGGAAGGAGACTTGGAAATATCTACATCAAACCTCTATTTTATAACAGAGAAGAACTGAAGTACAAAGAAAAGATGAACAATTTAGAATAAAACAATAATGACATAAATAAGCACAAGACACTTGACTTCCAGTCTAGTGTGTATTTTACTGCTTTACATTAATTTCTCACCAAAGTGGTGTAATATAAATTCCTTCTCTACACCCAGCTCTGAGATTTTGGTCTCTATATTCTAGAAAATCTGAAGATTCACAGGAAGTATTTCCAGAATTGAAATAAATGTAGTATAATATAATATAATATAATATAATATAATATAATATAATATAATATAGTATAGTATAGTATAGTATAGTATAGTATAGTATAGTATAGTAATGTAATGTAATATAATATAATAATGAAATCTAATTAACATAATCCTTAGTCAAGTTTTCCAAAGGGATGGGTAAAAATGTTGACCCATAACATTATCTTCTTAGTGTTCAACAGCTTAGCATTCAAACCTGTATACAGAATGAAGAAGGGCAAATGCCAAAGTAAAGAAAAAAGTACAAATCCATCACCCTAACAAACAACCAAATTTTAAACCTACATTCTACTCTGTATATAATATAGTTGAAAAGGCATTTATGAAATATAATTATTTGGAAACTTTTGTTTTAGTCTATTCCTCAGGTATTTTCATAGGGTGAGCAGTCATTTCATTCTACAGACATACAACATTAATGACTTCTGTCTTCAGTTGTACAGAAGAACAAATGTGCACAGCTGGTGGTGGTTGAAATGGTTAACACCCTCCATATACTTATGTATCATGAATCTATTTTATCTACAAATAAAAATCATTTAAAAATGTTAAACTCTTTTAAAAATATATTTGTTTCTGAAACTATTTGCATAGAATGAACATTTTACTCTGTGGAGTAAATTTTTAATCACATATTCTACCTTCAGTGAGACAAAATATTCAATATTCAAAGAAATGCAATAAGCATGTGCTAACTATGAAGCCCTGGACATGCAAAGATGAATAAGACACATTCATTGTCTTTATGATTTTTCTGTTCCATCTGTAGTATCTGCAATATTATTTACTTTGGGTTTTTATTGAATCAAATTTTAATCACCTCATTTTATTTAACTTAGTTTAATCCTAAGCAAAATATCTGTCAAGTCATAGATTTTAAGTTTATATACATACACACAACTATTAACATAAAATAAGATATTTACTGATGTTTCATCTAGAGTCATTCATATACCACCAGTGTTACACAGATAATACTTAGGGAAACATGCTCCAAGGGAAACAAAGCTGGGAACAATTACTGTATCTTCTTTACTCTATAACACCATTGAAAAAGCACAATTGATATAGTAACATCATTTGAGTAGTGAAACAGAACATTACCACATTAATTAAACACATCAAGTGTAAGATATAAATTCAGAAACTGTTAAATTAAAAAAAAAGTGCATTTTAGAATCAGTGAGATAAGGTGATGGAAAGGTGCATGGAACAAGAATAGTATTACCATCTAAGGGAATGGATTATTTCAAAAACTAGCATTTCAATTTTAAAGAGAAGTAGAAGGAAGAAATAATGATTTTGAAATTGAAAATATGTAGTGCAGAAACATTCTAGGTGATATTTTGCCTTGGGAATGTTGAAATGACAAGAGAGCAGATAGAGAGTACTGGGTACAGATAAGAATGTTCCAGAATGTTGGGAAAGTAAAAAAAAAGTTTCATCCAGGACCCTGTAGGCCAGAATCCAACTGCTAGTAATGAAAGTTATTCAATGTGTCACTACTAACAGTAGTCCTGTAGAACTGCTAAAGTTTGTCTTATAATTTATTCATCTGGGAATTTAGGGGGCTACAACTACATTTTTGGCAAAAAAAAAAGTTATCCTTTTTCTTGAAAATTTATTTTGTAGCTGATTTTATTTTTTCCTAATGGTTAAAATTTTGTGTCAATTTTATCAAAGTTAGGCAGGACAGTTAGGTTTGAATACGATTCCAGATTATGAAATGTCCAAGGAAAAATAGTTTGTAGGTCATCTATAACCCTTTAAGATTTTATACATGAATCAAACCCTTGTCTAAATTACCATATTGGCCATCTAATAGTCTTTGTTTTTGTTTGTTTGTTTGTTTGTTTGTTTTGCTTTTATTTTGCATTTTAAGATTTTCCATTTAAAAAATAATTTAGTTGGTAAAAAACAGAAAAAAAAAACCTGTTTTCCCAAGCTGAAAATGCTAGTAGTCTTTAAGCTGGAAGATAGAAAAATCAAGCAGTTTTAAATTTATTGTTTAAGTAAAAATTGAACATATCTAAGTTAAACACAAAATCAAAGATCATAGCCAAAAAAAATTATTTTAGTCAAATCTGAGTTCCAAAGTTCAATACATTTATTTAAAGCTCTAACTTATTTTACAGAATTTCAATTTGGAATCATCTGACATCCATTTAAAAAAAACACTTAGTAATTGTTTTGAAAGGAAAATGTGATATGCTAAAATTCAGTAACCATGTGGGTTGTGATATTGAAATATATAACATCATTGCAGCCTATTTTTAGTCATGTTACTCTGTCCCGTAAAGTGTTAATTATGTGATTACTGAAGACATTTTAAAAACTTTGCTCATTTAATACTTACCATAGGTGGCAGTAATAGATTGTAGTTTGTCAATCTGGGTTTCTATTGCGATCGTGCATATTAAACCAGCTGGGGTAGGACTTGTCTTAGTTGCAAGAAGGCCATTAAAAATATACATTCAGAATCTCAAAGCATAAATATGAAATACCAAGTGAAATGTAGTCTATTTGAGACATCCTCTTATAAAAAGCTTAGAATAATCTTAACAAATTTAACATAAGCCAATAGAAGAAAATCATTTAAAAGGTTATCTAATCAAATTTTTTTTCTCTGACTCATAAAGATAGTTCTAAGGTTGAAGTCCTTGAATTATAAAAAGAAATCATTAAAAGAACATTTGGCTTTCAACTACCTTGGTAGTAATTATAAAAGATTAAGACTAACTAGTTCTTACTTATTTTTTAGTCTACTTAGTGGCAAAGAAGTTTTTTTGATTAGTCTTTGGTCATCTTGACCTTCATTTTTATTATGCATCAAAATTAAAACATTTTGACTATCTTAGTTTTGAGAAAATAACATTGATTTTGTACATTTTGCAGTTAGAAGATCTTTTCCTTATGTACTCATGTCCACCAATGCATTTTTTTAGTGTGTGATGTTTTCCTCTTCCTCACGATGGAATAATGGATTATATCTCTAACAGGTATTTATAATATTGTGGCTGATTTTTACTCATATGCAAAAAGAAATATAAAATGGAGCTAAAAAGGTCTAGAAAGCAATAAGATATTGAAAGCATATAGTCAAAGGAATTTGTATGCAAGGCTGTTTTATTTATTGTCAATTTCAGTGCAAATAAGAATATGCAACCCTGTTAACTATACTATGAATATTTATGCTGAATTGTCTATATTTAGAATCCAAAGAACTATGAGCATATTTTCACTTAATGTTGCATTAACATATGTTTGTTTATATAATTTTCTTTTTCTTTGAATAAAAATAAATAAGTGAATATATTATAAGATTGTTAACATGAGAAGAATAATGGGGCCTTTGCAGAGGATTCTCAAACCTGGTTAATGATCGGAGTCCCCTTAAAAGCCATTAAAAATAAGAACTCTCACTTGTACCCAGTGGGGAATAACTACAGACAAAAGAGATTTCTCTTTTCTGCTCTAGCCACCTGTCCCTATGATGTGTAAGATAGCCTCTAAATTCTGAGAAGGTATACAAGGCTCCCTTTTTCTTATTAGCAAAACTATTTTCAGGTAGTCAGAATCTCACTATCCTTGTTGAATTTACCTTAACTATTAAGTCACAGTGTCAGAATAGAATTGCTCCAAAAGGATGTACTAGCAAGTAAAGAGGAAACCGTGCAATAATGAAGAACACTGATTCTGATAGATTTACAGTGTTAATGTATGAACACTCTACGTAGTTCATATTTGAAAAAAAGAAGATAAAATTTTGCTTTATATAAACTATACACATTTTAATTTCAAGTTACTAAGATAAAATAACTTCAGGGGCGTTCATTAGAAAATAATACAGATTAAGTATCATGACACTTGCTGTTCCCAAATCAGGTGAGAACAACTGATATATGAGTCAACAGAATAAAAAAATGTATTTTTTAATTTTTCTATCTTCCTTCTGTTTTTCTTTTCCTGTCTTTTGCATTGAATTTTATTTCTGTGCTTACTCTTTCTCACCATCAACTATCCAAATGAATTATTATTTTTTAAAATCTAAACTTTAATTGCAAACTAAGCAAAAACAAATAAGCCAAAATCCAAAAACTCCAGTTCCACCCACCCCCAAAAATTTTAGTCCTCAAAAAAGACATCCATATATTTGTATTTGTGTCACAGGCACAAACACAGACACATACACACATAGTTTTTATTTTCAAGAGATGGAATTAACAAGAACAGGACAAGGATGCAGAGAAATAGGCAGGCAGGAAGGCAAAAGGTATGAAAAGTTTGCCCTGAGTCTATTAAAAGGGATCTATACTTACTGTAAATTTTCATAGTTTTCCACACAGACTCTTGGAGAACTGGCTATATTTTAGGATTAATGGTGGAACCAGGGAGACTATACTATGAATGTAGTCCCCAGTTTTGGGAAAATGTCATTCATATACTTGACATTGGCACAGTGGATCTACTCACTTCAGTGGATCATGTGTGTTAGAAGATTAAGCAAATCAGCTGTAATTAAATTCTTCCTCTTAATGTTTGGACTGAGTACAGACTCCTGGTATTTTTCTCAACTAAAGAGATAAATTATTATAATACTCAGGTTAAATTTCCTTTGACCAGAAACATGGGAGCTCTGAGCAGTTAAATGATTCATGATAAATTAGCAAAATCTTTGTAATGTTTATACTAAAAACTACAAAATATTTAGAAAAGAAAATTTAAAAATACAACTAAATTGAAAGAAATAACTTGTTCATGGATTGGAAGAATTATTATTATTAAGGTGCCAATTCCACCCAAATGGATCTCCAAATCCCAATAAAAATCCAAAAAACTTTTTGTAAAAATTGACATACTCTACCTAAAGGTATATAAAAAAGCAAAGAATCTAGAATACTAAAACAATGAAAGGACTCCTACTATTTGATTTTAAAATATACTATAAGACTGTAGTAATCAAGACACAAGACACATAACAGGATAAACTTATAGATGAAAGGAACCAAAGAGAGCATTCAGAAACAAACCTAAACACAAAATGATTGATTAATTTACAATAAAGATGCCCAGATAATGGAGAGAGAATAGTTTTTAGAAAAAATGATGCTGAGACAATTGGATATGTATGTGCTCCCTCAAAAGCTAATTTGAAATATATTATAAATCTGAAACCTAATACAACAAAACTTCTAGAAGAAAACATAAGAAAAAATTCTAGTGACACTGGGTTAAGCAAAGTTTTCTTAGAGCATAAAAATCATAAACTGCCAAAAAATTGATGAATTTAACTTAACAAAAATTTTTAAATTTCTCTTTGAAAGATACTATTAAAAAATAAAAAGCTACATCATATGCTGATAGAGTACCCCTAAAACATATTTGATAAAATACTTGTACTTAATATACATAAAAACTCTTTAAAAATCTCAAAATAAAAAACCCTCAGAAAAAATAAATTCCAATTTAAAAAAAGGACAAAAGATTTGAAAAGTCACTTTATTGAAGATGAAATGCTGATGTCATATAAGCTCATTCCTAACCTTACTAATCATTAGGGAAATGCAAATTAAAACCAAATTCCACTACAAATCTACTGGAATGGCTAAAATAAAATTTTTTTAAAAAAGCAGACAATACAAGTACTGGTGAAGGTGAAGAGTAACTGGGACTCTCATACATTGCTGGTGGAATGCAACATTGTACAGATACTTTGGAAAATAGTTCAGCAGCTTTTTATAAAGTAAGACGCATACTTACTAAATAATCCTGCAATATAACTCACAACTATTTGTTAAAGAGAAAGAAAACATATTTCTACACAAACACCTGTGCATGAATGTTAATTGCATCTTTATTCATAATACCTAAAACTGGAAATAACTCAAGTGTCCATCAGCTGAAGAACAGTTAAACAAATCATTATATATACATGTAATGGAATATTACTCAAAAATACAAGAGAACAAACTGTTACTATATTTAATAAAATGAATCTCCAAAGCACTATGCTAAGTGAAAAATCAAACTCAAGAGGCTTTTTCACTTATGTAGAAATATTAAAACTATAATGATAAAATTAGATAATTATTTCCCAGGGCTAAGGGTAAAAGCAGAAGATTGACAACATAAGGGCAGACTGACAACAAAGGAGAAGATTTGGGGGAGAGGGTGATAGAAATATTCTATACCTTTATTGTGAGCATGATTAGAAAATTATAAACATTTATGAAAACTAATTGGAGAATGCACTCAAAAAACCTGAATTTTAATAAATTTTAATGTATATAAATTCCATCTCGGTAAATCTGACTTAAAAAAAAAAACAAAAGCAGTGAGTCAGAGAGGAAAAAAGGGTAAATTATTGTGAAATTAAATTCATAACAATACAATTTTACATTTCTCTACTGTTACTCAATGTATTCAAAGAGGCAACCAACAAGAATATAAGGGTGCAGACAGGATGAGAATTGTAGGTGTTTCCAGTATGATGTGACAGCATAAGATCTCATCCAGTCTTGAACAAAAATTCATTGGTAGGACTGTGGTATGAACAAAGTTGTTGGATTGCATTCTAGAACGATTCATGGATAGCTATGGAACTGAATGATTCTTATTCCTGAAGCTACCCTTTCTAAGATGACATTTCACTCAACTGGTCATCCTATATTAAAATAAAATAAAGAGAAGTAAAAATGAGAGCAGAAAATTTTGAATAAACATTTTTGGTGTGTCACTTATTTGTTGCATAAATTAGAGTTGAGTGTTTACCATTTTTAAACTTAGATTTTTCTCATCTGCAAATCCCTGCACTCATGGAGCTTATTTTCTGATGAGTGACAACTGACAGAATCAAAGTAGAGAGGGAATGTAGACTATATAATATAATTAAATGATGGTAGGTGTAATGTAGTAAAAGCCAAGGACAAGAGGTAGATAGTGTGTATGAGAGGATAGTTTTGAAAGGGGACAAGTAACACCTCATTTAAATGTAACATTTAAGAAAAAAAATTTTGAAAGATATGACGATGTGATTCCTGTGGATCTATGTGGGGGACACAGGTGGGGCATATTCCTTACTGAGGGACAGTCAGTTGCAAAGACCTCGAGGCTGTGGTATGATGGGCATGTTCCAGAAAGACTGGAGTGGCGTCAGTCAAGGGCAGAGTGGTAGGACATGATGCAAGAGAGGTTATAGGGGAACTTAGTGAGGGAGCAGGTAGTTTGCAGCAGAGTTTAGTAACAGATAAGGGTTATAGCTAAAACTAAAAACATTAGAAATAAAGAAGAAAACATATGCTATTTATTGCATACTTTCAGATATCAAAAATACTTGCAGGCACATTTTCTTTCCCTATTAGATCTGAAGTTGGTTGAGTATGGGTGCTTAGTCCTCTACATCTTTAATTCCCATAACAATTAAGATACTTGCAAAAAGTATGAATACTTGCAAAGAATAAGCACTTCATGCCAATTCTGTTGAATAAATGAATGCCTGATTGAATGAACGGAGTGAATGAAATGTAAATAACTAAATAAACAAAGAAACTGAAGCAGAGTGGAAGTCTCTTGGCTTACTTGGCTGAAAATTCTAGGATCTGAGTTGGCTTCTGACACTACAAGAACACCAAGGACAGATTTCTCTTCTTCTCCTATCAGCTCTGCTATCTTCCCTGTGTTAGCTTTATTCTAGTTTTCATGTAGTAAAGAACACTGCAAATAGCTCTAGTCTACATATTTTGGATTCAAGACTACAGAAAAAGAGAGAGAGAGAGAGAGAGAGAGAGAGAGAGAGAGAGAGAGAGAGAAGAAATTGATTCACTTCATCATTAAAAGGGTTTTTTAACAGTATTCATATTGGTCCAAACTGGGTGAACTAATCACCATAACTAGGAAGAAGGCAAATCTGTGAAATCATAGAGGACATACTGGTCTTCTGAAGAGTTCTAACATGAACTCTGTGTAAATACTAGCATATCTCAGTGGTTAATAGAAAGTGATCATTATTATTGATGACATATGAATATGCATAAGGTGAAAATTTAAAATAATACACGAAATCCTTTTATCAATTTCAGAAACAAATAAGTAACCTACAAACTATGAAGATGAAAACTATATTAAAGATTTAGTTGCTAAGACTTGACTATAGTCCTGTCTCCTCTGCATTAATCTGCCCATTTCATATCATCAGTTTCTAGACTGTAATGTTAAATTAAAATCTTTATTATTAAGATCTCCTGGAGATTGATTATGCCTTATGTATTAGTTTTCCATCACTGCATAAAAAATTCACCCCAAACTTAATGGTTTTGATAACAAACATTTATTATCTCACTATATTTGTCTGTTAAACTGAATTTAGTTTTAGCTGGGGACCTCAGGCTCAGCTCAAATCTCAGGGTCTCTCATAAGCTACAGTCAAGGTGTTCTCTGGGGCTATAGTCACTGGTCAACTGAAGACTCAATTGTCAAAAGATCTGCATCCGAACAGCATGTTGGTGGTCCTCACTGATCTGATTGACTATAGGCATCAGTTCCTTGCCAAGTGTGACTTTCCATACAGCAGTTCACAAAGTAGCAGCTAGCTAACCCCATAGTGAGGGCTGTAAAAAAAATAATCAAGAGAAGGTGCCCAAGATAAAAACCAGAGTGTCTTTGTAATTTAATCTTGGAAGTGGTATCCCATAGCTTCTGCACTATTCTTTGAGAAGAAAGTCACTAAATCCAATCCACATTCAAGAGAAAGGGATTATACAAGGTCATGAACACCAGAAGGCAAGAATCATTGTGGGCCATCTCAAGGCTGTCTACCACAATCTAGGCATCTCATCTATCCACAAAGTAATAAATAGAAGGAGGTACTCAGCAAATATTTGTTAATTAATGAGTGCATCTTTAATATTAATATCTCCATAAAAAATAAATTATTTTTAGAATTTAATTTTAACAATTTTATTTTAGAAACAGGCACACCTATGTTCAAAATGTTTTTGTATTACTTACTACATTAGTGATAGTAACATATTTTTATATCTTCACAGTGAAATATAATTTGGATATATGATCAATAAAATCAATAAAATAAAATCAACAAGATTATGCTAATAGAATTTTATTTTTTCTAGTTTAATACTCTGATTTGAATGGTTTTAGCATATTTGTTCTCTTCTTAGATTTATTTTATCCTGAAATTTTCTAACATTTGTAAAGATTATACAAGTGTAATTAGCATTTACTTTGAGATTCTCTAAAATTCCTGAAAAATACTTTTTTTGAACTTTTATTTTATGTTAGAAATATAACCTATAGAGAAAAATTATCTAGTGTTTATAAAGTTAGAATTAGAAAGGAGATAGATGGGGTAAAAGGGGTCAAATATGTGTTGACATTACAGAATTAAAAATAAATAGAAAAAAAAATAAAAATAAAATTAGAACTAGCTTATTAGTATAATTAGTATTAGTAAATTTCTTAGTTTTCTAGATAATGAGGAAGGGCATAAAACAAGAGTATTTATTTTTCTGATTTATTTTCCTCCTCAATATTATTGGTAAGAAAAACAGAAGCTATGTAGTAAGAAGTTGATAAACTGTGATTTTAATACCTATTAAGTGTGAGATTGGCCAATAACTCTGAGTCCCTATGTGTAAATCAAAAATTGATGCAGCTCGCATAGTTATACAGTGTGAATGAGAAAAGACTTATAAAATACTTTGTAAATTGTCAGGTGATGTAGAAAAAGAATTTATTACTAGGTAAACGAAAAGATACAAAAATATAGATGGACAATGATCTTTAATGCTTTGGTATTGCCTTTAATAAATTAGTATTTCTGAGTTGTAATAATAACAATTTTTACCATTTTTTAAATGTTTTCCCTAGATCAGCTCTGTGATAAACACAGGAAATATAAACATGAAAACTATACAAACTTCACATTCACAGCATTGAAAGTTTATGGGTAAAAATTATAGTACAATTAAATGTTTAATAAAATTGGGGAACATTTCAATAGTCTAATACCAGACTGATTATTAGTCTTTAATTAATAATTATAACTAAATCTTGTCATAAGCAAATAAAACCTTTTTCTAAATCAATTCTGAAGGTACTGACTAGAGAAAGAATAATTTTAAATTGCACAATTCCGTAGGTTTCATTTCAAGATGTAATAAATTTTTCAGATGCAGCAATTATTTTATTTAAAGTTCTTTGAGAATACTCTGTACACATTATTATGCACTATTTATCATAATAAACACAAATACGAGAATGTTAAAATTTTAAGGCTTAGTATTGACTTTAGAAAATTATTTCTTCCCAACTATGCTAACAAAGACAATGCTTCCTCACTCATTAAACACCTAACTTTTGTAGTTGTTTAGACATACACTTCCTTAAGTAGAAAATAATTTAACCATTCACTTAAATAATAACAATATATCATCTTATCAACTTATATTAGTCAACTTTGGCTGGATAACAAACAATGCACTAAATCAAAGTGGTTTACATAAACAAACAACTCTTTCTCACATCCCCCAAATCTTTAACTCTTTGTCCAGCTTCAAAAAAGTGGTGTCTCGTTTGTCCATAGCCAACACATGCATTTGTGTTTGAATCCATTCATCTATCTTTATAAGTTGTCCTAAGTTAATTTTTAATTCTTGTTTAAATATCTTTATTCTCTCTCTTCCTCTTGCCCTTCAGACTATAAGCATAAATTAAGTGACAAACAAGTAACTCAAAACCAAATTCAGTGAACCTAATGTAATTCTTTCTAATGACCTCTCAACTGCCAAACCCAAATTAATTATATATATATTTAACTTACTGCACTTCTTGGCTCTTACGTTTTTGGGGTATTTTCTACTTGCTTATCTTTTTATACAATCTTCTTACCTTCCTTCACACCTTTCTGGATAGTCCTTTTATTTATTCCTTCTAAGATTTTGCTTTCTTTATATGTAATAGAAATTGGAGTTTCTTAGTTTCTGTCCTTAGCCTATTGTAATTCTCATCTATAGGTTCACTATGGGTGAACCTATAAGTGCATGTTGTTTTATTGATTTTTTTTGTTTTGCCATGGGTGCCTAGAAACATAAAAGTTAAGATTGTCAATTTGGAGTCAGATTATGGATTAAGTTCAACTTCTTCTACATAAAAGCTTCTGAACCGAATTGTAACCCAGGTTTAGTTGGATATACCTATTCTGGATCTGTTTCTATCCTTCTGCCTTCTAATTAATATTGTGACTATATATGTGTGTCCCCCACACCACCTCCAATAGTCAACCCCATAGACTATCAGTGTATGGGAAAGACATAGTGGCTTAATTCTGTTCATCAGTGTGTCACCAATGAATTGCGCAATGATGAGAACATAAATGTGTGAAGCCAAGTGAGACGATACATCCTGAATGAATCTCCTGGTTTGAGTTGAATACTTCTTCTTTTCTTATGCTAACTCTACTGTGGTGATTATTAAAAACTTTTAAAAGGGGTTTTAAGTGTTTTTTTTAGTATCATGCTGTAATACTGGTAAGATAAAAACTGAATTTTATTTACCTTTCATCATCAGTGCCACCATTAAATGGCTTTTTGATGAATTAGACTTTAAATCAATAGTCTCTAAAATGATGTGCTTAAGGAAAATTGTTGAGGCACTAGAGGGGGAAAAAAGATTCTGCTTATATTTGGATATATTATTTTAAATATAAATATGAAAAAAACATTAATTAATGTTTCACATTCATACTAATATAGAGTATGAATATATAATTTATAGCCAAGTATATGTACTTTTAGTTTTGGATTCACAAAGCTGCTGTTACTCAACATGGTGACTTTGTATAAATTAGGCATAGACTCCCCTTTTCTACAGACAGTCTCAATCTACAACAAGGCACACAGATCTTTGAGCAGAGCACTCAGTATATTTTTGTCTCAAATCTGCCTAGAGCATATGCTGTGGTATGAGATACAACCTCTAACATTTATGCGGTATCTCTAAATACTCAAAAACACTTTATTGATGGGGTGAACAACCACTTTTTAGCCTTGAATAAATTTTGACAATTTTCAAAGCCATTCTAAATTATGATCTTACAGTTTATATTTAGTCATCAGGGATCATTACTTTTAGATAGGCAAGACATTACTTAATAAAAAAATAAACATAAATAGTGTAAATAACTTTATTTTAATGCATATGGCCATAAAAATCCTATTAAGAACTCCCTTATAAATTACTTAAGTTTAATAGGTTTGGCTCATGTATTCCATAAAGTAATAGATAATTTGTATTATTTATTAGGCACTTATTTTAGCCAAGCACTATTTGCTGTATTCTATATGAATTATTATTTTTTTTCTCAGAATAAGGTAGGTATTTTTAGTGACACAATTTTCCAGATATACAGAGAATGAAAATGAAGCACCTAACTTGCTCAAAGAAACATGCCTAGTAAGAGACAGAAGAATTCTGTGGAAATTTAAAGGGCAATTTAAGAAGTTGATCTTGATCAGGCTTCATGTGACTGAGAAACTATAGTTATGTTAGAGCTACCATAAATGTGATTGCCTATTATTAATTCATCATTCATTCATTTAAATATGTTTATTTAGCATCTACTGTGTGCTGCAAGTCACTGTTCTAGGCATTGAAGATGAAACTGTGAATAAGACACTTGGAATCTCATGTAGCTCAGTTGAGGGGAGACAGGTATCTTAAAGAACACATTCTTTCCCAAAACAGTTTTATCTTCTGAACAAATGCACAGATTGATGAAACAAAATAGCAAGTGATTTTTTTGGTGGATAGAATCCTGACAGTACCAAATGTCTACAATACACATGTAAAACCATGTAAAACAGTACATAACCAACAATAGTAAATGATACTTCCTCAACATTTAAAACTGCCATTGTTTCAGAGTTCATGCATTTTATTTCATGAGTGAAGAATATAACCATTCACAACTGACAAGTATTGGAAGTTCAGTAAAAGTGTGGTTTTATTATCTTCTGTCAACCTTAAGTCCTTAATAGAGTTGCAAAAGATAGAACATCGGAAGCTATGAGAAAAAGGATTAAAGCTCATCAATATGGTTATACTGAGAAGTGAAAGAAAAAGAAACAAAGAAAGAAAAAAAGAAAGAAAGAAAGAAAGAAAGAAAGAAAGAAAGAAAGAAAGAAAGAAAGAAAGAAAAAGAAAGACCTCGAATTACCACTATTTTCTCCTATACTTAATGATTCATTAAGTATAGGAGAAAATAACCTTTCATAGCTCAGAAACTCTGGGGTCATTATTGTTCCACATCATAAGACAATAAGTTCAAATGACCCAGTATTGTGTAAATATTCAAGAAAGTGAATAATGTAGAATTCTAATATCAGTACAGATGTAATCAATGTTCCATGATATAAATTTATCTTTATGTAATATAGAACATAAAATGAAAGTTAGACTTTTTAAAGTTTTATATTACTATCTCATGTCCTAATAGTAATGAAAATGTAGTTCTAAATGTATCACTCTACCAAGACTAACAATGCCTTCTAACAGCAGTTGCATCTTGTTAACTTAAGCTCATTATACTTTGATAAGTCAGTAATGTAATTCCTGATAGAAGAGAAAATAATACCGATTAAGTAACAGAATAAGGTTTGGTCTTTCAAACAACCAGACAACATTGTGTATTTTATGGATTAGCTCAATTTTCATAAGTGGATGATCAGAGGTTTTAAGATGAGACTCCTGTGTATCATTAAACCAATCAAAATCCAGTATCTAATATTAACTTTCAGAAAAAGTAATATACTATGAGATGATTGGATAGGCTTTTGATATATCGGAGTCTAGTTAACATCTACTAAATGAATATGCAATTTAGTGATGTCTTTAATATAGGCAAATATCAAACCATTTTGTATTTTACCCCACAATATATTTCTCAGGAAAAAATCCTAATATATAAATTTTAAATATATTGCACTGTCTCCTTGTTCATCAATAAACAAATTGATAACAACTTTGAACACTAAAATTGTTAGTATCTAAGTTTTATCAACTTATTTTATAATGTATTATTATTCTAGTGTATTTGGTTTGGATTTTTAATACTTGGTAAACCTAATTATAACCACCTATTTCTTACCACTAGTATAATACAATTCTGATTTTACCATTTTATTCTATTATTAAATTATCTTATTTTGGAGCAATTACTTGGACATTTGAATAAATGCAGAAAATAAATATGTGATTACATTAAAGACATCAGCACTATATTTAGTTAAAAAAAGTACTCATAATTACCTCCAAAAATTCTTAGCTTATGATAAATAACATTTTTATAATTCATTATTAAAAAACTTTTTTAGTTTTGCAAAAAGTAGATCTGTGGATACTTTCTGTTTCAGGAATTGTCACTACTAGAAAAAAAATGATTTAAAAAAAGACTATAAAATGTTTTATTAGTCACGCTAACCAAATTGTTAATAATATATCTATTTTGTGGTAAATTTTGCTTGTAGAATTGGTGAAGCTTCCATTTTCTAAAAATATTTTAAGGATTTGCTAATACATGTAATGGTAATGGGAGGCTATAAAAACATGGTAGACAGCAACTTCATGATGGAAAGGGTAATCTTTTCAACAGTGTTGCTGTAATAAACTTACAAACCATGCTACCATGTTGAAAGTTAGTATTTTCTAACAAAAGTTTCTTTGATTGATTATAAATTAGTCAGGTTTGTACTCTACTTTAACGTTTACACAAAAACTGGCTCTCTTATTAGTTACAGTTAATGAAAAGCCCACATCATTCTAACATGCTTCTCCTACTTCTCTAAATTGAGTAGTTTCTTGTGCTGCTCTCTAGTTAGGGAGTTTCAGCCCCTTTAGTTTCCATCACAAAAGGCATTTATTTGGATTGAGGCTCTGTTTGAAGCCTTCTGCTAAAACCAACAAAGTCCAATCAAATTTGAGGCAGCTTAGAAACTGGCAAGTAATGCAAAAACATATATTGATAATAAAAAAATATATATGGAAAACAAAGGAGTTGAAACAGCTAATAGAATTGTATTTAAAGGTAAATGAAGCTAGAGTATTCCTCAAATTTCAAGACTTACTATGAGGCTACCATAATCAAGACAGTCTGACAATGACATAAAAATAGTCAAACATCAATTTAGAAGATTGAGCAGAAATTTATTCACAATTTATATGCCCAATTTATATTATTTTTTAAATGTGGAACACTATTTAAATACAGTATATTTATCTCTCTTTCTCTGTAGCTATCTATCCATCTGGAGACAGGTGTGTATGCTACAGTTTTAGCATAAAACCCCATATTTTCAGAGTTATTTTTATTCTGTAGTGCAAAAAGTTTGACTCATTAACAATAAAACAACAGCAAGGAAAAACCTAGGATAATTATTGTCAACTTACAAAGCATTATTCTGTGTTCAAGATATATTGTTATCTATTCTTGAATTTAATCAAATACTATGTTAAAATAGTAAATAATATTATATTAACTATTTATGGTGTCAGATGGGTACCAGATTTATCAGGTGATCATTTTGTAAATTCTATAAGTGTCTAATCATCGTGTTGTACACATGAAACTAATATAACATTGTATGCCACCTGTAATTAAAAAATTAAAAAATATTAAAAAAATAAATATTGTTAAAATTAATAAAATAAATATTCAATATCCTATTTACTAATTAAAAATATCTTGTACAGGTTGAGACCGCAAACACTTTTAAATTAGACAATAATAAGTAAAATTGAATAGTCAATATTGAATTCTGGACAACTTAAAATAAAATTTGCTTTTCTCTTCCAACAAATCATCCTTTTGAATCATCTTACTCGTTTAGATGACAAATATTTTTCATTATATCACAATAATTATGTTAATCTTTTTAGCAACTCAGTTTTTAAAATAAAAATATTAGCTATTATTTTCATGAACGTCTCTATCTGTAGTATAAATTATAAAAAAAGAAATAAAAATTAATTGAACAGTCAGTTTTTGACTAAAAAATATGATACCAGGGCTCGGTTTCTGACTTTTTGTATAGAGAGGTTTTATTACTATCACTAAAACTGCTAATGAGGAGTTGGGTTATAGATAAAATAAGTTCCATGAGCTCACCTTCTTCAGAACTAAAATAAATCATCAATGCCAGAATCAGTATTGAATTAGTATGTCAAGGTAAGAAATACTAAAATAAAGCTGGAATAAGGGAGAAAATAGCAAGTAGAAATGGAACAGGTAAAGTACAGTACAGGATGAAGACATCTTATTTTCAAACTGATCTTAGACTGGAATCTAATCCTGACTATAGAGTTAATTTCTGTATTTTCAGCCTGATTGCCTCTTAACTAAACTTCAATATATTTGATTGTTTTCTTTTCTCTCACTGTCACCCTTCCTCCCTCCCTTCCTCCCTCCCTTCCTTTCTTTCTTCCTTTCTTATCTTTATTCAAGAATTATTTACCACATGCTAGGATTTTACTAGACACATGTATTTATTTCAAGCTTTTAAACAATATTAATGCAGTATTTTATTTCAAATTAAAATGTTATTTAGTAACAGGGAGTTTATGTTATTATAATGTATTGTTATTTTTCTGATAGCAATATATTTGAATATAACATATACAAGTTATTATATAATAATGAATGGTTTTATTTATTCTTTTAATTCATTTCTTGAAAATTTCTACTTGCATAATATCAGAATATTTAGTATTCTACTTCTGAGGCTTTTCTTTGCCCTAAACTGTCCATAGTAAATAAAACTTGGCATTTACTATTTATAAGGAATCGGTCCTGTGTCTGATGCATGGAACAGAGGTACATGGAAAATTTGCTGACTTCTCCTGACACATTGTTGCTGTCCAATTGGTGGAGGCAACGCTGCAGAGATGGAAATGTGTCTCCATTGAAGTATAATTAAAATGTTTAGGAGTACAAATCACACAGATCACCTGGATAAGACATTTTATTATCCATACTCCCAGAGTTCCTATCTCCATTTTCAATGTTGCACAGACATTCACCTTCTATGGCTCCATGGTTTGCAGTGTCACCCTCACTCATTCTATTTGCTTCTTTATGATATTCTCAAATGATGGTATACAATAGAGAATACATTCTACAAGATGTGGTACTTTCATTCTTTCCCTCTCTTTTAATTTTGCTTGCTTAGGCAGCATTTCCTGAGATGCAGTGTGACCTAGTTATTCCTCCTAGGTACTGATTTCTTGCATTGAGGTTTTGGAATATAAGAATAAGGAAGCAAAAAAGCGTGATAGCGTGAAGGGGGATAAATGATTAAAAGATGCATTTCTCTTAATTTCATAATTGAAATCAATATGATGTACAGAAAGCTGCTTGATTTTCTCATCATAAAGGCCCTGGATTTCTAAGTCAGAAAGAAGGAAATGGATAAGAAAACATCTTATAGTTATCTTTCAGACCAATGAGATCAGTTTATTTTCAAATAGTAAATATTTTCAGCTTTAACTCTCAACATAATTTACATTTTCAATATTGTAGGCTTTATACATACTGAAAATTCCTCTGAAATAGAAATTCCTCTGAAATTGCTGTTACTCAGTTTTATTTGTTATATTGTGTGTTGTCATACTTTTGTAAGTCTTGTTAGATATACTATATGAAATTTTGGAGATAATGAACTACACTAAACAGAAAGGATATCTAATAGCAAACAGTATCAAAAATAATTTTTAATTATTTGTGTAGAAAGCATTAACTAATTAAAAAAATTGAAAATAAAGTTTGGGAATTAGATATCATTAGCTATTGTACTTTTAGCATTTTATTAAAATAAGGTAGCAGTATCATCTAGATATATATGATTGGTTACTATTGTTTCTATTATGGAATAAGATACATCTTTGCCACTCGTTTTTCTGCATTTGGCATGAGGAATGAAATTCTGAAGTCTTGCTTGATACAGTTTTAATTCACAACCTGATTTTTGTTGGTTGCCTGTGGATTTTTTCTCAAGAACAGATGGAAGAAAATACGAATGTACATTCTTTTAAACTTACATATACTAACTACAGGTAGATTTTTTTCACTGTTCTTTAGAAATGAAAGAAAATCTAGAAAATTTGATGTGACTAATAATCTCTAGATACCATATTATTTTTAAAACAGACTGAGTATCTCATAAAAGCAGGTTAATTACAATATAAAAACATAATGTGGGATAGCATTATCCATTTTAATGGTGTAGTCCATTCTTTTTCCTTAGTGCTATGAGACTCAAACAAAACCAAACAAAACACACAGGCAAGAGAGCCAGGCTTTAAAGATTCAGGGTATTAAGGATCTTAATAAGATTTTCTGGGTCTTGAAATTTAATTTCTAAGGTTGTTTTTAAGAAAAAAAATAATAGTAAATTTATGAATTCAAAATGAAATGTTAAAATTAACATTTATTTAGAATAAGAAAAGAAATTACAACAAATTACAAATTTTAGAGAACTGAAAAACATCACAAACCCAGAAAAATTCATAATTTATTGCCTAATTCATTTCTATATACTTTTTGTTTGTTTTTTTTTTTTGGTTGTTTACTTTTCAATCATCTTTTTCAAATAAAAATAACCTTATCTATAGAGAGAATAAAGGTATATCAATCATTCCTTTTGGAATATTGGTCAAACTTTAAATTTTTTATTATTGAGTATTTAGAAAAGTTTCAGCTCTTTAATTCTGCTATTGACTAGCTTGTGAAGCCATGTTATCAATAATGCCACTATGCATGGATATGCTGCAAACCACATAAATAAATCTTACTCTGCAAAACTTAACTCTCTTTAATCAGATCTCTAAAACACTCTGCCCTACTCCAGCCTCCTTATCCACCTCCCACCCCTACCACTCCACACTTGAGGAGAATCTAACTAGTAGTCAGAAAATAATCATTTAACCAGTTGTGAAACCCCTTTACTCTTTGTAAATTTTACTGAAACATATGACTTCCAGGTCAACAATTTGCTAGTGTCTTTCCAGGGACTTGGAAGCGGCCTTTGTGAAAGTGGAGTTCTGAAAATAAAACTTCTTTTACTTCACAGCACACTTGTCTCTGATGCTGTAGCCAAATCTTCCCATATTTCCCAAACACACACATAAACACACATATATCCAGTGTGTTATAGAGAAAACATTTTCAAAGTTTCTTCTTTAGAAGGCTTGGTTTTGTTTTTGTTTTGTCCTAACAAGAAATGGAACTTGAATTGCCCCCCAGATAATCAGGAGAGAAATGAGCCAATAATGTTGTTCTTATGAGGAATAGGGTTACGGGGGAAGGTGTTCTCCAAAGGCTAAGAGAATAAACAATGCTGCTCATTGCACCAATAGCGAGAATGGAAATCTTAGTCAAATGTAACACCTCTCATGCGGTGATGGCTAAATATGAGTGGCGCTAGACATTAGATGCTAGACACTATGGCCAATGGTACAAGAGAGACTGAAGAGAGGGTCTTTGACTGGACCACGTGTTTCTGTTTCTTTCTTTTCTTTTCTTTCCTTCCTTCCTTCCTTCCTTCCTTCCTTCCTTCCTTCCTTCCTTCCTTCCTTCCTTCCTTCCTTCCTTCCTTCCTTCCTTCCTTCCTTCTTTCTCTCTCTCTTTCTCTCTCTCTTTCTTTCTTTCTTTCTTTCTTTCTTTCTTTCTTTCTTTCTTTCTTCTTTCTTTCTTTCTCTTTCTTTCTCTTTTTTCTTTTCTTTCCTTTCTTTTTTTTTGATAAAGTGCTTTTTATTTTATTTTTAGGACAATTAAATGCTTTAAATATAAAAAAAAATTAATATACAAACTACAATCACAACATCCACAGACCTGAAAGAAGGGGGTGCAGCAGGGAGCTTTGTGGGGAGGAAGATTTTCAAGGTCCCTGCTGCTTCTCTGGTTTGTACTCTGTGACCTATGACAGCCTGAGGTTTTAGCAGAGGGCAGATCAATGTAGTCAGGGCCAAAGGGGCACTGATACTGAAATCAAAACAGACTGCACAGCAAGCCCTCTAACATGCCATCTCCCTAATAAGGAAGCAGCCAGGGAAAGCCAGATTCAGTCAGGAGGTAACTGGAAAGTGGTAGTGACTGAGAACGAGAAGCAACCACCACTCCTCAGCATCCTGATGATCACATGCATGAGGACCAAGCACAAGGAACAATGAGACATAGCCATGATAAACCAATGACAAAGATAAGTGATGTAAAAATGATAAAAACTAAATTGCCCAACTACCTGGAGGAAAAGGCTCTTCTAGAATTAATTTAAGAAAATTAAGGGAAATAGCATTTTTCTACATCAGGAGCTATGCAGCATATTCATACCTGTTACAAATATATTGCATTTTCATAATAACCAGTGTTATTTAACGCTTTTCTCATTTAGAAAAAAAAGGTGCAGTTCACTGCTAACAATTTAACATCACATGTAGGTATGCTATTTTCTAAGATTCAACAGTTTCAGTGATATAGAATGACTGTATTTTGTAAAAACAGAATGCTATAAATAGAATGATGTCATTTGTTTCCAAAGACTATCGCTATAATGGAATGATAAGAGAAAAGTAATAAAAGGTATTTTGTGGCAAACTTTGTGGGTAAGATTAGGACTGTAATCCGCAAATTATCTTAGGGTAAACGCTGCACCCTCAAGCACCTCTGGTGAGTATTCTCAAGGCAAATAGAAAATGAGTCAAAATATATCTGTAATCACAACAAATTTCTTCAATCTTTAACTTGTAAATATCAAATTATTAAGACAATAATACAATACATGTAAAACTTGGAAATAAAAAAAGAGTTCACTGTTTATACTTTTAAGGTCATACAGCGGGACTTCTTGCTTCTAGGAGCATGTATTTTTGACTTCTCATTTACTATTTGTTACTATATTTTACTAAAGGAAGGGTGTTAACTTGTAGAAAACCAATATTTTTATTTAATTATTGCCCAATGGTCCAATTGTCAAATAATTATTATCCAATAGAATGAAATGTTGCTTGTCATATAGTTTTGCAAATAAATTTTACTTGGTAGAGATTCAAATGATATTGGTAAAATTGCAGTTTTAATATCCTGTAGAACATTAGTCACTTTTGTACCTACATTAGCAATCTAATTGAAACATCCTGTCTTTCTGCCATAATAATCACTGGTGCTCTCTACAATTCACTTTGGACCTGCCTTACCAATTTGCTGGTTCCCTCATTAATGAATTATGCAAATCTTTGATATATACTCACTTTATATTTGCAAGACAGGAAATTATATGTGTTATGAAGAGGGTTGCTTGGTACTCTTCTTGTATTTGGAAATAAGATGGATATGACTGTCAGAATTGATCACTTTTAGAGGAATACCATCACATAATCCTCCTTGCTGGCCATGGCTTCCATAATTGTTGGAACAAAATATCTACAAATAAAAGGAAAACATGGGAAATACCATAAACAAAATAGACAATGATTAATAATATTATTAATATTTTTGGCTAAAGGTATTTAGAAGTTAAATAGGTAAGAGAAATCATAATCACTTATTTATTTAAAATAAATTAATAAGTTAGAGTATTTAACCATGAAAGATATGTTACAGTATCTCTAAATGTGTTTATATTTCTAAAATTAACATACTTTAAAATTCATGTTTTTTTTGTCTTTAGCATGAAATTCTATAAGTTTTAACACAGAAATATCTTTATGCAACTACTACCACAGTAAGGATACACAATCGTTCCATTACTCCATGCTGTACATTAGCTCTGCAGAACCTATTTCTTTATACCTGGAACTTTATGCCCTTTGACCAACCTCTCCTCATTTTACCCACTCTCCCAGCCCATGGCAGCCATACATCTACTCTCTGTTTCTATTAGTTCATTTTTTTTTTTAGATTTTACATTACTTGAGATTATACATTAATTGTCTCTTTTTTTTCTGTCTGATTATATCACTTAGTATAATTCCATCAAGTTTTATTTATGTCTTTGCAAATGGTATTTTTGGATTCCATTCATCAGGTTGAAGAATTTCTCTTTTATTTTTAGTGTACTAAGTTTTTTGGTTTTGTTTTTATAAATGGATGTTAATTTTTTTCACCATATTTTGTAAATGCCTTCATTATATCAATTGATATGATAATTCTTTAATATAAATCTGATGAATTACATTAAGTAATTTTCAAATATAGACCTAATATTATATTTCCAGAATAAATTACACTTGTTTATGGTGTATTATTTCTTTTATATGTTCTTCAATTTGATATACTAGTATACTAGTTATGTTGAAAATTATTTAAATTTATGTTCACAAAGAATTTTTTTTGTGTGGTTTTCTTTTTTTGCACTGCCTTTGTGGGTTTTTTTGATCAAGATAATTCTGACCTCATAAATGAGTTGTAAAGTATTCACTTCTGTTTATCTGGAAGAGATTATGTAGACTTAATGTTAGTTCTTATATGTTTTATCTAATTTTTCAGTAAAACTATCTGGGCCTAAAACAATCTTTTTTCAGAGGTTTTAAACTAAAAATTAAATTTCTTTAATTATTATATGACAATTCTTCATGGGTAAATTTTCATTCCTTGTGACCTTTACAGAATTGCTTTATTTTTTCTAAGTTGTTGAATTTATGTGTTTAAGTTCTTTGTTATTTCCTTATTTTTTATTAATTATTTGTAGTGTCTGTGGCAATATTCTGCTTTTATTGAAAGACATATGGTAGTTTGTGTTTTTCTCTTTTTATTTGTCAGTCTAGTTAAAAGTTTATCAATTATACTGATACTTGCAAATATAAATATATACAATATATTAAAGAGAATGTAATTCTTCTAAATAATTTAAAGGTAAGTATATATTAATGATATATTTGCTTATATAGCTAAACGTACATATAGATATAATAGAGTTATTAATAATGTAATTGAGGCAAAACACAAACAATTGGTGAATCTGATCTTTGTACTAGCTTTGAAATTTTCTTTAAATTTGAAGTCATTATCAAACTAAGAGGTAACAAATAAGTCAACAAGCAGAAACATATATAGAAAAACAAGCACAAGAAAATCAGAATACTACAATCACCAGGGTGCTTTAGATTTTATGAAAGAATGATAGAGGATGGCATTTATTTAGTTGTGTTTTTTGAACCATTATGTACAATATTAAATGTTAATTAACATTAATTAAGGTAGAAAAATTTAAATTAAAAATTTTAATTTCTGAGTATATTTTTTAAGAAATACACTGTGTTTTGTTTGTGTGAATTTATTCAAGTCTCTCCTTACTTCACCCATAGTTTTTACATTTGTAATTGTTTAGGTCAGTAAGAGTCATGGAAGCCCAATGTCTGTTTTCAGAAATAAGGGTGGGAGATCTTGCCATATTTTTTTTATTCCAATTCTACCAGTAAATTGAAATAATATGAAAAATATTTATCCCCTGTTTATTATATTTACAAATAAAAATGATTCATTGAATTCTGATCATCCAAACCTAATGGGCTTTGGATACTTTAATTCAGTTGAATGAATCTCTCTTCTCTGTCTCTCTACATCTGTCTCCGTGTCTGTCTGTCTGTCTCTCAAGTCATCTGCTACATATTTGGTGTATATTATAGTAAATATTTGGAATATACATATAGTCCATTTTCGTAAGTAATACGTCAGGGACTTTATGGTGAAAGAACTACCTCAATTGCTAAATGGTTTCAGCCTAATTTTATGTTTAATCCTAACATAGAATCTATGAATAAAAAGTGTCTCAATTTATAAGTTTAACTTTATGCTCAAAGAGAAACGGAATGTTGTCTGTTTTTAACAAATGTATTATCAGCACCAATAATTTCTACTAGCAACAAATAATCCTATACAAATATATTTTTAAACAACTGTTTTAAGGTAATGCACCATATTTACCAAATTCCATTAAAACAATTAATTTTTCGAAACTCATTAACATGATTTCTGCATAGCACAACCCAATGTATTTAATAGTAAACATTTTCAGGAACTGATAAATGACTTAAACTATTATTTTATATTGATTATCAACCTATATGTACTAGTATGCATAAGACTTAAGTTAATAATGATTGATTTTAATTATTAAATACTGAAGTTTAATTTAGACAACATGGAATCATACATGGTCATGCACTGAGAATAGAACTGTTCTTGCTTATAACTATGGCTGCAGATTTTCTGTTGTGTGTGATCAAGACTGCCAAGGTATGAAAAATACAAGAAGAATTCTGAATAACTTTAAAAAACCTCTTTTTAAACTTTTATACAGAATAAATGCATATATGTCTTGTCAAAAAGGATACTAATTAGTTTTGAAATATTGCTTTAAAAACACAAGGCATTCTTTCAAGGGCAAGAGGAGAGTGATGGCAAAACTTTATCTTACATTTATTTAAGCAAATAAATGTATTGTGTTGTCTAGAATTTATGACTTCTCATCACTGAAGCTTAGAAAAAGTATCTATTTCTATCTAGAAAGGAATAAATTGGAATATTTTGGTAAGTTATTCTGTATCTTACATATGAATATCTTTTATTTTTAAAACAAGTAATTCCTTCCAAAAAATCTTTTTTATATTTAGAAAGCATTAAAATGTTCTCATTAAAAATATTACTTGCTTTATATCTGTCAAATTTAATGACAGTAACACTTTATATATTAAAGAATAAACAAAATATCTCTCTCCTAATGCTGTACAACAATTTTTCCACTTGTTAAAAATTGTTTTGTTCTCCTGAAGTTTACTTGTCTTAAATGACAAAAAATAAAAATGGATTTATATTTTAAATTATGCTAGCCTTACGTAAGATATTTTTTTAAAGCCTACTGCTTCCTTTTTTCTAGTATTAAAGGTTACTGGTAATATGGAGATACATTAAAAAGCAACATTTAAATACTGTAGAAATTGAAAAAAGATGCACAAAATATTAATGTGTATACCAAGTAGAATGTATAAGTCAAGGGAGAACTTGCTTATTTTTTATCATGAATATTAATAATAAAGTATATTAAAGCTGTAAATAAAATATTTACTTAGATCATCAGCAGAGTATTGAGTTAAAATTATAGATTTTTCTTCATATAAGTTTGAACAGAAATTATATGAAATATAAATGATCTATTAGAATTATAATAACATTAAGAAAAAGCTCTCATCTGGAATTATGGTGAGCTTTATTAATTTATTAATTTATTGATTTATTAATTCAAACTTCTTAAATGCTATTTGGGAGTAATTCATGAGAATACTAGCTAATGTGTTAGAAGAAATGGTCTATCAGTGAAAAGTATAATACAATTTGTGGGAATACAGTATATTAGCAACAATGAAAATTTAATGCATATAAGAAAAGCTTGTATTTTGTGGTAATTTAAATAGTTTTCTATATTTATGAGATTATTTTTTAAAAAATACAATAATATTTTATTTCTGATCATTAGTTTAATTTCAATAATATGAAGATAATTTATTTTAGTATATTTAGATTTTTCTTGGTATATTTAAAATAAAAGTCTTATGTAACTATTTTTTCCTGAAAGTATCTTCCATATTTGAAGAATAACAGTATTTATTCTATGAGTATATGTTTTTCTTATTTTTTACAGGCTTTATTAATGTTGTCTAGAACTTAAAATGTAATCATGTTATGAATCATAATCATGCTTGGCTTTATAAACTTATAATTTGAAAATAAACTGATATGATTCAGCAAATTTGACATATCATAGGAAAGATAGTGAACACTCTGAGAACTGGTTCAACAGTGAAGATACCTGAGGAAGGCTGTAAGTCACTCAGTTATGGAGAAAATGTTGTATGCTTACATAGAAGGTTGAAATAGAGAGTCAGTAAGTGGAGAGAGTGGAGAAACATAATGATTGAAAGATAGCAACTAAGAAAAGGAATGATTCTTATGACAATATTTCTTTCTTCAGTAAAATCTAAATGTGTTCAGATTATTCTGTTTAGGTTTCTATATAATTGAAGAAAGAAGTCAACACAGAGTTGGAAATATCTATTGAATATCTAGCAGCTTCAACAACTCAGTCATAATTATTTTATTCTCTGTTCCCTGGTGAGATCCTGGAAGTAAGATCATTTGAATGAGGTAAAGTACCTTTAAACAAAGCCAGTGTATGAGTTATATTCTACTTAGAGGTATAGGTGCTATTGGAATCAAGAAAGTGCATACTAACAAGAGTGAAGCTGAACAGAGAATAAATGAACTTACATACATATATAATATCAATAAACCAAAAAAAAATCAAAATGAAATTATAAAAAAAGGAAATATGTTTTACAAAAATACAAGGACCTGGACTGCAAAGTCAGAATATTTATTGACTAAATCAAACAAACAAATAAGACAGCTTCAGACTATCCAAGAGTTTCAACTGTTTTAAAAAATTCTGTGAACTGAGATGCTCAGGCTTGTCAATTATGTTTAATGAATTGGAAAAAATGTAGATAGCACCAATGTTTTTTAACCTCCTCAGATTGAGATCTTCATGTGTATAGGAATGTTTTGAAATAAGAAACTTCTCCAAGCTTAGTCTTTTTTCCAGTGAAGAAAGCACCAGAACTAATTACTGTGTCAGAATGAATTCCAAATACTGTATGTATGTTTTCAAATTTCTCGTCCACAGCCATGAAGATCAAACACTGGGTAAAAAGAGTTTCCATTGGCATAGCGTTTGTTCTGATTCTCCTTCTGAAAGACTAATTGAGGGCTGAAAGTTTTGGAAAAATAATGAAGAATCATTTCAATGATTGATAAATGAGGCATCTGGATGGAAGATTTCAGGTTTTTTTTTTCTTTTTACTTTAAATTCAGCTTTAATCAAGTAGATGGAAAAGTTGAATTGACTACAGAAGGCACAGAAAAAAAAGGTACACATGAACAAGTATCGTGCCAGGTGTAGTCTGTAAAACTAAGCTGTAAGAGTTCTTAGTTATTTACGTATTCGAATAATTAACTGAAACATCCCTCTGGCTATTTGTTGCTAGGTATACCATGGTATTATTTAGATGTGTAATTTTCCCAATGTTATCTCCTAAATCAAATATAATCGAAAACATTGGTTGTGTTTTAAGAGTCTAGGTTGGTAAAGAAGAAACATTCTTCAATAAATAGGAACATCTTTATAGGCACAAATTACAGGTTGGTAACAGAGAGTAATATCACTTTCATGAAGACATTTATTTAATAAGAGTAGAGCTGTAGGAAGATGGTTCTAATAAAATGCATGCTTAGTTTGTCCTGGGGTATTCAGAGTTATGAGTAAATGTAGTAGTTTTTTAGTCCACTGGAATATCTTTGCCCTGGAAAATTTTATATACTATCAGCTAATAAATATCATTAAAATCTGAACCAGACAATATTCTATAAACTGTATGTATAGCAGTGAATTCATTAAAGTCTTTTCTCTTCAGAAACTTAAAACTCACAAGTCTGAAATATGGCCATCAATAGTCACTGTAGACAACATTTAGATTTTGAAACAATCTTGTGCCCTGCCAGGGTGATGTTATTGCCAGCATGCCGGTCAGTAGAACAGCTCTCCTTGCTCTCTCCCCACTATGGGTTTACCTGAATGTCTCCGGATCTTTCTCAGTTGTTGTGGCACAGAGGGCTTGTCTTACTGCCAGTCTGGAATCATCAGAGTTAATTGTAGATGTAGTTATATGGTTATGAAGTTCTCAGCTTAAAGAATTTTTTTGAGTGGATCAGCCTCTGTATCCCCAGATTAGATGTAGGACAAGTTATCTACCCTCGACATATATAATGAGTCTGCATTATTGAATTTTTGAAGAAATCAGCCTGAGTCCTGTGGCAAGAATAACATGTCTGACTCTGAGTTAGCTGCTCCAGGATATGATGGTCCAAATGTAATACTGGATGTCCCAAGAACCACCCAAAGTAACATCTGTTGTCTCAAAGTTATTTTTGATTGTCAATAGAACTCAATACCATATGGGTTAATTTGCCTTAACCAGCACTAATCACCTACAGAAACAGATTTAAAGGTTTAGAAAGTGAGCACCTGGAAAATGCAGTGGTAAATAGCCTTTCCCTCTGTTTGGGAAAATCTATTCTGATGGTTTAAAACCACGGTCAGGAAAAGCCATTATTGGGGCAGATGTGAGCAGGGTTGTGGTGGATGCAAACCTAGGAATTGACAAAGGGCCAGAAATTTTATTTACCTTTCTTGAAACAGTAATTGAGGAGCTTATGATAGAGAAATGGATCATGAAAGGGGTTAAAAAACATTCATAAAAGTCCAAGAACCTCTGAATAGTCTTGAATACCCAGAGATTTCCAAATGGGACCTTTAGTATTGTGCTGATACCTTGGTTAAGCAGGAATTTCTCCTATTACTTTCAGTACACACTAATACATATTTCCTGAGGCTGAGCTGGAGATAAGGCTGTAGCAATAGCACCTACCCAGATCAGGGATTAATGAGAAGTCTATCAAGTACTTTTGAATGAAACTTTGCCTTGCAAGATTATATATGAGCACAATCATTAACTACTTCTGTCTGAGTTTGGATAAAGAGATGACATACTGCCATTTGTGACAATATAGATGGACTTGAGATAATCATGATAAGCGAAATAAGCCAAGAAAAAGTTGAAAACCATATCATATCATGCATATGTGGGATATAAATCTAAAAGTAACAAACAAACATGACAAAGAAACAGAGACTTTTAGACATGGACAGTGGACTAGTGATTACAAGAGGGAAGGTGGGGGGAGGTGAATAGGGTAAAAGGGGTCAAATATGTGGTGATGGAAAGAAATCTAACTATAGGTAGTGAACACACAATGCAATATATATGTATGACTTGCTGTTGAATTGTACATTTACTTAAAACTTATTGGATTTTGTTAATCAATGTCACCCCTGAAAAAATTAATAAAAAAGATTAATGCATAACTTTCAAAAAAAAAAAGAAATACTTTTTAAGGAGAAGACATCCATTCAATATCTCAAAAGATGCCTTAGGGAATGCTTATACAATGTTAATAATTAAATTTAATAAAAAATAAAGTGATTGTCTATAAATATAACTAATATATTTTAAACTTTAAGGGAAAATTATTGGAAATAAAGGAACATGAACAAATAATTTTATATCCATATTTAAATCTCATAATTTATCTCTTTCAATTAAATTTAAAGTCTAACATGTTCTAATTTTGTAGCAAAAAAAAGGAATACATGTGATATTTTAAAAAGTTGGGTTGTAAAAATAGTATGCAGGTGTAAATGGAATAACATAATATACAAAAAGCCTCCATTAATGCATGATTTTTATTGCCCTGTAATTACTCATTTAAGAATTTATACATTAACCACTCTTCAACAACCATAAGACATCTTGTGGTTAAAACATACATTTTAATATCTTAACTATTTAATGGACTAATGGCAGCCTGAATCTTTCCCATTCACTTTACTAAGTGGGCAATTGATACATTTTATTAAATGTGTCATAATAAGACTCAGCTAAACTTACTGCTATGCTACCTATTGAAACAACGCATGTTCATTATAGACAAAATACTCTGATGCAAACAAACAGGCTCTTCATTCTTAAATTCAAAAAGGCAAACCTGGAAAATGAAAATTTATTTTATATAAATCTTCATTTTATAGATTATTTTAATAAATGACACAGATGGAGAAAAATTATTAACAGCAGCTACACATCTGAAAGTCAAATAAGATGCAGAGGTGTGAAGGTCAAGCTTGCATGACGAGATGTACATAACTTACAGGGATATGATTAGATATGTAAATGAAATGGTTTAATGAGACGTATCAAAAGGCAGGCAATTGGAGAGCCATATATAAGCATTTTAATGGGATGACTAAGCCTTAGAAAAGTTCTCTTTTAAGCAAGAACTGCAGCCAGGCATAAGATAGTATATTTTCATCTCTGTTTTCTTATGTAACCAAGAGGAATGGTTCTTTCCACCCTCACAGCCCCAGCATGCTCTTTGCTTTGCCCCCAGAAAGTCACTTTATGATCTTAATTTGGAAAGCTATTTATATTTCTGTAATAACACCTGCCAATAAAGTAAAGTGATTTGGTCAAGACATGGCTAATGCAATTGGATTAATTAAAACTGCACTTTAGCTAAAGTAATTCTGTGTTATTTTTATGTATGTATGTTTGTATGTATGTATGTATATGTGTGTGTATTTGCATATTGCATTTAAATGACAAATACATCCATATATCATGGACAATAAATAAAAAAGAAAATCAGCAAGCTCTTACTATTGAATCAAATTAAGAATAATAATTTTATCTTACCCAGAAGTATTTTTAAAGATTCCAATACCAAAGCTTACAATGATGAGACACAGTTAGGTCAATAAAGTCGTTAAATCTAATTTAGCTACTTTGAAGCTGTTTACACATTTTTTTTTTAATTTGGAAAATAAGTAAATTTATGAAGAGTAAATATTGTTTCCAATTTTTTCAGCTAACTTAAGTAAATAAAAATAACTTTACATGTGTAATATATGCTCATTACTACATAGACAAGGCAAAACTACTTCTACCCATTTTAAGTTTTTATTTTGGACTCTTAGACAAAAAGACGATTTACAAGAGAAAAACAATTTATTAATGTTCATACTACACATCACATGAGAAAAATCTAAACACGATTTAGTGCCATCTTAGTATTCCAGTTTGTATATCATTTTTAGCAAAGGACAATACATTTAAAGGAAAATAACAGGACAGAAAATAAGCGGTTTTAAGCTTCTATGGGTGGCAAACATTGGAAAGGTAAATATATGGAAAAAAACTAATGGAGTAAGGTTTGTTTGCAGATTTCTGGGGTGCCAGCTCTGGGTTGCTAAGATTGACTCCAGTTAAAGGATAATTTATATCCTGCCTTTAGGCAGAAAAGGGGAAATTTCATCTGGGTTTGCTGTTTTTAATTGCGTTCAGCTCAAAACAATTTTTATGTCAAAGAGGCATATTTTGGGTTGACACATTCTGGTTTCCTTCAACTAGAAAAAGAAAACAAAATACAAATAACCAAAAAAAGAAAATGAAAATCACATTCAATTTCAACAACCGAAGAAAATTGCTGTTAAGATGTTGGCATATATCCTTAATTTTATTCACGTTCATTTCCTGAATATTCATAATATTATCTTTATTGTATTGCTCTATTAAATAAATTATATTCTTTAAAATGCTGGAGGCAAAGGCTTTGGTGTAAGAACAAAGTTGAAATCTTGAAATAGTTATTGTAATTTCAGATTATTTCTTGGTTTTGTGGTTGTTGTCATTTGCATGTTAAGTTATCTCCTATGAAGTAAATCAAATATGTTTTTATTATAAATTAATTTGATGTTGTAATTTTTCATTCTAAAATTTTCATGTGATACTTTTATTATACTTTCTATTTCTCAGCAGAAACTATTTCCTTTCATTTATTATGAGTGTATTTCTAATCTAATTGAACATAGTTATGATAAAGTATTTAAAATTCTTATCTGACCATTTCAACATCTGTATCAACTTGGGGTTGTCTTTATTACCTTCTATTTCGAGAATGGGCTACATTTTCCTGACTGCTCATAAATCAAGTAATTTTTCATTGAACACTAAACTTTTTGAATCATATTGTGGAGATTCTGATTATTGTTATATTATTCTGAAGAATGTTTCTTTTAATTTTTAAGTAGAAAATTAATTTGATTGGATTCAAACTATAAGCATTGATTCTTGTGATTCTTGTGTGGCAGCTCAAATTGCAGTTCAAGTTTTATCTCCCCAGCCTATAGCTAAGTGTTTTTAAATTTTCCTCATGCTTATGCAGCTCAGGATTCAGTCAAAATGTCAGAAAGAATTAATAACCAGAATTTGGGGCACCTTCTCTCTGGATTTCTTCCCCTCAATTTCCAACAAATGTGATTGCTCTGAAATCTTTTTTATCCTTGAGCCAGAAAGACTGGTTTATCAGAGTTTTAACCACATCTGAGGCACCATGATTTATTTTTCTAAAGCTAAAATGAGGGAGTGGGATAGGGGGACATGCACACACACCTTGTGTCCATTATATTTCCTTTTTCCAAGTCTCAGCTCTCTTTTAGAATTTTCTCTAGAAAGTTTGATGTATTTTTTTCAGAGTTTATAGCTGTTTATAGCTGTTATCTGTGCTTGCTTAGTTATATAAAAAGTATGAGAATGAGAGAGAGAGGGAAAGAGAGAGAGAGAGAGAAAATATTAAGTTGTTAAGTGAGTGGCTATAGTTCAATTTACAAGTCTGGTTCTTTGAGAACTTAGAACATGAACTATTCCAGGAATTCTTCTAATACTTTACTCAAAAGAACCGTATTACACACTGTAGCAAGCTGCTAAGATAGATATATGGGTAGTGAAGCATGTCCTTAACTGCATTTAACTTTTATGAATTCAGCACGTTTCATAGGATTTTACCATGTTTCTCAGTGGTACAGACTGTGGAGTGAACCTTAGACCCCACCTTGATCCAGCTCTGCTCTCATTGGAGGGGGTCCTAATGTAATTTCCTCTCTCAGAAGCCCCCAACCCAAGAGGGATCCATCCTGTCCAGACCCAGTCTAGCAAATACAGTGCCTGAGAATATCAATTAATTTATGCTCTGGCCACTCTAAATATTTGAAAATCTTAGGAAATAATCCTAGATATCTTTCTCTCCTCTTACCTTTCTTCCTAGATGATCCCATCTATTCCCAGAACCCTAATTACCATCTGTATGTTAATGACTATCAAATTTATATCAGCAACCCACGTCTCTCCCTTGAGCTTCAAATTGGAACGCCCAACTGCCTAATTTACATGTATTTTGAATGTCTCACAGATATCTCAAATTTAGCATGTCAAAAATCAAAGTCTTAATTTGTACCTCCCTCCTCCCCAAATCTTCATCTTCCTCAAATATTCTCTAATGAGTTGTTCAAGCTACAGACCTGAGCTAGCCTCACTTTAATTTTTAAAAAACTCCAGAAATTTCTGGAGGAAAAAAAAATAACCCATTGAAAAGTAGGCAAAGAGTATAAATAATTCATTGGAGAAACGTATGAAAATATATCAAAGTTTACTTATATTAAGTGGAACACACTTATACTAAAATATTATTTTTCACACATCTAATAGATAAATTATCCAAAAATTTGAAAATTACTATATCTGTGAGGCCAGCACACAAACAATGGAACAGCTCCCCTGAAAGAGGTAAATATCTGGCAGTATCTACCAAAATTATAGATGTATTTACCATTTGACCTTCCACCTCATGTAATCTAATAACTTTTTAATGTACATACCAAGTTGTTAAGTGCAGCATTCTTCTGAATAGCAAATGATTGGGAATAATTTAAGTGTCCAGAAATAAGGACCGGGTTACAAAAATTATACATTATTTTGAAAAGAAAAACAGCTAAGAAGACAAGTAGAAAAATTCAAAGTACAGATAGAAAAAGATTTTGAGAAGATTTTTGTAAAGAGGAAAAATGTGCATAATCCTGCATATTTTATGTCACCATTTGTAAAATAAAGTATGTGTAAGTATATTTTCTTTTATTTACATAGAAATTGAAAAAATAAATGAGAAACTAATAAAAAATGGTGGAATGAGGTCAAGGGACAGAACTGGAAGTGAAGTTTCTCAGTATATATTTTTAAAATAATTTTGTCTTTAAATCACATAAATATATTAACTAATCCCAAACTTGACATAAATTAAATTAATAAAACTCAACAAAATAATAGGAAAAAGTAGCAATTCATTGTAGTCAAGAAGAACTCATCTAGAAATCATTTAACATTTCACAATATTAACATTTTAAAGAAGAAAATTTGGTTAATAATTGTCAAAGTTTCAAAAATGAAGAATGTATTAGAATTGGATATTTTATTTTTATTTTTTAAATTTTTTCTTCTCTATGTTATCCCAAGAATTAACATAGTATAGTTTTCCAACGCCAGTAAATTAACAGTCCAGCATCCAGTACCTGAGTGATAATCATACTTATTAATCTAGAAAAGTTAGTACTAAAGAGTGACTAGAAATTAGTAACTAATCAATAATTATTTTAAGAAGTGTAAAAATGGCTAAACATGTATAAGAAATCTTAGAAATAATAGAACAAATACTGAAGAAGCAGAAGAAGGGCGTAAAAAACAATGATTACACATGAAAATAAACAAAGAAATTTGTAAAAACACTGATTCTAGGCTTCAACCTCAAAGATTCTGATCCCATGATCTGGAGCAGGGCCTGAGATTTGTGTTTCTAACAGGCTACCAAATAATGTTGATGGTACCTGTCAGAGATTGACATTTTAGGTTGGACTGAACTAGACCATCCACTAAGATAAAATTCTCTGTTTTGTTTATTTATCAGAACACTGGAAAAGAGAAAATGAATTACAAAAAATAAAGATAAAATAATTATTAATTGGATGAATACACATCAGAACTCATGGCCTATATATATTATGGTAATATAAAAACTTGGTGATCTCTGTCTTGGGTTTAGTAAGGGAATCACTGAATAATTTAAGTAGGATAATGTCATGTGTAGAGAGAAAAGTCTTTCCTCTACCTTCCTAGGTTCTCTGGCTGACCTAAGAATTAAACTGCCATAAGAAAGATTAATAAGAGAAAAAATATATATTTTACATAATATTGTAATGGGAATATGGGAATCTTCAAGAGAAAAAGAAGTTGTTAGGCCCGAAAACTTGTATACCCTTTTAAAAAAGAACAATAAATTGTGGGGATGTAATAAGACAAAGGGGCTTGGGTGAGGGGAAGTAAATTCTGAATCAGTGTCTAGGAAATTCATCAGGGTATAATAACAAATGATAAGAGTTATTTTAATAAGTTTGTTGTAATAGGTTCATTCTGACATTGGCTCCAATCTCTGGTGATAAGAGTGGTCTTCCCTTCTCAGTACAGTAAGAGCACCTCTCTCATGAGAAATTTTACGACCTTTTTTTAGGTAGAATGAGAGAGGTCAGAGAGTCCTTTCTGCAGTTGTTGCATTTTAAGTACTTTTAGCTCAAAAAATGAACATGCCAAAGAATTATATTTTGGAGTGGCATGTTCTGAAACCCCTTCACACAACAATATGGTGTTTTATTTTAATCCATATGACAGCAGTGGGGAGAATGAATTACAAAGGTCAAGTCAGAAAAGGCATTTTAAAATTATGATGATAGACTACACTTAAGTGGTCAATTAACTTTTGATAAATGTGTCAGGATAATTTATTAAGGAAAAGATTGTCTTTTTCAAATAATGGAGCTAGAACAACTGGATGTTTCTATGGGGGGAAAAATAATGAACCTAGACCCTTACTTAACACCATACATAAATTGAACTTCAAATATACCATATACTTAATATAAAACCCAAAACTACTAAATTTCAGAAAAAGAATATGGTATAAAATATTTGTGCTATTGAGTAAAGCACAAATTTCTTAAGCAAAATATAATGGGACATAAAAAAATACTGTAAAAAGAAAACATTTGATAAGATAAATTTCACAGATTAAAAACTTATGCTCTTCAAAAGATACAGTTAAGAAAATGAAAATGCATGCCAGATATTATGAGAAAATAAGTAATGGAAAAATACATATTTGACAGATGGTTTGAATCCAGAATACACTTTTAAAATAAAGAAAAACTCATACAACTCAATAATACAACCCATTTAAAAAAAGATCAAATTATCTGAAAAGGAACTTTACAAAGAAAAAATAGAACTAAATGGCCAAAAGCTTATGAAAAGTTACCCCACATCACTAGTTATCAGGGAAATACAAATTTAAACATAATAAGATCTCACTTCCCACCCACAAGAATCACTAGTTAAAACAAAACCAAAACAAGAGACAACGGCATGTGCTGGAGGTAATGTAGAGCACTTAAAACTCTTGAATTCTTAGAGAAACACAAAGCATATAGCCACTTGGGAAACAGTTCAGTAGTTTTTTTTAAAGTTAAACATATACTTTCATGTGACTCAGGCACACTCTCATTATTTTCCCAATAGAAATGAAAACATATACCTAGATGAAGACTCATGTAAATGTTAATAGCAGAATAGTGAATAATAGTCAAAACGGGGAACAAATTAAATGTCTATCAATTGATTCATAAATAAAATGTGTTAATATCTATCTATGGAATATTACTTTGCAACTGTAGGCAGTTTCAGAAATTTGAGGATTGATCAATGGCCACAATAAGCTTTATTGGGTGGCTCCTAGAGTTGCATGAGAAGGAAAGTCCTTCTGAGCATAGAACTGTCCTGAGGCATACAAAAAGGTGGCTACCATAGAGAAAGGAGGAGAGCAGGAAACTGCCAAAGGACTGGTTTACATGTCTAGTCTTTTTCTCAGCAACACAATGAGGAGTCTCTGAATTGGTGACCAATGCTTTCTGAATGGCAATAGAGATTAGATTCTTATAACCAAACATAAGTCTCTGTCTTATTAATGGCCATCAGAGGTTGGATGTAGTTTTGCAGGGTATGCAAAGCAAGAAGATATTAAATGGCTAAAAACCTGCTTGTTCGGCTATTTTAAAAACAATTGAATATGTAAAAATTTGAGTTTAGTGCCAGCTTGCAAACAGATTTCAGTGTGCTATGAAGAAACAAAAAAATTTTGGGTCCAATATACAGGGTCCATCTTTGGCTCATTCATATAACAGTAACAAAAAATGAAACACATATTGATACTTTCAATATTATGTATAAATCCCAAAAGCATTCTTCTAAGTAAATTAATACAAAAAATATATACTGTTTGATTTCATTTATATGAAATACTAGAAAAGACAAAATTAAAATGGTAAAAAACATATCAGTGGTGACCAAGCAATTGAGGAAAGACAGGAAAGGGGAAGAGGAAATGTTGGGGAGATAAAACTGTTAATGTATGTTGATTGTGGTAGTGGTTACATGATTGCATACAATTACCAAAACTTATAAAATTATGCATTTAAATAAGAAGATTCATTGTTTGTAAGTAAATAAATAAAACTGAAAAATAATGATGAAATCTATTTTAATTAAGAATTGTTATCTCCAGCAGAGATATGAATTAAAATAACTTTTTATTGTTTTCATATATTGATCCTCTCCAGTGGTAAATTTGTTCATTGTTAAGACAGTGATATGTTCATTATTTAGATAAGTGTCACAAGAGAAAGATGTTCTTTGAAATAAGATATAAGACAGGTAAGTTTCAAAAAGTAGATAGGAAAAGTAGAATTATTTATAGGAAAGCTTACTTTGTTCAGGCAAGATGACAGGATATTCTGGGCGACCAGTGAGAGCCAGGAATTTCTGGAGGACACACATCAGTGCTTTAACTGATGGATTGCCTCAGAATCAGCAGTACCATATATCATAGATTAGACAATAAATTAAGTGGGAAGTTGTAGGACATCAGAAAGAAATTTATTAGTTTATAACCTCTATCTGCCCTTTCTTTGTGGTATTGCAGTTTATTTATTATTCTCCATTATCTTATGACGAGCTGGAAGAGTAGAAGATACAAATCACTGATACCCTAAAAATCATTTATGCTATCTTTGAAATACAACTTTCAAAACAATTTGCTTATCCAGGAAATTCCATTCTACTAAAATTATGAGGCGAAATTAAAAAAAAAAAAAAACAGCCAAGAGCAATAGTTTGTCTTTTTCCTATTCTGAAATTCTTGAAACTCTTCCCACTTCTCCTGCAGCCCGTTCTATGCACCCACAGCTCTATTTGGCACCAATTTACCCTGACTTCCAAAACTTCTTGGGAGCAAGGATTTGAATTGTGTGGTTTCAAAGAGGATCATAGAAGACAAACAAAATAAACCTTACTGTAATCTGAGATAGAAATATAACTAGTAATTATGTTCCATAGATTTAATATAAAATTCCATTTTAGAAATATTTTTTTTTAAAGAGCAGATTATTATGTAGGATGAAGCACATATGGCAGCTTTAAAAGACTTTCTGAAAGTATGTTGCCCACAGAAAAAAGAGTGTCCAAGAATTTTTTAACTTATTCTTTTGACAACTCACTTTTATATTTACAAATTGTCTTATCTGAAGGGATATACATCCCATGTTATTTTGTGTTTCTCTTCTCTACTGTGAATTCAAGTTGGATAGTTCACCTTATTTTATAGTACAGGTCTTAATTTCCCCTTGTCCATATGTGATAAGTAATATAAACTATAAGGTCACTTTATATCTTGCTATTCATGAAGTAAGGAGATATGAGTTCTGGTCTAGTTTTGTATTATCTCAGGTTAGTCTCTTTTGCTCTGAAAATCAATGCCCTCATCTCTAAAATAAGACAAATGATATCAGCTCTGTCTGCTTAAAAGTGAGGTTATGAATATTAAGTGCTTTTGAGAGAGCTCTAAACACTGCAAATATCTATAAACAGAAGATGTGTTCAGCTCCAAAATGGAATAAGAGTACACATACTGCACAAGGTCATTTTTCTTTATTTATGCATGTGATAATTTAATATTTGTTCTACTATACAAATACTAAGTGTCTCTACCTTCCAAAGAATGTCCAATATGCTGGAGATGAAGAAATGTACAGGGCACAGAGTTTATCTTTCAGGCTTTTAAAGTCTATCTAGGCTGAGGCACAGATATGTAAGCAGCTATTTAAAACAGAAAGTCATAATTGCCACAGTAGACATAATAACAGAGTGCTGAAGAAACAGAAGAGCCCAATAATGCTGCTCAAGAGAAATACCTTATAACAAAGTTAACTAGAGGTAAGTTGTAGAGTGGTGCAATTAGAAGATTGATTTGGCATAAGAGAATGGGGTGAAGGTCAAGATTTAGGTTGGAGTCTAGGGGTGGAAGGCCTGCTAGACCTTTCTTTTCCCTGAGGTTTTGCAGAAAAGATATGTATCTCAGTCAAGTTTTCTACAAAGGCTCTCAGCTGGGTAAACCAGTAAGAGATGGCAATAGCAGGCCTTGAATGGTTCAGAGTAATAACTTTGATCATATAATTTTATGCTTTTAGAAGCTGACTGATGGCCAGCTTTACTCCAGGGGCCACAGGAAATAGCATTCTGGGGCTAAAGGAATGATAAATGTATGTGCTGTGTATAAAGAGTATTTATGCCTAATGGTAAAGTCTTACAAAAATTTTAATCCAATCTGACAAGAATTGATAGGTAAGGTATAAGTATAAAACTTCCTGAATGAAGGAGATGAAAAGATTTAGACCATGCTACCTAAAATGTACCACTTCAATATGTTGACTTTTTAGAGCTGATCACATTTGAGAAATAGCAGATGCAGAAAAGGCTGGCTCTCTGACCTTCTCCTTTCTATTAAAAGTAGGTCATAAAATTTCCCATGAGAAAGGTACCCTCCCTATATTAGGAAGAAAAGAACATTCTTATCCCCAGAGACTGGAGTTTTGATGCTGGAACGCACCTATGTAAATTTACTAAAATAATCCTTGTTGTCCATTAGTCCCTCTCTTCTATTTAGTTCATAGTCAATATCTCACAATTTACTGCCCCTCACTTAAGCCCTTTTGTCTTGTTGCATCTCTGCAATTTATCATTCTTTGTGTAAAAAGATATACTATTTAAGCCTAAATGGCTTCTCTAGGTCTTCATTTTTCTATTGAAAACTCCTGTGAATATATTAAAAATTAAATTAAATGTGTTTCCCCTATTAATCTGTTTTGTCAGTTTAATTCTTATATCAGTCATAGAAACTTAAAGGATAAAAGGAAGTTTTCCTCTCCTGTGAAGGTAAGTGGAATAGTCCACAGGTTCCTTAGGTTGTCCAAATTTTGGATGACTACGGAAATCCTTTGTAGTCTGCTCCTTTTCCTAGGCTAAGATGAAATAAGAAAATAAGTTTTGTGGGTTTTTTTTTTCTGTACTATCAGCATCTCTGGACTCAGATGTTAATATTTCCACTAGATAATGAGAACTATTAGCCAGGAAAAGTAATATGAGCGTAAATAGTTGATAAATACCTTGGATTTTATTTTGTAAGCAATATGGACTTTTACAGGAAAAAAAGGCCAATTAAATTAGTTTTTGTGAATGATTATTCTGGTAACATTGAAGTCAACAGATAGAAATTGGGCTGAAGCTGCATTTGACAGAGAAAGGGAGAACAGTTAAGAGTAATTTACTGACTTAGTGGTAAGATCACCCAAGCAAAGAGTAGTGGTAGTTGGTGGTAAAGAATGGAGAGAGAATGGACTTTCTTTAGAAATATTTCTAAAGTGCACTGTGGTATGTGATGAGATTTATGTGGAGAGAAGTGAGAAAGAGGAGTTAAAGATTCTGGCTTTTAAATCTATGTAACTAGTTGTACCATTAACTTAGATATGACATATATAGGTGGATTGGGTATGGCTGGGAAGATAATGAACGAAATTTGGATATGTTCATTTTCAAGGCACTTATAGAACATATAGGTTTAGATGCCAACATGACAGTTATAAATATAATTCTGATGCTCAAGAAAAAGATCTAGACTGGAAATAAACATCTGCAACCATTGGCTTGGTCCAGGTCATATAAAAAGATAGAATGATTCAAAAAGATGATTTGAACTAAAAAGAGAACAATGTTAGCAATAGACAAAAAATGAGACACCATCAAATAATTCTAAGAAAAAATGTTGCAAAAAAAAGAAAGAAAAGTTACATTAGAATAAATAAAAAGGGAGTATTACAAAGGAGAGGAAAATTGAGTGCAGATGATAGAGTTACATGGTCCAGTGAAATTGACAGATGAAGAAAATGAGAGATGTCCAAAGTAGAAAAATCAAAAGAATTGTTAACCTTAACATAATATTTTGGCATTGTGATAGAAGCAAAATTCAAGTTTTAATGGCTGAAGTAGTAAATAAATACTGAGAAAGAGTACAGAAATGTGTGTCAATATTTCAGAAGGTTTCTCATAAAATAATGCAATAAAAAGATTTATAATTGATTTATCAATTACAAATTGATTTTATTTTATGGAAAGAGTATATTGCTGATAATAGAGGCTATCAAGCCTAGATTTTGAATCCATGTTTTCTATTGTTGAGGGAGGCATTGTATTATAATGGTTAAGGGTATGAATTTTGAAGTTAGGCTTCTTTCATTTGAATCTCACTTAATGGATTAGTTGGTACTGTGGCAGCCTGACCTTGCCTGGCCATTTTCCACTGGAATGAGTTCCTTCCTGACAGCCCTTTCCCCACCTCAAGGATTCTCCAGCTCACATCTGTTTTCTCATAGCTTGTCAACCAATCAGTGTTCTTTGTATCTGTAGCTATGTAGGAAGACTGTATCAAACTGCCTGTATGTTAAAATTGGGGCTCAGCCCTTAAATAAGAATCCGCTGAGCCTGTGCCAGCATCAGTAAATGCTACTTCCTGCTTAAAGCCTTGGTGTCCATCTCTCAGAGAATCCCGCAACAGTACCCCAGTTCATTTACAAATAAAGAAGATGAATATTTCTATCTTATAAGTACTGTATCTGGCACAAAATAAGTATACAATATGTTAATTATTTTATTACTAGATTAGTATTATAGATTTTTCTTCTATATAAATATAGAAAACATTTTAAGTAAATACATATGTATTTATTTGCTAAGAATTTGGCTCTAAATCAATTCCTGGTCAATATTTTATGCCAATGCAAATGCTACTTTTTTTCTACATGAGAGGATTACTTTTTTCAGGATTAATGAAAGCCTTTTAGTGCATGGAGTTGTCAATCAGGCTTTCTTTAACTCCAAAAACAAGTTTTCTCCATATAAATATCAGAATGTCACTGGAAATCAAGGTCTTCTCTCAATGATAAAAACATGCTCTGAGCATAGGGTGCTTGTCATTAATAAATACAAATGTTCTTTTAGTTTGAAGTTTCTGTAAGAATTTGCTGCCACAAACCCAGTTCCTGGGGTATATTTTTATTTTAAATGAAAAATGTGCACTAATGCTCAAAGAAACAGAGAGAGAGAGAGAGAGAGAAAGAGAGAGAGAGAGAGAGAGGAGAGAGAGAAATGTTACAAAGTTCCAAACTCAAGGGTTCATTTTGCCTGCACACATCACAGCCAAAGGAGACATGGACAAGAGTTTGCAGCAATAAATAAATAAATAAATAAATAACTAAATAAATAAATAAATAAAAATAGATAATTACTTAAGGAAATGGCACCAAGTCTGAGACACAGATGAGCTAGCACTTAAAGACCTGGCTCCCTGATGACTTCTAGAGGATAGTTTATTTAGGGGAAAACTCATTAGTCATGGTAGTTAAGGGAATTGGAGTTGTGGGTTCTTCTTAGTGGTTGGAACTAGGATAGGTCCTGATGTCAGTTAAGGTATCCTTCTGTCCACTTTCAAGAGATTGCCCATAGGGTACTTTTGCCTTTATGGATATAAAGCTTCAAGACATTATCTTTAGTTTGACTGAAACTATTTTTGTGGTCAACAGACCTGAGATTTTATTTGTTCCTAAGACTGTTTGACGCTGACTTATTGGCTTAATGATTGAGGGGGTGGCCATGCAGTATGCAGAAGAATAAGAAAAGAAAAAGAAGCAAGTTAGCACAAGATCTATTTGATTCAAGGAGGTTGAGGAGAGAAAATGTCATAAAAAAGTTAAGATTTGCACAGTTACAGAGAGAGAGAATAAAGATGGCCAAAATCCTGACATCTTTAATCAAATGTCCATAAAGTAGAACATAGTGGTTAAGCATGAGAGTTATGAAATCAAACTTGTTACCTCAGATATGGCTCTAAACATGGATGGAAAGAGGGTTTAACAACAAGACAGTTAAGTAGAAGCTTTTTTTTTTTTTCTATAGTTTTAGCAGCCTGACCCATAGCTTCTTTCCCAGTTGTGAGTCTACCTCACAACTTTTTAAAGGCAAGAATAACGTCTAAATTAGGAGGACACTCTAGACATGCTTTACCATGGCAGTCGAAAACAGATAATACAGATAATGCAGATCATAAGGTGATCTAGAAAAGACCAATTTTGATAAGAGAGAGAAGGGATAGAAGATGGAGAAGGAAAAGAAGTACAGAAAGAGGAGGAGGAGAAGTGGGAAAGGGGGAGGGAGAGAAGAGGGGGAAGAGGGGAAAAGAAATGAGGAGAAGGAGGAGGAGGACAAACAGCAACAATGCTGACACACCACGTCCAAAGACATCTACTTCATGTGAAGAGGAGCAGAATTTTTCCTCCCGAAATATGTCTTTTTGGCATAAGGACTATTTTAGGCTGATTATTTTTAAGAAACAGCAGACATAGGAAAAGCTCTGAAAACCAAGTAGAAGTTACTCTGATAAGAGACATTTACATTGATAAGGGAAATCTCCATTTGTAAGGGTGTCTTCCTCTCTGTACCAGGAAAAGTTGACTATAAATCTCTGGAAACTCCTATAAATGGAAGAGGCTACAACTTAAATCTGCATAACAAACTTATCTTTACTTACTATGCTTTTCATGGTAACCTCCCATAACTGGCTTCCTTCCCATCCTTCCCCAACATCTTATTTTGTCTTTAACTGAAGATATTATTTAAGGGTTGGCTTGAGCCATTTCCAGGAGTTATTCAGTTTTTCTGGGCGTCTCCCATGCATACAGGAGGTATACATGTGATTAAACATCTGATAGTTTTTCTCTTGTTAATATGTCTTTTATTATAGGGTAATCTCAGCCAAGGAACTAGAAAGCTGGAAGCAAATTATTTCTCTTCCCCCACATATGGATGAGCGAACTTTTAAATCCTGCACTTTTAAGAAGCTATCCTAGCACTATGGCCCAACTGAGTGTACCTAACAACTCCTGTTTTGCTCACATCAGAACTCTTGCTTCTGGTGATTTAGTAAGGGGCAGCAGAAATCTCAAAGAAAACACTGTGAGTGAAGCATCTATAACCGAGAGTCTTTTGGACAATTTTAACTGAAGGTAAAAAGAAGATAGAGATGAAAAATATAATATTTATGAAGTAAAATCCTGGAGAAAAAAGGAGACTTCCATCACTTAACATGTGAGTTGAGAAGAATGAGAGTTAATGAAAACTTGTTCAGTGAAAGAGAAGAGGAATATGGGATGAACCTTACAAGTCCTCTGATTCTCTGAAAAATATGAGGAAATTTATACATTCAAGTGAGAGGCCTTAAAAAGATTTAAAATTGCAGAAAACCATGGGCTTTACAAGGGTTAGAGTAATGTTAAAGGATTGCTGTGTAGTAATGTGAAGTGGGCTGGAATTATAAGAATTATAGGGTTAGTACATACATCTCTCACTGACCATGACTTCTTCAGAGGTAGTCAATAGGTCCTATTAGAGAAGAGTCTTCCATAGTAGAGGCCTCACTGGGCCTTCCCTTCACTTTTCCTTTCTGTATAGCTTAATAATAGATGGTCTCCAGCGGCTTGACCCAGAGCTTGAAAATGTCCCCTGCCATAGAAGTTGCCCTGAAACTTATGATTAATGCCCTTATGCTTATTTATCATAATCCTCTGGTCTAGCATTCCTTCCAGACTACTTCCATCTTTGTTCCTGCATTACTAATGCCTCTGGAGGACCACACTGCCAGAGGAATGGCTCTATGAAGCTCAATAGACGCCCCCACACACATAAGAGCCACTGTAGTCCCTAGAATAATGCCCAGATTTCCCCTTAGGCACCTCAAGGTGGACTGAGAAGGCAAGGCAGTTTTTGAAGGTGTTAATCCGCTGCCTTCTCAGATCACTGGTGCCTTGACAAAACACACTTTTTTAAATATCCCAATTCCTGTGTTGGTCTATTGGCTCAGCCGTGCAGGCTGCATAAGCCCTGGAATTGGTTGCTTTTTGGTTTCACTATCATTTTTTGGAGAACCCAGTGTCTAACACGGTGCATAATACATTGCAGTGATGAAAGTAAGATACATGTGAAAATGTTTTGTAAATTGTCTCTGTGAACCTGAGAAGACATTTCTCTAACAAGATGGACTCTCTGTGGTTAAATGGGCGTAAATTTAAACTGGAGCCTAGCAGCTATTTGCTTGCAGAGGCCTCTCACATACTCTAAACATCTGCACCCTGGAGAGAACCAGAGATTGAGTTTCTAATCTCCTGCACTGTCCTGCCTATTTATGCCACCCAGTCAAACACTGCAAGGAGGTTCCCTTTTTCTTCATCACTATACCAGGACCTTCTCCAACCAGTCAGAACTGCACAATTTGGAAACCGTATTTATTTGCGTCTCTACTGACCAATCAAAATTGTATGATTTGGAAACCTCATGTGCAAGAAATAGATACAAGTGGGAACCATGGGGGGAACTTTCTTTATTCTTATTATTTGTTATTATTTATGCCTACAGCACATGGTCTTCCTAGGTGGTCTCCAAACCAAGTACTGACCAGACCCAACCCTACTTACCTTCTGAGATCAGACATTGAGTTTGTTCAGGGTGACATTGACATAGACTACAGACTGTGTGGCTCCCCTGGGGCATGATCCAGAACTTTCTGCTTGTAAAGCAGCCATGCTAACCATTACACTATGGAACCACTTGCTGAGCTTTTTTTTTTTTTTTTTTTTTTAGTAGGGGACATCTTTTTTTGTCCTAAGGGAGCACACTTTCCATGTCCAGCAGAGAATGCATTTCCGGTTTGCAAACTATTCACTTGAATAAAATCTTTTCTTTTAATATTATTTTTGGGAACTTTTGTCAACATTATATATTAATTAGACAGGTATTAGTTCAGTTTTCATTATTTCAGTCTTTAACATCTGTGTGTATGTATACATAAGCTTTATCTAATTTTAGAAATTGGTATGAGAAAGCAATGGTAAAGATCAAAAAAAAATTTTGGAGGTGATAAACTATTCTTATTACATTCTTACTGGAACAAATTTTTTAAATTAATTTAAAAGTCTAGAAAATGATCTAAATAACTATGTGCTCATATTATCAGAGGTAGTATATTAAATGGTATACTATAATTCGTATATTAAGTATAAACTTATTTTTTTAAATAACAACATCTACATAGGACAAAACTTCAATATTTTAGCAAAACAAAGAAATTAATTTTTTTCATAAATTGTCTTCCATAAAGGCAAGCAGATATCAAAACACTGACTTTTAGGGAAAAAAAAAAAAAACTATGAATGATCCAACTTTGTAAGTCTTCATGAAGCTTTTTCTAATCAGTCACATTTGGAAATACATATTTCACTTGACAGATTTTGCACATTACTTTTCCCCACTCTTCAGAGTAACACAGGGGGAAAAATGCTTCCATATGCTACAAGTTAGTTTTTTAAATTTTTCTGTGTGATTGCTGGAGGTGGGGGTGGGAAGTGAGGATGTTATCAAGTGGCAAGGCACAGAAGCTGAAGAAAGATAGGAGGAAAAACATCCCTTACCAACTAGTATTAGGATAAAATCAATTTGCATTCTTTTCAGTCTCAATCCATATTACATTGAGTGGTGATTTTGCCAGAAAATGTTGACCTAAAATAGAAGTTTAATTATTTTATTATTATTCACATCACTTAAAAATGTGCCAGTGTTGCTAAGATGAAATAGTTTAAGTCCTGATAATTGATAACTCTTCCCTTTCAAAGAAAAGTAGATTTTCAGCATCTCTGGGAACCTTGTAGCCAAAGGCTAGAAGAAATCAGAATTGCAACTGCATTCCATCCTAGAATTTACTAAAGTATTTACTTCTTTTCTCTATAGCCTATTTTACTATTTCTATTTTGTTCTGTTTTGTTTTAACAAAAAAACAATGAACACTAAATTCTAACCTTGATAGAACTAACATGTACGCTAATTGTAGCAGCCCCACTCCACTCTGTTTTTTGAGACAAGGAGGAAAGAAACGTGTCTTCTCATTTTTAAGCTCAAAAATCAGTTATATTTAAGCTTAAAGTATTTGGAATACATTATTTCTTGTGGGAAACATTATTTTCTTCTTCAGTTGAAGTGCAATTTAATCTTATGGGTCTAGATATGGTTTTATGTAAAATTCTCCCTAGATATAGTTTTTAGAAAATAGTTCTGTAGTGACAGTATTTAACAATTTATCTTAAACATGTTATTTATAAAATAATATAATCTCTGTTTCTGTTAGTGTCTTTTTTGATGAGCAAAAGAAAAACTCTGGTTTACTTCAGTACAAAGGAAAGATTCATTGGAAGAGCAGATGGTACCATGAAAAATCTAACTGATGGGAAACCTAGTGTCAGAAAGGATATGACACAGCACAGTTCTACAGATCTAGAGAGCAGGAAGTAGAGGAGATTTTTCTTAGGTCCCCACTTCTGTCCATGTTTTTCTTTATTTTTCTTTTTTTTCCTTTTTAAACAAGCCTTTTTTTGAGACAATTTCTTTCAAAATCATATTGATAAAGGGGGACAAACAATAATTTTTAATCTAGTCTTTTCCATCATACCAAAAATGTAATCTTACTTTAGTTTAAAATTAACTTCCAGTTAAAATTTATACCTGAAAGAGAAGAACAAAGGCACAATAATGTTAGACTGTACACCATGTAAATAAAGGAGAGAGGGAGTAAACATTTCTAATTTAGTCTGAGAACAGAGAACTGTCAAACAGGATTTATCAGGCAAATAAGAAATGAAGCAGAATAACCACCTGTGCATAGCAAGTTTTTGAGACAAATGTTCTGCTTTGTAAAAGCATTATTTTAAGTTAGGTACACAGGAGACAAATTAAAGATTTCCTCTGACACTTCTGACTATAAAACGTCTCTGCTAGTAATATAAACTGAATAAAAATAAGGGTAAGTTGTTTTGTTTTCCATAGTCATATAACACCAGTTGAAATATTTATGGCTCTAAAATTATTTGAAGTCTGTTGTAAAGATAGGAAATTATATTGGCGTCCTGTTTCTGGTGAAATATACAAGCCCAAAGAATATACACTTTAAAGTGAGTTTATGTTAAATGAATTTTATTTGGCTTAGGACGTAAGTACTTGTGCCTTTTCTTGGGAGACATCTCAATGGTCTTTCCTATAAAAAAGGTTAACACAGAAAAGTGAAAAGGGCACACATTTTGTGGTTGGGATATTTAGATTCTGGACTCAACTTTGCTCTGTAACCTTAAGCGATTTACTCATTGAATTCATGTATTTCTTTCTAACTTTCTAGGTGATGTTTAAATGTTTCCTAAAAATTTTAATAAGTACTCTATTTCCCCACAAGATATGATACACTTTTTAATTGGGTCTAGCATTCTAATGTTCACTCAGTAAAAAAGTCCATCGAGGTATTAAATTAGTGGCAACAATTCTATAAGACATGAGCTAATTTCACTGAAGAACCTGAACTTGAAGGAAATAAAAGATAAGCACCAATATTCTGTCACTTTGCATATCTCTTATACTTAAACTCTCTTTCTTGTTCATAAAGGCACTAGAATGTAGGCATTGATATATTCATATATAATCATGGTTCTTCTTCTTTCTTAAAGTATTTCTGCTTTGAGAAGTATTTTGGAGAATAAATCCTTAATATTTTATAAGATATAAAATAATTTAAAATAGTAATATTACTGGCAAGAATTTTCAAATTAATAAGTTTGCTCAGCATGTCTTCATTAAGTGATTAACTGAAGAATCAAGTTATATTTAGGTTTATACATGTGTCTCAATATATATGCATAATAAAATGACTTGGGAAAAGATATTGGCAAGTGCTGGAATTCATAATTTTTATTTTCTTTTCTTGTGCCTTTTTACATTTTCCAGATTTAGTGTAAGTAAGTAGTAAAGTCTTCTTCTAAACTGGAACCTGATGTATAGCAGGAATTTTCTGGGTGTTTCTTATGACATGTTTTGAAAAATTAATAAGCCTAAGTATGCTGCTGAGTGTCTTTTGCTTCCCAATTCCTAATTTTGAGAAAGATAAATTTTCTAAAATTCAAGACAGGAAAATTTTTAAAATTATAAATAGAATAATATCTATATATTCATATATTAAAAATAAAACTTGGATGACTAGAAAACAAAGTTCTCTTTTTGTTATTGTGTTTAGCTTCTAGCTTTATTTTTAACAATCCATCTATCCGGTAATATTTGTTTGGTAGATTCAGTTTTAAAAGTTTTTTCTAATTCAGCCTTTTTTTTCTGTATAATTTTTTAAAAAAATAAAAAATGACATTAACTTACTTTCAAAATAATGTTAGTCTACAAGTACTAATGGACTAACTTTCTCTCTAAAGTACACAGTGACTAAATTTCCCACTGTCTGAGGTTTAGAATAAAGGAAAAAGGCTTTAATTTTTATTCAAGGATTTATTGTAAATTGATTCTTTAAAAATTTTTTTGGATGGCAAGATGTGGCTCTCAGACAAACAAAAAGATAAAAAATATACAAAGGATAACAAACTAGATTTCAGATCAAAGAATGCCAACTAATGTACATCTCCAATAATATTGGTCAAAAATTATTTTTTAAAGCATATCCTACATAATTAGTTCTTACCATGGAGTCAACATTTTTTTTTAAATTTCTTCTTTCTTTCCTTCCTTCCTTCCATTTCTTTCTCTCTCCCTCCCTCCTTCCCATTCCCTTTCCCTCCCTTGCCCCTCCCTCTCTTTCTCTTTCTTTTATTCTCTTCTATCTAATTTCAAAATCAGTCAAATGATATTTGAAGCAGCCATGGCTTGATTTGTAAAACAGGAGAGTGGAGTTGCTAGGGCTGAAATGGGGGCTGCCTACCTGTCTCTTGGTTCCTGTTCTTCCTACCTAAGCCAGAAATAAGAGCTTCTTAAGAATCTTCAGTATTTCTCAAAGCCTAATTAGAAAATTTATCTTATAGTTTAAAATTTATCACAGTGTCCTAATTTTATACACATGGTTTTATTCCTTTGGGGGAAAGTGGTTGAGAAGCAGCAACTGAAAAAGGGAAGCAAGCAGCTAGTGAAGCTGTAACATGTACATTTGTCCCAGTCCTTAGCTATTCTAAGTTGTCCATTTCATTCTAACAGACCTCAAAAATAGTACTTTGTAAATACCAGTATCTGATAGAATGGGAACCACAAACAAAAGCTCATTTTTTACATTTGCAGCAAATAAACAAACAAACAAATTATTTAAGTAAAAGTTCCCATTTCAGGGACAGGCTTTTGTTGGACCTCTGAATTATTCTTTAATTAGCAAACTGGGCAGACTAGCAACTTTGGCTGAAATTAACAGATATTTTATGTATATATATTTTTTCAATGCAAAAGAAATTGCAGCTAATTTTTACCTTGTGGAAGGAGCCTGAGGATAAGGGGAGGATGTACTCAAGTATTACTGAATTAAATATTGTCATAATTAGAAATTTTATCCCAAAGTAAAATTGTTTTTAGAGCTGTCACACAAGTTGATGCTTAACAAAATAACAACTATAATCACAACCACAACCACAATCATAACAAAAACATTTTTTTGACTAAAACCTATGAGACTACTTTTCTGCTTGGGCCAATTTTTTCTCATTCTGTACTGAAGACTGAGCCAGTGGAATTAGGCTTAATATCCAGAATAATCATGGACTTCCTTTAGAAGTAAGATTTTTATAGCACTGTGAAATTTCAAATATTGAAATGGCGTATAAGGCCTGTAAAAGGCCTTCTTCCGGGGCATCTCTGTGATTTGTAGCATTGTGAAAATGACGCTCTCTCTTAACAACCACCTACCCTCACTATTCTACCCTAAGAAACAGATAACGGCAGCACATTCTCATTTCTTGGACGATAAATGCATACTTGTTTCTGAGTTGTTTTTTTTCTAGGATTAGAGTAGTTGAAGGACATATTTCTTACTTAGAAGAATAACACTGAGAAGAAGTTGTATTACAAATGATGCTGATATGAATACTACTCCTTTTAAATGGACTACTTTAAAAAAATATTGATGTTCTTGTTTGAACATCAATTTTACACATGAGGGGGAAATCCCATTTAATGTTATTGATATATAAGATTATTATTCAAGCCCCCAAAGTCCAAATATAGCCTAAAATTACAGTTGTCTATGCTTTTTGTGAATTAAAGCACCTCGAGTATATTCAGAAAGAAAAATAGATACTTTTACTTTACCAATTTTCACTTAAAATATCTCTTTTTATATTTTATATCTAGTAATTAGCATGACATATATTCAGAGAATATTGAAATACACAATAAATGTCCACTCTGCTGTCATAATTTTTTTTGTTTTGTTTTGTTTTTAATGAGCATTGATTCTATTTCTAGTTTTAACTAGTTACATTGACTGGTATTTTTTGTATTGATCATGGACTCTTACTGTTAAAAATCTTAAATAAGTTTTTATTCACATAAAAATTTTATTTGCTTTTAGAAACCAATAATATCATTATATAGAAATGCCTTTAAATTTTTTTGCATGAAAAAAATGAGTTTACTACTTAACATCCATGGCCTTATCATTTAGAGAAATAATCTCAGCAATCTCTCTTGAAATTTTGTTCACTGGAAAAGGCTTTTTAAAAGCTCTGGATGTTGAAGTAAAACAATTGGCATTGTCTATTATGCCTGGATAAATGTTTGTACTTTATAGCAGTTTCCTAGCATTCTCTTTTTAAACAATGCCTCCTCTCAAAATCAACATTGCACTCATCGATGCTTCTATTTTTGCTTTCTTTGAGCAGTACCAGGGGAAGAAGAATATAATGGGTTCTTCAGAAAGCCTGTTAGGGGTGACATAGACTCAAGAGAAAGCTAATAACCTAATGATTTCAAGGCAGTTTAAATTCTTGCTACCCAGTTCACTTTTGTAAACAATCGGTTCCTGATGAATGCCCAAAGAGCTAAAATATTGCACATTTCTGCTCTATTTACAAAAATAAAGCAGTACACATGTACAATGCATGTGAGACAAGAACTGTTGGTGCTTTTTGCCAGAACTCAGTGCAAAAACTTAGACCAAATGAAACAGAATGTAAAACAGGTTATAAATAAAAGTATAATGTGTTAGTTTGACTTTTTAAATATGAGATTTTCAAAATAATTATATGCAATTTTGTTGAATAAAAATATATTTTGAAATAATAATTATACACACACACACACACACACACACACACACACACACAGAATGGGAATTTGGAATTGTTTAACACGTATTTAACTTGAAGGAAATGTAGATTAGAATAACTCAATTTTTATGAAACTAAATTTGTACAGAAAACAATCTGAAGATTGAATAGGAAAGCACTGGAAACATAATGCATTTTTACCTGAAAGCTTGATAACTTGGAGCCTGAAAACTCTTCAAATAAGAAGTTATTTATTCAAATTATGTTTTCTTACATAAACTTTTTAAATGTTTAAAATGCATTTGTTAGTTTTTAGTGATCCAACATTTCAAATGAAAATTTCCAGTTTCATAGTTTCCGTTTCCTTGAACCAAAATAAAATCCTTTAACAAAAAGTCTTTTGGTAGTGAATCACTAGCAACGAATAGCTTAAGGCCTTGTTTAAAGAACCTGAATAATACCAAAAAGCAGAAGAGGATATGAAAAGAAAGAAAATCTGGACTAAGTATAGTTTAAAAAATTAATTTAAGACATTCTTTTCCCCCTTGCCTCTTCCAACAAAGTAATAACAGTTGGGAGTCTTTCACACAGAATTGGCCTCAAGCAGCCCATGAAAGGCAGAGGATGTAGAGACAGAGAATTCAAGCTGAAATTGTTTCAAAGACTTCAACCTACACTCTCCTTAAATACACAAATAGAAGACTTTAAAGAAAAGTCTTGTTGTTGAGGGAGAAAAATAGAATTCCGTGTTAATACTCAGACTCAGGATGGCAAACATACTTTAGATTATAAGATTTAAAATACCCACTTTAATATTCTAAGGGAAATGTTGAACATATCATTGTGGCAAAAATCAGCTATCATTAATGGAATTTGTATTCATTACCATAAGTAATATATTTATTTTTTAAAATTACAATTTTAAGTTTACTATTTATTTGCACAAAGAAATTATGTTAAAAGATTGCACTATATATAGTACTAAAAGCTAAATACTTTATAAATAAATACATAAATATGGGTATTAAATAAATAGAAATATTCAATATATTCATATACCAAATCATGTTCTCTTACACAACACAATGTTTCCATGTATATATATTACATATGTAGTGTGAATATATGTGCATAAATTATATGTTTGTTACATATATATGTATACATATGTATATGTTATATAATTGGTAAAATATATATATATATATATTTTTTTACTAACAGTTATTAACTTATTTCAGTTGAAGACACACAAAAATGATTCCTTCATATAATGACATAAAATATGAGGCATAAAAAACTAAAATAGTCATGAAAATGCATTAACATGAATAGATAAAAATTAAGACCAAAATTAAGATATCAAGAGTCCCAAGATTAGGATTCACATAAATCATTTTTGTAAAGTGAGTTTAAGATCTGTTACATCCCATAATCTGGTTCCAGGATCATATATGTGAAGATGTATAAAAAACAATAAGTAATAGTTTAGGATGGAGCTAGGATAATGTTATTAAACTATTAAATGTAAAATAATTTTTACAGTTTTTCAAAATAATATATCAAAATTTTCTAGAACTAATATAGCAAACATATGACATTTGTTATGTGTCAGGCAATGCTCTAAAAACTTATGTTAACTTATTACTCAAAATGATTTATGAAAGTTTACAGTTTGTATTAATTATAGTTTATTTTTCTTCCAACCTTGATTCATATCTTCTGGGAGATGGCATAGTATGGTGAAGAGTTTGTCATTATTAAGTAATGCCCCCCTTTTTTCCAGGGGAAAATATTTCTAGATACTTCTCATTCATATTGACTTAGTTTTTAATTATAATTTCAAATCAATATGGTCAAATATGCTAGGTATGAACTCTTTATGTTTCCAGATCTAATAAAACTATAATGCCAAGCATATTTTCAAATTAAAAAAATGAACAACTATATAAAAGCATTAAAGTTATATTGTTCCTTTTGTCTGATAGATAATTTTTAAATTGAATAATTGCTATTTTGACAGATCCATCAATCTAATAGTGTGCCCTAAAATGTAACCCTGGGAAATTTTAAAGTTATTACTTAGTGAAAAATTCTTTCCTGGAGCAAATAAAAATACAATACGTTTTCATTTTATTAACTAAATTAAGAAATGAACATGTCACACTACATACATGTCTTCTATCAGTCTTGGAAGCCGCCACTCACTGAGACTGCTTGGCAAATTTTCTAGTGACCCCCAAACTGTACATACAATGATCAGTTGTTAGTTTCTATCATATGTAGCAACCAGCAGCATTCGGCACTGTCGATTACTATTTTTCTTGAAACATTTGTTACTCGGTTTTCAGTATAGCATACTTTTCTGGTCTTTCCTTCCATCTCTCTTGCTGCTCCTTTTCATTTCTCTTTGTTGATTTCTTCTAATTTTCCTGACCACTAAATTTAGAGCTCTAGAGCTCAATTCTATTTACATTCTTTCTTATCTATACCCAATAACCAGAATTTTCTTCCATGTATATGCCATCATAAATGTCCACCAGCCTCTCTTACTTGGATTGTTGCAAGAGCCTCCTAACTGATTCTTATCTTAGATTTTACTATTTTTGACAATGCAACTAGACTGACTTTTTCCAAATATTCCACATCACTTTAATTCTCAGAACCCATCAGTGGTTTCCATCATACTTAGAATAAACTAAATCCTTAAGGTGGTCTCCACATCCCTTCCTCACTCTGATTTCATTCTTTGTCATAATACTTTTACCTTGTTCATTTTCCTTGCTATTCCTAGAGTACCCTGCAGCTCAGTCACTCAACTTAGACTGCTCCTGCCTAGATGGCTCTTTTCCCAGATAATCTCAAAGCTTGTTCTGTTCTACTTCATAACCCTATCAATTCTTGGATTACATATCATCTTCATAATGAGGTCTTCACTGGCCACCCTTTTTTAAGTAGTAACCCATAACTTCATATATCTCCTTATTTAAGTCTTTGCCCTACTTTAATTTTTTCACTATCACTTGTCACCATTTTATTTTCTATGCATTTTTATTGATTTATTTTTTATTGTCTGTTGCTAACAGAGTGACCAGCATATTCTGATCAATGAATGTTTGGGAAATAGTGAATACAACATAATTCATCTTTACTATAACATAAGAGGTCAGGCAATTGTTGCTTCTTTCGTTACAAAATGTTGAACTAATGGCACTCGCAAATGATTACTCATATAGAATTGCCAAACCAATAAGAATACATCCACAAACTTTTAAGTAGGAGAAACACTGGCACAAGCTCAATTGCATGGACTTTAAATTTTACAAACTTGGTTCAAATCCTGGTTCTGACACTTACTAGCTTTGTAACATCTGGTGCTTTATTTAATCTCTTTAAGTCTCCATTTCTTCAGCTACCAAATAGATATAAACATTTCACATAATAATTATAAGGGCTAAATAAATAAAGCAAAACTTTTGTAATAATTATTTATTATTAAATTATATTATTATTTTCTTTTTAGTTTTAAGGTTATTATAAAACTTCTATGACAAGAATTGTATTTCTAGATGGGAACAGAGATTGTATTTACTTAATTTAGACCAAATCTGGCTGATTAAAAAAAAACGTCAACCTGTGATGGTCTCCTTAGTAGCATCCCACTCTAATAATTTGAATAATCATTCTCTATAAAAAAAAAAAAGATGTACGCACTTATTTAATTCTTTTTCTGCTAAGAGACCATTAGTTAAAAAGAGCCTTTAAAAATAAAAGATCATTTCAGTTTAAAAATTAGATGTTCATTTAGTACAGTGAACTTTTAAATAATGATTCAGAAAATATGATGTATTCTAATACTGCTCCATGGACCTATATTCTTAATTTATATTAACGTATAACAACTTAATTACTGTATAAGTGTTGAAAAGTCTCAAGTGGGCATTTGTTTGTTTGCTTTCTTTTGTAACTGATTTGTTTGTACTGCTGAGTGAAAAAGTTCTGAGGTTAATCAAGTAGATCTTTGAATTATGGTTTTTTTTCAGCTTTATTGGGTCATATTTGACAAATAAAATTGCAAGATATTTAAGTGTACAATGTGATGATCTGATATACATAAACATTGTGATTCTCCTCATTGAGTTAATTAACAGACTAACCTATCACCACATGTATTTACCTTTTGTTCTGTTTTGTTTTATTTTGCTTTTTGGTGGGAACATTTAAGTTCTATTCCCTTAGAAACTTTCAATTATGAATATAATGTTAGCAACAACTGTCACACTGTTATTTATTAGATCCTCACCTTCTTCATCTTGTAACAAAGTTTGAACCCTCTGCCCACTGTTCCCCTAGGGAGAGCCATTTTCAAGGATACAGCCTGGAGGAAGCAACATGTCCTTGAGATTGAGCTCAGTGAAAGCCTCTATATAAACGTTTAAGATTCTGGCAGGCATGTGCAGAGATCTACTCATCTTGCAGCTGCCCAAGACAAACCTCATATATAGTTTCCTTGCTTATTAAAATTGACACCTACCATTCTGCCTCTTTCTTAAGACTCTTCTTGTCCCCTGTACATGGGGGTCAGTTTCAGATTTTTTTCTGGGGAAATCCAGAGATTGCAAACTAATATCTTTCTCCTACCTCTCCTCTTCCTATCTCCCTCACTCCTCAGCCCCTGGCAACCACTTTTTTATTTTCTGTTTCTATGAGTTCAACATTTTTTTATTATTCTTTTTAGATTCCACATACAAATGATATCATTCATGTACTTGTCTTTCTCTGGCTTATTTCACTTCCATTATGTCCTTGACATTCATCAATGTAACAGCACTGTAACCACACACAAACTTTATTTCTTTAATATAGTTTTTTTTTTTTTCCTGATTCAAGGCTGGTCTTGCCCAGATAATGGCGTTGTGACTCATTTACCTTCCCCACCCCTAGTCGCCCACCTTTGTATGCCTACTTTTTTACATTAAGCTTTAGAAAATAAGATTTATCAAGCCTCAACTCTATAATCATAGGGACAATAAGTTTGGGCTACAACAAGAATAATATCTTAGCCTTAAATATATTTCAGCTCCAGGCCCATCAAGGCAGAACAACAACCTCATCTGCCATGGGACTAAATGGGATGGCGCCAGGCTGATTCTAGAACCAAACACAATGATCAATTACCCCAGACTCATCCAATCATCCAATCATCCAATCAGTAGCACCCACACTTCCAACCCCCTTAGTTTCCATGACGACCGATTTTTCTCCCCTATATATTCTGTACTCCTGAGACTGGATTGGAGTGGTGGCAGGTTTTTGAGAGCATTATCTCATCTTTATCTCTGGGACTTGCAATTCCCTAAAATAAATCCTTACTTTCTTTGCTATAAAACCTGCACCTATCTTTTTTTGACATGGACATGAGAAGGCAGATAGAGCCCTTTTGTTCTGGTAGCATCGATGTGTCTCAAATGACAGAATTTCCTTCTTTTCTTAACTATTTGAATAATCTCTCTGTCTCCCTCTCTTCCTCACTCACTCTCTCTCTCTCTCTTTAAAGAGTACAGGTTTTCTAGATATTGTGGCCAAAATAATGAAAAAAACAATTTTAGTACCTGTCTTGATTAAAAAAATAAAATTTACTATATCCATTTTTCCTGAGTACACTTTTTATATTTGGACTTTTTGCACCTACTGGACATTTGAGAGTTATGGTTTATTTTCAGAGTGAGTGCCCAGAAGGTAATGTTCTATGATTCCAATTAAAAACATATTCATGAGCTTTAGCATTTGCTTAGACACTGGGTTAGAATAAGGATGTTTAGTAAAATGAAGGCATGATTGATGGGCTCACTCAAAGAGAAGGGGCTGCTGCAGAGATAAACTGGCCCACAGTGCAAAAGGAAAATAATAAAATTCAATACAAAGATACGTCAACAAACATATCTTAAGAGAATACCTCCAAACTAGTTTTATTTATTGAGCAACTGTCATTGAATACCACCTATGTACCAGGTACAGAGGATGCAAAGATGAAATAAAACAGTCTCTGCTTCCAGCAAACAGTGTTATGCTCCCTCTTGAAAGCCTCTACCCCTTATAGCTGTCCCAAGAATAACAGAGCAGAAAAATATGACTCATAATGACTCCCACAAGAGGTGGTTTTACTCCTGGAACTTTCACAAAAAAAAGCAAAATCAAAGATCACATGGACTGTCTTTATTCATATTTCATTGAAAAAAAACTCTATAAACATGTTTCTTAAATCATTATTGTTTGTCTTAAAATTTGCATTGTATAAATAGATATAAGTAGTAAGTACATTGCTGACTCAGGAAATCTGAATTAAAATTAGGGTGAACAGCCTTGGCATGTCACTTCCAAAAGGTTACTGACAGCTGATTTAATTGCTGAATGCTGAAAGTAGTTTGCACCATATATACAATAAAAAAATAAATAAATAAGATAAGCACATGGAGGAAATCCTTTGATCAAGATACCAGTTGATTATTTTTGCAATTCTAATGAGATTTTTTCTTACAGAGTAAAACAATCTTTGTTGATAAGAATTAAAAAAATGATTAATTTAGCAAATTGTCCCCAAAAGGTAAATGCTATTCATTTGTAAACACCTACTTTTGTTTTCTCCCTTTCAAAAAACAGAGATTCTTATTTTCTCTGACAGAAGATAAAAATAGAACTCTGTGAAAAACACTGTCCTTATATGAAGTTTTTTTTTTTATTGGAAAGTCCAGTGTCTCAGAGTTCCACTGGTATCCATGCCGTTTGATTTGAACAGAGCAGCTGTGTCTTTTGAGCATCTTGCCATGACAAGGAACACAATTTATATTTGCCTATTTAGAATTCAGATGATGATGGGAAGTTGGTGGGAGATCCCTCAAAGTTTTTGCCAAAATTGTAGCCTTAATTCAAATTCTTTAATTCAGTGAAAAATCTTGTTTAAAATCTTCTAAGTCACAAATCATGACATGGCAACCAAGAGTACACTGTTTTAAAATTTAGGCTGTCAATATATGTAATATATTTGTGTATATAAATAAATTATATTTTACATATAAAATATTTTATAGTACAAAATTGGCTTGAGGATAAAAATTTCAAATAAATGTTTACTTGAACCTCTTATAGAGGAATAACGGAAGAATAATTAAAGATAAAAACATCTTAGTCTTTTGAAGTAATTGTAATCAAAGCTACATCTAAATCAGTATATTCAGGGTCCCTATTAAATGTCACTTTATCTAAGGCTTTTATTCTTCTCACTCTTCCTCTCATTGGTATTGTTCCTGGATCATGCCCAAGACATCTGCTCAACTGTTTTCTAGTTTTTAAACATGATGATGCTGTGATGAGTGGGATAGCATGTTTAGCATTTGTACTGGGTTATATGATACGGTCCACCATCACCTACCCTGCTGCTTCTGCTCTTTTGCTAAGCAGATGGTCAGGGTTAGGGGCACACCTGTGACCATGAAAGAAATCTGTTTTCAGTACAAACTCAGCTCTCCTGGTCTTCACCTCATTTAGCCCTTAGCCTAACAAACAAGATAATCAGTCCAGGCGCTAAGTCAGTAAGCTAAGGAAACATTAATGTATGCCCAAGGAGAAAATAATCAATCAGGTTTAGGATGGTATTTTGTTGTGACAATATTTATTCAGGCCAACAGCCCAGAAATAAAAAGGTAAGAATTTTGAAAGTAAAGAACAAAAGACAAGTCAGAACATACAATACGTACTTCATGAAGAATAGTACTTCATGAAGAAATGCTTTAGGCAGTTATATGGAATAGCAAAGAGAAAAGTTACAGAATTTTGAAATCTAGAAGCAGCTCTGTTACCGTTGGAGCGATCAGAGTTCTGGTAACACACACTTCTAGGTCCTTTTCACTACCGAAGAAATTAATTTCAACTCAATGAAAATGAGAAATATTTGTTTATTAAAAGCACATTATGAAGTTGAAGACGGGTAAAGCCTAAAACTAGAAAACCACGTGGGAACAAGGTTATGTACCCCGAGAAGGGCGGGGCACGGATTACAGCCAGGGAAGATGGAGAGCTGTAACCCCAGGGAAGGGAGAGGTCTGCCTTATATTAGGGGCCTATGATGGATGGTTACAAAGGCATTCTTAGGTCATTGGCAAGTGAGGTCATTTTGATTGACACTAGGCTGCTATATAACTTTCTGCCTAGTACACATGTGCTTATCCAGAATTTAGTCTGTTATAATTAGATTCATAATCTTCCAGACATAAGCATAATATTATAATGAAGCTTAATTGTAGGCAAATTAGGGTAGTACCTTCTGTGCAGGTAGCTGTAGCCAGAGTAGGTCAGCTAAGATTATGACCCTCCTGTCTTTTGTCTCTGTGGATGCAGGAGGGATTCTCTAACTACTAACTGGGTGTTCTTTGGATGGCCTCTGGGCTGGGCTCCTATTCCATTGTTCTCCCTATCACTCATGTCTGACTAGCTACCTAACAGCTCCACACTGAAATATAAAAACCAGTTGAACATTATCCTAAGTGCCTTATATATATTATTTAATATAATTATACCAACATCTTTCCCAAGTGGAAGCAAGATTCAGGGAAGTTAAGTGACTCTTCAAGGTAACAAATATCTCCTAAGGTTAACATTCTTAAGAACTGAAAATATAAAAAAGAGAAAGTCAGCAATGAAAAAAGAAAAGGATAACTGAAGAACTTATATTTTTAAAGAATTTATTTTAAAGTGCAGAAATTTATTAGAGTATATAATAGAAGAAGTTGTTACAGAAAATATGAGGTGGATTTGGAACAGGTAAACCTGTTCTGCCAAACATTTATATTTATTTACGTATCTATACTCGAGTGACATTTTGGTGTTAATGTCTGTAGGTGAAAATGTACATGACACCTTCTGCATGTAGGCAACATATGGTAAAACAGCTCATTCTAAAATATATGACAATAAGAGGAGCAATTTAGCTGGATACTAATGATGAAAAAAATAGGAGGCAATGCCTTGACACCCTGTAGAAGAATATCTTGATTAATATTCAGGCTATTTGCAGCAGTACTGCTCTGATTCTCAAACGCCAGTGCTGCCTCTAGCTCCCAGGAGAAAAAGAATGGCAAGTAAGGAGGTCCCTATACCATGATTCGTATAAAGCAGAAATCTAGCAAACCTATCAGTGGTAAAGCACTGAGAACGCAACTGGTTACAGAAGTTGTAGAGTGCGCCCTCTATTGGAGCGGGTGAAGAAGCCTCATCGTTTCAAGCCTGGAGTGCTGTGGCACTCCAGTGAAATTAGACCTGAACTTCTGATTAGCAAACTTCCTTTTGAGTCTGGTGCGACAAATTACTCAGGACTTCAAAACGGATCTGTGCTTCTAAAGTGCTACTATTGGTGCTTTGTAGGAGGCAAGTGAGGCCTATCTGGTGGGCCTTTTCGAAGACACCAACCTGTGTGCTATCTATGCCAAACGTGTAACAATTATGCCCAAAGACATCCAGCTAGCATCCTGCATACATGGAGAACGTGAATAAGAATCCACTATAATGGGAAACATTTCATTATAAAAAAAAATTATCTTCTTCTTGCTATTGGTAGTTCTGAACTGTTAATTTTTTTTCCCCTTGGGGTCAAAGGTAAGTATATGATTACAAGTGGAAAAGTAGGAGACAGGCATCAGATTGGAAGTTTTTCCATTTTCATCTCTGCATGAATTTGTAATATAAATGCGAGGACATAAAGCAATACAAGTCAAAATGTTTCGGTGAACAACGTTTCAGTAGTTCGACTTTATAACAATTGTAAATAAACCTATAAAAATTTTCTGAACTATTTGGATTTTTTTACTTATCCATTGATAAGTGAATTTCTTATCGATGGAAACTAAATAGTATTTGTAGCATTTGTATCATACAGTAGATTCCATTCATTCACTATAATTTTCTAATTGAATTGCCCTACATGTAAGAACATGTTTTTAATATTGCCTGTCTTCTACGTTGTTCCTAAAAGTTTGCTATTAGAATACATTAAACTATATTTTAAAAAAGATTCAGGCTATTGTTGAAGTTTGGATAAAGAAGATGTGGTACATATATACAATGGAATATCATTTACTATATGAAAAGATGAAGTACTGCCATTTGGGACATGGATGGACCTTGAGATTATCAGATTACGTTAAATAAGTCAGACAGAAAAAGCTGAGAACCACATGATTTCACTCATATGTGGGATATAAAACTGAAAGTAGCAAATGAACATGACAAACACACACTAATGAACATGGGCAGTGGATTAGTGGTTATCAGAGGGAAGGTGGGTGGTTTAGTTAGGAGTAAAAGGGGTGATATATTTGGTAATAGAAGGAAGTCTAACTCTGGATGGTGAACACAGAATGCAATATATATATGGCTTACCATTGAAGATACACTTGAAACTCATTTGATTTTGTTCATCAATGTCACCAAAAAAAATGTTTTATTAAAAATATATGAATAAAATTGAAAATTAAAAAATCAAAATAAATTTAAAATAATAGAGTACCTTTGACTAAATTATGACAAAGCTTCATAGATTTTAAACTTCTATGTAAAAAAATATAGTAAATTTTTTTTTGAAACAAAGTTCTGATATTATATTTTATCATTTTGTCAGTTGGATGACTAGGAACATTTTATCAGTCTATTCTTTTTGAAAAGTTGATTTGCTGAGAACTACCATAAAGCAACAATTTCATATTTTAAAGTCTGTAATTCATAAATAAACTACATGTGGAAAGCTTAATAAACAATGGTACATATGAACACCAATATGAAAAAGTTAAATACTGAATATTTAAGAACAATTCAGATGTGAGCAAGAGGTCATTTAGTTATTACGACTTAATCTGACATGGCTAACACAAATACAATGTGCTACTTTTGTTGGGTTAAATTTCCAGTGAAAATGATTAAGCTATAATTTCTTGGCCCTTCAAAGGGGTCCTAATAAGATTATTGTATAATAATTATTTCTCTGTGTTTGTAAGGTAAATAAAATAAAATGCACAGATTTTAAATGTAAAACATAGTAGATACACCTATTCAGTCAACATCCCGATTAAGCTTTGGAAGATTTTCAACATACCAGAAAGTTTTCCTGAGCCCTTTGCAGTCAATACCCTACTCTTCCGAGGCAACCACTGTTCAGACTGTAATAGAACTTATATATAAATAAAATTTACAGTATATGTTTTTTTGTATCTGGCTTTTTTTCCTTGATTTTTAAAAAAAGAATTCATTTATGTTGCTGTATGTTTCAGTAGTTTTTTTTACTTTATGCTGCTGAAAAATATTCCATTATTTTAATATAGGACTGTGTGTTCTCCTGTTGATGGATATCATGTCTGCATGATTCTGGTTTTCATGAACATAGATGTTATGAACACTCATTTCAAGTCAATGTGTATATTGATGTTTTAATTTCACTTGGATAAATATCTAGCAGTGGAATGTCTGGGTAGAAGGCTATGTGTATACTTAATTTTATAAGAAAATAAAAAAAATTATTTCAAAATGATTGTACTGTTGTTTGCTTCAGTTAGAAACGTATATGGATTCAAGTTGCTCCACATTTTGGCCTATATTTAATGTATGAGGCTAATTTGGTGTTTTTTTAAGGGGTTTGAGCTCAATTCTTTTAAGAATCTAATGTGTAGATATATTTCGATATTAATGGTATAAGCTCTCAGGATCTAGATAATTTAACCCAGATATATTTCCATTAAAATTTAGTAAATTACTAAAATGACATTGGAGGAAATGAAGTAGGTCAGCTTTAAAAGTAAACCATTAAAGTAATGGTAAATAGAAAGCATTTTTGATAGGAAAGCAAAAGAAAAATAAACAATTTTATATCAAATAAAGTAAATAGAGCAAATATAATTTTGAAGTATATCTTGACATAAAAAATATTGGAAGTATTTTTTTATGATTTGGGAAAAGAAGCTAGTAACAATGTGGCCAGTTACTCCAGTAAAAAAGATCCTTACAAAATAATAATAAAAATGTATGCTACTTTCTTGTTTAGTCTCACTTTGTACAAAGCACCACTGTGAAACATAGTATCCATTGATAGAGAGAGCAAAGATCAATATCCTAAAGCTCTTTAAATGATAACCTTATCACGATAAAAACGAAGTATGTTGTTTTTATAAAATTATATGTACTTTACAATAGTTATATTTATGATTATATAAAATTTTATAATGTATATATCTATATATAATCTCATAATAATAATGTCTTTCAAAACAATCTCTTTTCTTGGATTATTTTAACTGCTTGCTTTGTCATAAACTAGGAAGATGCAAAACACTTTAGCTCTAGCCCATTACATACACATAATATGATATAGTTTCTAGTTAACTATTTTAATGGAGGAAAACATTTATTTTTTTTCTTTTGCTGTTTATTTAAAGTATCTCCCACAACAACTTTGCTCTGTCATCTCCAATTTTGTCATTCTCCTTTGCCTTGTCTTTCATTAAATGTACCAGTGTGTTACATTCTAAAGGAGATTTAAGTTCTCAGACATGAATTCAACTTGTCATCATCATCAACAACTTGACAGCTTTTTTTCCCTACCAATCCTCTCATTTTTCCTCATTAGCTCTGGGAAGAAAGTTCTATCTAGAGCTAGTGTTTCCTTTTATATTTCATTTCTTCAAGATTTTCTTATCTTCTTAGCACAATTTTTTCTCTTTGAACTCAACTTCCCAAGAAGTATACCATCATCTGTTTTTATCTTTGTCTCTAAATCTTGTCTATTCCTGCATAGGGATTGGCTCCAGTACAGGAGAAAATTATGAGAAATTTACTAAATGGAGACTACTAGCATAATACCACTTTTGGAGAATTTCTGCCTGTTGACCAGATTCTCGCTGGAAACTGTCTTTACATCATCTTTGACCTCAACCTCTGAGACTCCTTGTGCAACAATACTCCTATGTATCAACTCTTGACACAAGATCCCAGGTCTGTGTCAACAATGGCTCTCTTCATTTCTATGGCCCTTGCCCACTCTGATATCTAGTGTTTTTTCTGCATTCCTAACTTTCTTTCTTTCTTTTTTTTTTCTATTGCACTTACTGAGGCGACATTGGTTAATAAAATTATGTAGTTTTAAAGCATACAATTCAATAAGACGTCATTTATATCTTGCATTCTGTGTTCACTAAAGTTAAATTTTATTACCGCCCTCCCCTTTTTCCTCTGGTAACCAATAAGCTGTTGTCTGTGTCCATAAGTATCTGTCTTGTTTGTTTGTTCTTTCAGTTTTATATCCACATATGAGTGAAATCATATGGTTCACAGCTTTTTCTGTCTGACTTATTTCACTTAGCATGATAATCTCAAGGTCCATCTATGTTGTCACAAATTGCGATATTTTATCTTTTCGTTTGGCTAAGTGATATTCTATTGTACATATGTATCACATTTCTTCATCCAACCATCTATCAAAGGCACCTTAGTTTCTTCTATGTCCTGGCCACAATGAATAATGCTGCAATGAACATTGGGGTGCATATACCTGTGTGGATAAATATTTTCAAATTTTGGAGTAGATACCCAGAAGAAGGATTGTTGGGTCTCATGGCAATTCAATTCTTGTTTTTTTGAGAAAACTCCATAATGTTTTCCATAGTTGCAGTACCAATTTCAGTTCCCACCAGCAGTGTATAAGGGTTCATTTTTCCTTACAATCTCTCTAACACTTATTACTTGGCCTGTTGATGACAGCCATTCTAAGAGGTGTGAGATGGTATCTCATTGTGGTTTTAATTTGCATTTCCCTAATAGCTAGTGAAATTGAGCATCTTTTCATATGTCTGTTGGTCATTTGTATGTCTTCTTGGGAGACATGTCTGTTCAGGTCCTCTGCCCATTTTTTTAATTGAATTATTTGTGGGTTTTTGTTGTTGTTGTTATTGTTAAGTTGTATGAATTCTTTGTATGCATTGGATATTAGGCCCTTCTCAGAGGTGTTGTTTGCAAATATATTCTCCCATTCAGTTTGTTACCTCTTTTTCTTGTTGATAGCTTTTTGTTTATTTGTTTATTTGTTTGTTTTGTTCTACCAAAGTTTTTTGATTTGATATAATCCCATTCATTTATTTTTGCTTTTACTTCTCTTAATTTTAAGATTAAATTTATAAACTCCTCTCTAAATCTGAGGTCCATGAGTTTAGTACCTATGTTTTCTTTTACTCAATTTATTTTTTCAGCTTTATATTCAGGTTCTTGATTCATTTTGAGTCAATTTGGTGTATGGTGACAGATAGCAGTCTAGTTTCATTCTTTTGCTTTCCAGTTTTCCCAGCACAATTTATTAAAGAGGGTTTCCTTTATCTCTTGTACTCTTTTGGCTCCTTTTTCAAAAATTATTTGTCCGTATATGCAAGGGTTTATTTTTGGACTCTCAATTCTATTTTATTGGTTTGTGTGCCTTTTTTCTGCTGTTTTGATTATTGTCGTTTTGTAGTATAATTTGAAGTCAGGCAGAGTGATGCTTCCAGACTTGTTCTTTTTATTTTGGGTTGCATTCCTAACTTTTAACCAGCTTCTTGATCTTGAACTATCATACTCAAATTTAATTCATTTTAACATATGCTTTTGGTATTACCACAAAATGCCAGGGACTGTGATAGGCCGTGAGAACACAAACTTGAAAAATTATTCACATTTCTCCAAGGATTGATGACTTTGTTTTCTCTCCATTCCAGTATTGCCTTAACCTGCCAGCTGGCTTCCATCACTATTGCTCTACTAAAATTGTTCTCTCAAATGTTGCCAAAGTTTCCTTGTTCCAAAATTAAATTTTTAAAAAATTAATATTCTATTTCTCCTTGACTTTCCTCCTATTTTTGGCTCCATTGAGCATCCAATTGCAACTCTGCTGTCTCATTTTATCTACTACAATGTGTTGGTGCTACTCTTACCTCTACAACTGCTTCATTTTATTATTTTTTTAATATTTTCTAACCTATCCAATTAAGTTTGTTTAATATTAGGTCTTAATTTTCTATTTTTAACTTGGCACTGTCTTCCAAAAACAAAGCAAGCAACAATAAAAAAAATCAAACTTTAACAGTTAAGCTAATGAGAAATTATATTTTCTTTTTCTTTTTTTTTTATTCATTCATCAAACTCCTTTCATTTATTTCTAAGTCTGCTGTTTTACTTAAATTTTGTACTTGTAAAGTGAGGAGATAGATTAAATCTGTAAGTAATTTTTATGAAGGTGCAATAGCAAATCCAACTTGTCTTTTAAGTTTCACATTTAAATTTATAGTTATTTGCTTCACTTGAGCATTTCTATCTCCACTAAAATAGTCTAAGCACAAAATGTTCTTATTTTTAAACATTCCTAGTTTAATAATTTTTTCTCTCCTCAATCCAGCCTCTGTATATATCCATAGTTTTGTTAATAATACTTAAACTTAGATTTAAGTCCAAGAGTAAGCAAAGCCTATTTGGGAAACAAATGATAAGCCCTGTCTTTCTTTAATATATTTGTCATTGTTTCAGTCATTCAGAGCTGGAATTCTGCAATAATATTTGAGTTTCTTCTTTTTCACTTTCCAGATAAAAGAAGTTGCCAAATCCTCTATATTGAGCTTCAGCAGTAAAAACAATGATAATTTCTGATATTGGAATGTAACTTGCAAGTTTATAGTGCTTCCTCTAATACATTATCTCATTAAATAGAGAGGATATTGATAAGTAAATATTTTATAGTAATACCTCATTACAATCCTGTGAGCTTGATGTAATTGTCCCATTTAACAGATTGCATACATGAGGCAATTACTTAATAATGAGTTAAGCAATTTACAATTCAGAATTTATGCTAATTCTTTTATGCTAAATGGTGCTGCATTATGATATAGAGTGACTCCCAAACTTCTTTTTTTCTTCCCATATCTACTACTTTTATAATTTAGGTCCTACTATGCCCAACCTAAATTACTAGACCAGTTTATTTGTATGGCTACACCTTTGCTATGTCTTCATACTGTTTATTCTGTTCATTATCATTTTCTATGGTACTACAGTCCACTTAAAATAGTCTTTTTTTCTGATTATAAAATAAAGAGATCCCCAAATGCTTAATAATGATTTATGTGTTGTCTTTTGATATTTATTACTTTGGAATAAAAATCTGAGGTTCTTTTAAATTTTACTGATTTGAAGATATCTTTTATTTCCTAATTGAAAGTTAAGAAATTCATCATAAGACCATGTCTAATCATTGGACTGTTTTTGTCTATGTTTTCAGTTACTTGTGTTTGTTTATATTTCTCTTCTTTCCTTCCACACTCATGTAATAAATTTATTTTAACTCCTGCATTTGTTTCCATTTTACTTATTATATTTCTCATTTCAATTTGTGAAAAGGAAGAAAAAGGAAGAAAGAGGCAAAATAGTCTGAGAATTAGTGAAGTAAGATTTTACTTTAAGAAGTTAGAAAAATATTATAATAAACAAAATAAAAGAAATAACATAATAAGATTTTGAACAGAATTCAATGAACTAAAAAGCAAAAATACAATGCAGAGTTTCAACAAAGCCAAAATTTGCCTGGTTAAAAAGACAAATAAGACCAACAAGCCTTTGACAAGACAAATAAAGACAAAATCACTCTAAATTTAAGAAACAGATAAACCTCTGGGGAGTGATTGAAATAATGTCCTGGTCTTTACTAGCTAATATCTGTCTTCTTTCAATTCTTTAAGAAGGAAATATTTAACAACTGTTTCTGCTCAGTAAAATGTAAATATGCTACTGGGTCTAAATTCTAAATTTAAAGATATAATTAAGACTACAACATAGTAGCTAAACATTATAGAATAAAATTTGCCAAATAAAAAGTAAAAATAATCTTTTAGTTTCTGCTCCTAAGACCTTTTAAGTTTAAAACTGTCTGTAAGAAAATGTATTAGTGTGATTTATTTAGGAGACACAAAACTTGAGATCAATAAAGCTTTGTTAAGTGTATCAGGAACAGTGAAACACTTGAAAACCTTGTCTCTCAATTTTCTAACAAGAAGTCCCTGCTTAAGATTCAGGAAAGATGTGACACCATCAGATGTATATACAAAGTAAGATTCATATGGAAACTCTATGTGAAAACAACATCAAGAAAAGATTTCCTAGATAAAGAAATTGTTCTACATGTGTGTATGTATGTAGAGTAGCAAGGTAAAACAAACAGTATGTTATGCCACGTATTATTAGTACATGCAAAGGATGCCGGCATTTGTGAATTCTCAATTCTCAGAATAAAAAAAACTGAAAAATATATATGCACGTGTATATAAATAAATGTATATACACAATGTATATAAGTGTATATGTATGTGTGTGTGTGTATCTATCTATCTATCTATATGTATATCTATCTATCTATCTATCTATCTATATGTATATATATATATATATAGTTAGTTAGTTAGTTACTTACTTACTTACTTAACCTACAGTGTATATAACAATATATATCAAAATATATCACTGGTTTCTCCTTTCTTCTGTGATGTCTTTGGCACACTTTCTAATGGATTCTATTTAGTTAAATTTGGAAATATCATGGGAAAAACTGTAATAAACCTTTTAATTTCACCTTTGACAGTGGTGAATACAGCCATTTGCATGCTTACTATTCATTGCAACACATGAAATTTAGCATTTGCATGCACCATTAAAGAAGGAAGGTAAAAAATTTCTCAAATTTTATGATCACAGAAGTCATGATTTTCAACTGTCCTTGCATCAGTGAAATCTGTGGTGTTTGAGCAATACAACCTTTTGCACTAAAGGAAAAAAATCATACTTGAATAAAGATTCCTGTCCTGGATGATAAATTCAAAATTATATTTCAATGTTATTGAAACATTATCTCCTTTACCGCTATTTTTGAAGTTATGTTTTTGCCCCATTGAGTCATAAATAGCTAGATTCTACAAAGAGGAGAAAAGGAAAAACAAAAAAGGTTTGAGAGATGATATATTCAAGGTATTCTAAAAATACAATGGTCCACTGTTCCCTTTATTTCATAAACCATATGTTTTTCTTTCCTATTTAGGAGAGATGTAATGCAGATGACATCTGGAAGGCTTTTCCTGACCTTAAATTTTTTCTAATCCCCATCTTAAATAAAGTTGAAATATTGGAAGAAGTGATGTGGAAATATATAAGCATACTTTTTGATGAGAAGAAGTACTAAAGTTTCAATGTAAAAGATATTGGTTTTATATTTTATATCCAATTTATGCAGTATAAATGAGTTTTGAGGGCTGTGTATTAAGCAGAGCTCAATTAAATAAGCTAGCAAAAATAGAAATTCATTTTTTAAATCAAGCATTTCTATTTTCTTAAAAAAAAACAAAATAAAGGTGAACACTCATGTTAATTCTCCTTGTCAGATGTGAAATACAATATAAAAATTTGTAAAAATAAAAATGTACTTGATAGCTAAATTTAGCATAAATCTTGCTTACTTGTTTAATGAACATAGTTATTTTAATCAGAAAGCATGCTGAATATCATGACATAACTGTGACCCAGATATGTGAAACTAACTTTCAAATGCCTCCAGCTGTCTCCATTTAATACCCATCTCTCACCTTGAAATCTGAAAATAAGTGTAACATCAAAGGGTGTCATCAGTATTAAGAAGTATAAAAATAGTATCATTAAATGGAGAATCTAGCCTAAATGGCATTTACCTTATAAAGTTAAGGAAATCAAATAGCCATATATGAGTAAAATCATAAAAATTGTTACAATAAATCTGCCATACCATATATAAATCAAGATTCTTAGTGTCAGCTTCTTCCATAAATACGATTTTGATATAGCAAATTAATGCTCTAATATCAATTTTATAATTAAAGTCAAGTTCAAGACAACCTAGATTCAAGATTTGCTTTAAATATTGTTGGCAATTTTTTCACCACAAACTTTAAAAATAATATCCTTTTTCATATTTAATATGAGTCATTAACGAGTAAATAAAATGTATTTATATATAAGAGTATATCAACTATTCCACAGCTTCCAAAAGAGCTGTTAACTTGGTAGCCACTAACCACAACTAGATATTTAAGTTTCAATTAATAAAAATTAAATGTAACTTAAAAATCCCATTTCTGCTTTCTCACATTGCAAATGTTCATTATGCACATATAACTACTGGTTACTGTATTAGACAGCACAAATATAGAAAATATTCATGTGGCTGATAGGTCTATTAGTTAAGGATGCAAATAGAGTTCTGCAAAGGATTTCAGAGGTAGGCATTTAGAACTTTAAGAAGTGTTCAAAAACAGCCTGGAAAAAAGAAAACAAGCCTCATGATGGTCTTTGAAAGACAGAAAGGATACAAAACGAAGCATCCAGTTGTTTTTTAGTACTGGGCAGAGACAGTAGAAACCAAATTAAAATATAGTGGAGGGATTTAGGTTAAACAAAAAAAGTGAGGGCTATTAAGAAAGTAAATGACTTATAGGAACCTTTTTCTTCATAGCCACACAGTGAAATCTGTGAATATGTATCATTGATAATTAAACCAAATTCTTAAGTATCCTTTCTAAACTCAGAGAGATGAAGTTATTCAATCAATCAATCAATCAATCAATATTAATTAAGTGGGTACTATGTATCAGGCACTATACTAGAGAGAAGATACAGAGCAAGAGCACTGAATATGATTTATCTAATTCTTCCCCTTACAATATTATATTACAGGAATGAGATGGCTAGAATACATAAACAAATAAATAAAATAGTCCCAGACAATAAAAGGAATCTTAAGGAAGTTAAAATAGCATAATATGGAGGAGTGACAGTGGATAGTACATGAATTTGGGAAGTCAAGGAAGGACCCTCTGAGAATATGATGTTTGTGTTGAGATTTCCATAAGGAGGAGAAATTCAATCATGAGAGAATCAGATAATTTAGGGGAAGACTGATTCAAGTAGAAAAAACAGGAAGGGCCAAATTCCCAAACTTTACATATTAAGAGGATTTGAAAAATACACACTCACACTGTGTCTGGAAAATGATGAAGGTGGAAAATAGTGGCTTGAGGTAAGTTGAAGAAATATGCAGGGTCTCGTTCATGTAGGGCACTGTGGTCTGTGATATGGAGTTATAGCTTATTCTGGTTGGAATTAGAAGCCTATGGAGGATTTCACACTATCATTCTGGCTGTTCTTTGACAGCTAAGATGTAAAGCCATGAGGGAAGGGGTGGGGCTGTGAGGGCAATCAATGAAAAGTTTTGGGGTGGACTACAGACTTATCAGTAGAGATGTCAAAAGTTATCAGTTTTAACATGTTTGGAGGTAGAATAGGATCACTTGATCAGATGAAAGTAGTGTGTAAGATAAAAAAAAAGAAGTAAAGGATTATTCTTAATGTTTATCCTGAGTAAAGAGAGGAATGGGGATAGAACTTACTGAAGAGTAGAGGTTTCATGGGGTCACATTTGGGCAGAATTTCCTCTTAAGTCTTAAATATTTTTTAGATGTTGAAGTTGACATGTGTAACAGACGTTTAGAACTAGGAATCTGTAAGTCAGGAGATGTTTCAGGAGAAAGAAATAAGCAAGGATTTAGAAAATTTGAAAACCTCCAACATCTTAATCTAATTGGCATTATTAGAATATTACCACAAGTGTGCAAAACATATAAACCTTTCATGTATACATGAAAGACTTCTGAAGATAAATTATCTGCTCAGCCATAAGTTTATTCAAAGATTAAAGTCTTATAAATTCTAATTTAAAAAAATACCATAGAACTAAATTAGAAATCAATAACAATAAAATATTTTTGAAATGCAAATGTGTGGATATTAAGTAACACACTTGTAAGTAAATTATGGTTTTTAAAAAAATCATCAAAAGTAAGAAAATATTTTTACTGAATAATAATGAAAACAACACATTAAAGTTTAGTGAATATGACTAACAGATTTTTTTTTTAAATCTGTACTTTTAAATGCCTATATTGTACAGAGAAAATATTAAAGCAATGATCTCAAATTTTAGTGTAAGGATCAAGGAAAAGAAAAACAAATTAATCCCACATTAGATGTAAAAGATAATAATAGAGTAGAAAACAAGTAAATAGAAAGCAAAAAATAGAAAACAAATTTAAATTCAAAATTTGCTTTATTTTAAAAGTTAATAAATTTGACAGGTTTACCTACAAAAAAAGGAGAAAAGGTACAAATTACCAAATAAAAATAAATATCAAAATAAATGAATGAAAACTGTCTGTATTTATATTTGATAGAATTGCTGCTAAAGAAACTCCTAAGAAATCTATAAAAATAGTACCAGAACCAATAAGAAAATTTAGAAAGCTCATTGTGTACAAGGTAAATATACAGAAGTTAGTTATATTTCTGCATGCTAATTGCAAACAATGAAGTAATAAAATTTAAATATAAGTATTTGTTTATGATAACATCAAGTAAACTTAAAATGTTTGAAAATAAATTTTAAGAATGATATGTAAGAATTCTACAATTAAAACTATAAAATATTGCAAAAGCAAATTTAAAAATACCTAAATCAATGAAGAGATATATTATGTATATAAATTTGAAGACTCAATACTGTTTAGATTTCACTTACCCCCAAAATTAATGTACAAACTTACTAAAATCCTGGTTCAAATTCCATCAGTCTTTTCTGTTGTATACATTAACAAGCTCATCTTAAAATATTACATTGTGAAAATGCAAAGAATATGCAATAACCAAAACAGTTATGTAAAATAAGAAATTTGTAGTTACACTTTCTGATTTTAAGACTAACTTTAATACTGTGGTAATCAAAATAGGATAGCTAAAGCTAAAAATATAGATACTTGGACTAGAATGGAGATTTCTAAGATATACTGAAACTTGTGTGGTCAACTGATTTTCAACAAAAGAAATTTAAAAAAAATTTTTTTTCAACAAATGGTACACAAACTGGCTTTCCAGATGGAACAAAATATATTTAAACTCATACCTTACAGCATACACTAAAATTAATTTCAGATAGTTCACAGATCTAACCATCATAGTTAAAGCTACAAAAATTCTAGAAGAAATCATAGGATAAGACTTTCAGAAACTTGGAGTAAGTAAATATTTCTTTGTAAGGAATCATGAAGCACTAGCCACAAAAGAAAAGAAAAGAAAAAGTTTATACTGGACCAAAATTAAAATCTCATGAAAAGATTACATTAAGGACATAAGGAGGCAAGTTGTACACAGGGAAAGGAGATAAATATATACAGATATACATATTACATATATATTAATATATAATATACATTATATATTATATTATATACACTATATATAATATAGTATACATATGTATATAGAATGATATATATGCTAATATATGACAGAAGATTTCTAATGAAAGATATATGATAACTGCTATATATAGTGTTGAAAAGACTAATAAATGTTAAAAAAATTGGAACAGGAGTTTTTTAGAAAAGTGGAAAACGTTCGGAAAAAGACTTATTAGAGAATATTAATAGTATCATTATTCACAATAGACAAACACTGGAAACAATCTAAATCTTTAACAGAAATATATATATATATATATATATATATATATATTGCAGTATATTCAAAACATGGAATATTTTTCAACTTAAAAGGAATAAGCTACTGATACAAACAACAGAGTGGATTATTTCAATCTCTTTTGTCTGATAAACAAAATAAATAAACAAAATACAGAGGAGTATATGGTGCATGAGTCTATTTACATAAAGTTCAATAACAAGTGCTACCAATCTACTATAAAAATAAAGAAAGTATTGACTATGGAATTTTGGGATTGACTAGAAGGGAACAGTGGTGTAAATTTCTGTGAGTAACTGAGGTTAATAGGGTTATAGGACATGAAAGAACTCATTGTAGAAGCTTTGTCAGTTGATGATTATATATCAGCTGGAGGCTACTCTGTCCTGTGATGAAGAGGCTGACACACGAGCAAGCAACACGTGGGCTAATCCTGAAGTTTCGATCTGAGTTTTCACAGGCAGTGGAAGAGCCTTGGCAGCCAGAAGTGAGTAGATAGAAAACTGAAGTTAGAGATCTTGGGAAAGAATAAATGAATCTCAGATTTTTGTTATTCATAAGGAAAATGCACTTCTTTAGTAATAATTTGGTGTTAAATTCCAAATTCTTACATAAAGCCATCTTTCTGTCACTTTTTAAAAAAGATTTATTGATAACTTTGAACAAATCTTTTTTTTTTTTTTAACTTTTATTAGCATTTATTTGATGCTGAATTTACTGCTGGACTATCAGTTTTGTTTCTTCAGTTTTTCCTGGGATATCTTTTTCTTCTGTGCAAGCTGCTCTTCTAGCTCAGAAAGACCTTGCTTCATTTCAGTGAGGACTGTCTCAGTGGAGTGGGGGGTGCTCATGTAGGGCCCATCTGCCCACGAGCTCTGTACGTTCAGCACTGCATCCTGGGAGCCTTGTTTCTCCGTGTGTGCTCAGTGACCACAGGGTGGAATTTAAACCCTGAAGTTCACCATCACTCTGCATTTTTAAGCATATGCAGCAAAAATTCAGCATTCTTTTTGGGCCACTGGCCCTGCATCCAGCCCCACTGTTGGGCTTGGGCACACCTACCAACTCTGCCATTGTAACAACAGAATGACACACACTGTTTCTGTAAAGTGGCATCCTTCAGGTATTTGGTGGCTTTTTGTATATGCATAGTTTTAATGGACTGGGCAGTTTCACGAGTGTTCTTAACATGAACATAGAGATGTGAACCTCTTGATTTGCCAGATTTTGTGGGGTTTCTGGGTCAAGTGAATAGGGAACAATTTTCAGAGGTCACCTCAGGCTGCTTACAGGAACCAAACTGTTTCCTTTTTAATACTGTTAGCACAGATGTCCATTATCAGTCTTATGTACGTAGAAATTAATCACCTACAACCATATAAAAGAGATGACTATGGATTTAAACAGATGTGGTATAGATTCAAAATATGATCTAGTCCATGATATTCTTCTGAAAGTTTTCTGTAAAACTGTACAACAAATCTTAATAATTACATCTTACTTTTTCTTACAGTTGTACAAAAGAAATGTATTGAATTATTAATTGTTTTTCACAAATATTACTGAAGAAGTATTTCATTTATTTATCGTTTACATTTTCTGAGTATTATGTGTCAGGGACTGTGCTCAGTGCTAAGATAATCACAAACCAGTATAATCTTGTTTTGTTACACAATGAAAACTATATAATGTTAAAATGATTCAGACTGGTAAATTCCAAATCAATGTAATATATTACTGTGTAGATTTAATAACAGTGACTGATCTCTGGGTTACTCATAATCTGTTAATTTCATCTTTACAGCTCCTGTTAATCCTTAGGAAGTCAATGTAGAAAGCAAGACATTAACTCCAGAAGAATCAAGAAACAGTAGCTTTATACTGCAATTATCTCAAGAAATTTTGTGGTCATTTGTCACAGGATAATTTAATTTCTGTCTTTTATAAGGAGGCCACGGAATGAAACTCATTATAAGCAAGCCTTTGTGTGTTAACAGTTGTCCTAGGTAATTTAACATCATTATGTAATGAAATGTTCACAACTCCAGATCCTTCATCTCTGTTTTCATAGTTAACTGAGATGTAGGCATGTTGAGGGTTGTCCAGTTTCATCTAGCTACCACAAAGCTTTGACTACCTCTTGAAAGAGATGATACACTTTTTATTTTTACACATTTAGAATCATTCTGAAGACAATGTTAGAATGGTTCAAACAGAAATGATCACAGCACTGTAATGTGTATTTTGCTTTAGAGTTTGAAAATGTTTATGCATATTATAGATATATTATATATTATGTATATATTATATATGTAATGTATATTATATATATATAATCTCATATGATGCTTAAAATGGACTCTTGTTCTTGGCATTCAGTGATAAAAGTATTTTGAATAATGAACTACAAGAATGCTTTCGATGCTTTCTCAATGGGAGTTAGAGATTATAATGTAATTAAGTTTATTACAGAGGCAGAAAATAAAACAAAGATTTTGGAGACTAGTTAAGGAAACACACTGTGCTACAATGCCTAAAACATTTTAATGAAATATTCTGGACATCTGATAATTTTCTAGAGCTAAACACAACTGGGGATAGCTCAAGTAGTTTTCCAGGCTTATTATTTCTCTCCTACTACCAGCACAGTTAATTACAGAATTGATAGGAAAGTTTAGCTGTGTCAGAGAGACATATGTATTGAAAAATCATGAATATTACAGTGATTTCTAAGTTAATTTCCTAACAAATAAACTAAGTTATTCTAACAACATTGAAAACACAAACTTTTTTATTTTGAAATAATTTTAAACTCTAAATAGAACTTGTTAAAATGGTACAGTTTTCTGTATCCTTCACCTATAACATCTTATATGATCATAATACAATGATTGAAATCAGGAGATTGAAACAATACTACTAGCTAAACTACAAACTGTATTTTACCAGTTTAATTTTTAATTTTATTTATATTAATTTATTTTCTATTCATTTATTTATTAATGCTTTCTTAGAGGTTTTGACTTATGTTTTGCTGAGTTGTCGAGAGGTGTCAGTCTTTACATTTCCAGTTATAGATTTGGAGTGAAATAAGAGACTTCTTTCTGAGGAGTGAAAGAAAATTCTATGACTTATCCAAGGGAGAAAAAAAAAAATCTTGTCTTTCTTTTTGTGAACATAGCTAATACAGAAACTCTCTTCTTTAGTGTAGCTCATCCTATTTACAAAAAATAGAAAGAAATATAAACATACAATCTACACTGAATATAATAACGTTTACAAAAAAATTAAATACATTTAAAAAATTTTTAAATTTGTATGGATAGCCAAAGCAATCCTGAGAAAGAACAAAGCTGGAGCTATCAAACTTCTTGATTTCAAACTGTACAGTAAAGCAATAGTAATTAGAACAATATGGTACTGGCATAAAAATAGACATATGGACCAATGGAACAAAATTGTGAGTCCAGAAAGAACTCCCCACATTATAGTCAACTAATATTTGACAAAGTTGCCAAGAATATACAATGGAGATAGTCTCTTTAATGAATTGTGTTGGAAAAACTAGATAACCACATGCAGAAAAATAAGATTAGATTCTTATTTTATACCAGTCACAAAAATTAACTCAAAATGAATTAAAGACTTAAACATAAGACCTAAAGCCATAAAACTTTGAAAACACAGGGAAAATCTTTTTGACGTTAGTCTTGACATCATTTTTTTTTTTTTTGGTTATAACAAAGGCATAAGCAACAAAAGCAAAAGTCAATAAGTAGAACTACATCAAACTAAAAGAAACAATCAACAACAATAAAAAGGCAACCTATGAAATGTTAGAAAATATTTGCAAAACATATATCGGATAAGGAGTTAATACCCAAAATATGTAAGAACTTACACGATTCAAGAACAATCAATCTGATAAAAATAAACAGAATTAGGTATTTTTTAAAGAATACCTACAAATGGCCAACAAATATACAAAAAAATGTTCAATATCACTAATCACCAGAGAAATGCAAATCAAAACCAGAATTAGATATCACCTCATACCTGTTAGAATGGCTATCATCACGCAGACAGGAGATAAGTATTGGTGAGAATGTGGACCACTGTGCACCATTGGTGGGAATGTAAATTGGTACAGCCACTACAAAGAACATCATGAGGGTTCCTCAAAAACATAAAAAAATAGAACTATCATATTATATAACAGTCGCACTTCTGGAGCCAAACTCATAGAAACAGAGAGTGAAATGGTGTTTACCAGAGGCTAGGGCATGGGGAAAATGAGAAGATATTGGCCAAAGGGTATAAACATCCAGTTAGAAAATGAATAAATTCTGGGGATCTAACATAATTTAACTATATTGTGAATATAGTTAACAATACTAGATTAAATACTTAAAACTTGCTAAGAAAGTAAATATTAAATGATGTCACCAGAAAAAAAGATGGAATATGTAAATTGTGGAGGTGTTATCTAAAGCTACGGTGGCAATCGTATTGCAATATATGTGTATCGAATTAACAGGTTATACACCTTAAACTTATATGGTGTTATATATCAATTATCTAAATAAAGCTGGAATAAAAAGGAAAATACATGTTATAATTACTACATTGTTAAATTAAAATGTCCATGTCAATTAAATTATAATTGAAAGTGCACACACAAAATAATCAAAACAACAGACCTAAGTGTCATCTCAACTCTGTTATTTTCTGAAAATAACTTACTTATTATTTATCTTTGACTCTTCTTTTATAAAATGTAAATAATGATAAAAGCCTCATAAGATTGTTTTATAATGAAAATCAGATAATGTAAAAAACATGCCTGACAATTAGTAGGGGATGAATTTCATAATTATCACTTTTTAAAATAATTTGATTATAATGAAAACATATTAATGTTAGATTTTAAAAGACTTTTCCAAAATCACAAAGAAAAAGTGAGGTGGCCTTATACAAAGGAATGTGAAACATTTTCTGAGTGTTATAACAGAGCATTTTATGATTCTTTTTTTAAGTTTAGGGAAAGCTTTCATCTAGTAGATTCTATAAATCAGCCTGAAGAGAATTTATCTTTAAGTGAGATGAAAAATAAAAAGACTGTCTTCCCTATCCTTCTACTTAATATTTAATATTCTAATAAGTAGTTCTAGAGCAGTATTTCAAACCTAGATTTCAGGCAACAAGAGCTTATGTCAGGATGCTGTCAGTGCCTTTAGGATTTTAAGAAAAAGTTTGTAGGTAGGTTGCATAATATTTTCTATTTTACTTTTTGCTCTCTCATCTAAAAAAGAATTTTCTATTTTCAATTCAATGACATTTAACTTTAATCTTGAAGGTCATTTATTTTTTTATATATATTTTTTAGTAATTACCATATTATGTATGCATGTAAAGCATAGTTCAAGGGTGCTAATCTTTTAAATCCTCATAATATCCAGAATTTTTATTTTTATGTTACAAAAGTGATGGTCATAAATAATTTTGACTGAACTTGATTGGTGGGTAAACCCATGATAAGACTGAACATAAAAGACTATTTCTAAGACAGTGTTGTTTGATAGAATTATTGCTTAAGTAGGAAGCTATATGCAAGAATTTTATAAAGATAGTGTGACCTCTGAAGATGATGCAACTGGGAAAAACATAAGATGGCAAATTTAGAGAAACATGTTTTATTTCTGGTGACATTACTTGTGACCCTGGCCAAGTTACTTAACTATCATATATGTCTTAAGTCATTATGACAGAATATAGCTGAACTCATAGAACTTAAAAAACTTTTACAACACTAAAATTTATAATGCTCTTTGGTTTGATGCTTCATTAAGAGACATTTAAATCATATAGTGTTTTTGTACAAGAAAGAAGAAAGGAAATGGAATGCTGATTTTAGCTCTATATTGGTTGATAGCTTTTATCATTGTCAGATAGATAATATTTAGAGAAGAGCATCTTATAACTTGTTCAAGATCACACAGCTAATAAATTGAAGGAAATTATCAAAGTCAGGAATTAGTTTCCAATCTCATTCCCCTTCCACTCCATGGCAGTTACTCCCAAAAGTTAGTGACTATGTTTTTTTTTTCTAACAGAAATTCATAATGGTAGTTACAAAAAAGACATGGGGATTTAAAGTATAGCATAAGGAATATAATCAGTAATATTATAATAACATTGCACGGTATCAGATGGGTACTAGATTTATCAGGGTGATCACTTCATAAGTTGTATAGATGTCTAATCATTAAATTGTACACCTGAAGCTAATATAATGTTGTATGCCAACTTTCATTAAAAAATAAAATAAATATTTAATAATTAAAAAAAGAAAAAACATTCGTCTTGGAAAAAGGAATATAAGGAGAAATCAACTTTTTCAGAGAGCAAAACTTATTAAAAATTCTAGTAGATAAAAAGCTTGGTATTAGAGGCTGTGACACAGAGAGTCAAGGTCTCCAAAAATGTTCATACCCTCTTCGGGGGATTATGTGAATGTTACCTGGACTGGTCAATGGACTTTGCAGATGTGATTAAATTAAGAATCTTAAAAAGATTATTATAGATTCTGTGAGTGGGCCCAATGTAATCACAAAGATCCTTATAAGAGAGAGGTCAGAGGGTCACTGGAGACAAAAGTGGTAAGTCCGAGAGATTTGAAGGTGCTAGGCTGCTGGGTTTGAAGCTGTGGGGAGGGGCCGTGAGCCGAGTAAAGCAGGTGACCTCTAGAAGGTGGAAAAGACTGAAAGCTTCTCTTCTACAGCTTCCAGAGGGAACATAGCCTATCGATTCCTTTGAAACTTATGTCCAGAACTGTAACATTATAAATTTGTGTTGTGTATTCAAAACCTAAAAGTCTCTTTGCATATTACATTTCTTAAAAATTAAAAAAGTATATGCTTATTAATAAATTTTAATTGTCTTAAATAATTTAAACTAGGTTGACATTAAGACTTTTACCACATATTTCACTTAGAATAATAACCTTTTCATTTTAAGATGGTTTATTAATAGAAATTGTATAAGGGTCTTACTATAGTATAGCTGCAAAGCAGAATTTTCTAGTATTATTTGATAGCAAGTTCCTCTATTATCAGATGATATAGACAGTTTAATAACTAGATTTACTGATATAAATTTTAGAAAATTATATAGTTGATTTGAGCCTGAAACAAATGGATATAGATTAAATACAACTCCTAAGAAGAATATTACTTTCTTCTTTTTTTGTTCTCAGGAAAAAAGGAATTTATTATAAATCTAGATGTGACGTTTTTTTATGTCATGCAAAGGAGGCTTTCTTCAAGAATGGCTCTGATTAGGTTACTTTATTTGCATTGTGCCATCTTTTGTTTCTGTACTCTGAATTTTGTTAGGAAAGTCTTTTGAGGCAAGCCTCATGTCCTGAAGCATTTAACATTTGTAACTGATTTTCTTACAACTTGCTTTTCATTTCCTGTGCTAAACAAGCCAATGAGTTTACCCTTTAATATATATAAAGAATGTACTTCAAGAAAGATTGAGCAAGGAGAATTACAGTGCCTTGTCATCTTTTATACATTGTTAAATAAGAGTTTTAAAATCATTGTGAGAATGCATACAATTGAACAAATATATATTTAATTTCATAGTACATCTTCTTCCCAGTGAATTTATTTATGACTACTACATTTTATTGGCTACTACAAAGACAGATATCATTATTTTGCATTCTTATTGTTTCCATGTATTCTAGTCACCTTAATTATTATTCAGAAGGCAAGAACAATTAAGCAAGTAATTTTGTTGTTATGTACTTCAAACATATTTAGTTTATCCTTTAAGCTGAATACTTAAATTTTGCATGTATGCATTTAAATCTCCTAATTGAAGGTAACTTCAAGTAATTTTTAATAAAAATACATTTTCATTTAAAATATCTTAAGAAAATATCTACTTAATCATCTAAACCTAACAAAAGTTCTGGCCATTTATCATCTTTTTCCACACACATTCAATAAAAACAACAACAAAAAAAAGGTGAAGGAAAACATAATAAAGTAATATCATTTACTAGTTTTATTTGCTGTATAAGAGTAACATTCAAATTTTTCCTTTGTGTTTAGTGCAAAATTACAATTTACTTGGATTGCACTGGATACTTATTCTAAAAAACTGTAAACACTGCTTTTATAAATACACACTTTAATATTTCATTTATTCAACACATTTATTGTGCATTTATTAATACTGAACATATGGAGGGGGCCAGGCTGAGGAAATGAGAGTCTGAAAAGCAATGATTGTCTGAAAATGTGAAAATTATCTTACTATATTTTCAAGAGTTGTCTATTTAGAGAATAAGATTTGTTCTACCTACAGATGAAAATGTAATATATGACTATAATTGTTGTTAATCTATAATATTTTAAAATACTATAGGGGTAATTTGTATGGGCCCTGAAACATACTAATTTATTAACACTTTTAAGAAAAAAGACTTATTACTAATATTTGTTGAGGCCATAGGAAGTAAAATCATAATTGATGGTTGAGCCATCTACTAGAAGACAATTTTTTCTTGTTGCATGTCTATTTTACTATGCACACATTTAGGTTAAGTAAGATGTCAACAGGTTGTTCAGTATATAGACCTCACAAACCAAAGGTACTAGAAGTATGTCAAGGGTATTCTACTGCATAATTTACTCAGGCAACGTATTTATAAAATTGAACACCAAATATTAAATTAATAGAAAACCTACCAGCTCCAAGTGGAGACTAAAGAAAAACTGAATTATCACCCATAAAAGCAATCTGATAAACTATATAAAAATAATAGACTAAAACAATATGGCATCTGTTAGCTAGTGGAAGAAAAGCAATATACATTGACTAGCCTTCCAATTACCCCACCACCCACCTAGAATTGTTGGCCAATTTGAAGAATGCTCTGCTTATGTTTCTTTATGCACTGCTTTGTTTTTTCTTTTGTAAGTGCTTCATACTTTCTTTTAGTTCTACATTAAGCAGAACTGTGAAAGAATAACAATTTATTAAAATATCTAAAAGATTGATGGGGACCAGTGAGCTACATCTTAGTCTATAAAAGTCTTTATCAGAAAAACTTTTAATGTGTTTATTTATGTACTTATGTATTTATTTATTTATCTGGGGAGAAGCTTTACTTTTCAAGAAATTATAATTTCAACATAGAAACTATAAAGAGTACTTCACTTGACATCTGGTATCCCAGGATCTCATACATTTTAGTACCTGTCTCTGAGTTTTTATTTTTCAATGAAATATTATCATTAGCTGTTGTATTAAAATAAGACAGGATATGTTGTATAAACCAACAATTTATACCTCCAGCTTTCATCATGATCTGATCTAGTCACAAGAGATACATGTGCTATGAGGAGAGTTCTTATTTTAACAAAGAAATCTGAAAGATGACCAGAGAAACTTTTCTAAGTTAGGGACAAATAAGGTAGCTAATGTCTCCTTTTCAATGACAGTATTCAGAGTGTTAGCTGATTAATGACATGCTCTCAGAATTAAGTGCTAAATATAACTAACTCTTTCCTGTCAAGATAGACTTAATTCTTGGCTCTTGCTTTATACCAACCAGTTAGCCATGGCCTCTGATGTACTACATAAAATGTATTTATGTACTACATAAAATGTATTAAGTAATAAGTAGAGTCATTGGGAAACTGGAAAAATTATACTTGAATAGTATTCAAAATGTAGGCGGGAATTAGAGATGAGCCATCTTGTCTTAAAGTATATAAAGAGAAATCTTGATGTCCTTGTTATAATAATTTTCTCAATTTTTCTTAATTTATAAATATTCATTTTTGGCTTGGTAACACTTATTTTATTTCTTTATTCTGTAATAAATTCTTTTAGCAACAATAAAGATAAAGTGAAATGTCTATTGCATTTCAGTATCTCTAGAAAGATAAACATGTAACAATAAAATGTTTGCTTATTATTTGCTATGGGAGCCACAATGATATTACCGGACATATGAAGACCAGAAACTCCTGCAGAGCCTTAACATCTACTTCAAAAGTTAAGAGTTATTTTAAGAACCCAAATTTGAGCAACTATATTTATAATTTAATTAGTGAAGATTGATTTTGCATTTAGATCAAACTGTTTGCCTTTGATTATAAGTTTTTGGTGCACACACAGAAAGTGAAGTAATAGCTGTTACTATGTTAGTTCCATTAATCAAAGAATTTCACACTTAACATAAATTTCATGTGTTATCAGATACTTTGAATATAATATTAAAAAGTTAATTCTGATAAATGTGCTATTGTTTTATTCAGTTCATGCAAACTAAATAAAGTTTTAGGAAATTTATTAGGTCAGAGGTGAAATATCTGACATCATTTTGAATGCTATTATAAACTCAATCAATGTTCAAAATAGAAAATAATTTTCTGTTTTGGAGGTGACAGCATGAATAAAGTTTTTGGTGAAACACATTGTGGAGGCAAAACCAGGTACTTATAAGAAAATCTAGAAAACAGAAATATAATTGATTGTGATGAACACCTAAAATATGATTGTGTAGAAACTAACTGTAATAATATATTCATACAAATAGAAGTTGAAGTGTCAAATTACACCACTATTTTTATATATAGATAGTGAAAGTAACTTTGGAAGTGAAGCTGTGTTGATACCAAAGAATACTTCAGCTTTATAGCATAGGCTTTCTGGTTTAGATTTATTAATTCGATTTGAAAAATAGATGAGGTTTTTAAATCTACTTTTCAATCAACATATATGTACTGCAATATATTTATTTTTGGTATATCAAGCCTTTAAATTTTGTTTACATTCTGTTTTAAATTATTTAAAATCTTTAATCAAAGCATTTAACAAATAGAGCACCAAGTAACTGGTTTTTAAAGCTTTTATCAAAGCAAAGGTGTTTAAAATAACATATGAAAACTAGAAAACATTAAAATTTATACCCACAAAAGCAGTGGAGAAACTGAAAAATTAGATGATTAGAGCTTCCACATGTTTAAGATTTAATTTCCTAATTGCACTTTAGAATAGTTCCATTTATACAAGTCTTTTTTAATTGCATTCCCATTTTTAATTTGATAAGTGTATATTCTGTAAAGGAAGAAATTAAATTTAATCAGCCTTACAATTTCATACACTTGAGTGTGAAAAAATAATAAAAATAATTATAGAGATATTATTTGATGAATTTTATCTTGCAAAAATATTTGCCTAAGAAAGGAACTTAATTGGGCAAAAATACAGTAACCATAAAAAACTTATGAGCTAAAATGTTTACACATTAATTAAAAAAAAAAACAACTAAAATCGAGAACTTATATTTTATAGAATTTTCTCTTACCTTGCTAAGTAGCTCAGTGTCTATAGAGAAAATATTTTGTCAGAAAATATTATAATTTTCAGAGAAGAGTCAATAGAAGATGTCAATTTTGTTTAAGATTGATTAGTCCTGGTTTAGCGATGATAAAAAATACAACCATCTTATTTCGAACAGGCTGCACATGTGAAGTCCAGAACATACCATTTTTCCACAGACATTAAAGTATATTCCACTGTTTCAGTGAGAGACATTAAAAACCTACAATGCTCTTTTTATTTTGAAATATTTTTTATTACATACACAGAGAAAAGTGCACAAATTATGTTTACAGTTAATGAAATTTTCACAAAGTGAATAGCTATGTATAACCAGCACCCAGATCATAAAGAGAACATACCCAGCATCCTTGAAGCCCTCTCCTGTCTCCTCAAAGTTATTACACTCTCACCTCAGGGACGAGACTATAAGATAACAACATCAATTTTTAATGCATGTTACCATGTGCAGGATTTGAAAATTTGCATAAATGGAATCACACATTGTGCTTTTTCATCTGATTTAGTTTATTAAATATTTTTTTCACGAGATTCATTCATATTGTTTTGAATATTGGTAGTTTTTAGTATTTTTATTCTTGGAAGATATTTCATTGTAAAAACAAACTTTAACTCACTTATCTGTACTAACTTTGGTGAAAATTTAGGCTGTTTCTAGTTTGGGGTTATGGTCTATAATGTTAAAAACATTCTTGTATATGTCTCTTAGAAAACCATGCATTTTCCTAATGTAGAATTTTAAAATCTCATTTTACTTTAAAATTTTATTTTAAATAAATTAAATCTTTTATTAAAGCAATTTCTTTTTTTATTTATAGATGAATAACAGAACAGTTTAATCTTTCAGTAGATCAGTAAACATTTTACAACTTTACTGTAGCATTCTACTATAAATGTGTTTTTCTACACATCAATGTAGTCACTAATTTTATTTTCTGTTCATACATGGCATCTAGTGACAGCCACCATTATAGATGAGAGGTCATTATAAGAACACCTTTATATTACTCTCATTCTTTTTCTGATTGCTTTCATAATTTTTCAGAAAAGATATATCTACCAGTGCAAATCTCATTAACAACATTGTGGCTTCTATCTAATTATATAGACTTTGTTCAAGAAGAGTTATAAATAAATAAATCATATAAATAGGCTGTTCTAAAAATATTGATTATTTCTTATGCAAATGCCAAAAATATATTAGGTAGAACAATTAAATGTAGCTTCAAACACTTTATAGGAAATCTTCAGGAAAGAGTAATTACTCTTACATAAAATATATACCAATGTAGACTGGATATTGAACACCTGACATAGGAGTAATTGTGTTTGGAAGACATTTTTTCTTTCAGTTTCCAAGCAGCAGGAAATTTTATTCAAATGGTATTATTTGGTTAGATGTGACACTTTTGCAATATCTACTTTAGCATATTTATCTAAATTGCTTGTTTGAAATCATATGAACTCCTTGGGAAAAAATCAAGGTCTGAGAAAAAAGTCTGTTTTCTCTAAATATTTCTGTGTCTAAGAATCATGTCAAAAAATAATGGAAATTAAAAAGAAACTATTAGCAATTATTTAAGTTTAGGGGGAATTCAATCAACTTAATATTGCTTACCTATCATTTTATAGAGTATAATTAGCGATATTCTGTTTCTACATTTTTAGTAAATTAATTTCAACCTCTATATTGTTAAATAACTTTCAGATAAACAGAAACATTTAGCCATTCTAATGTAAATATAATTTCTGAAATAATATAGTGTTATAAAAAAATATTGGTTTCCTGCTATTTGAACAAAAAAGAGTACAGTTACTTCAAAAATTTTTTACAATAAAATTGAAAAACTTCTAGATTTAGATCTTATATGTGATAATAAAAACAAGAGCAACAATGGTAACAAAAATAATAATAATGCTTATTTGAGCCTTATCATCTATATGCTGGACCTGATGCTAAGTCCTGTTTTCACATCAACTCATTTTTATCCCAGCAGAAAAAGATTTAAAAAGATTAAGTATTTGCACCATGTTAAATAGCTTATAAGCGGGAGACTTAAAACTGGAGTTAAGACTGTTTAATTTCAATGTCTATCTTTTCACCACACTAATTAATGGTTCTCATTAAACACAAGAGTGATATTTGATAAGAAATAATAGAGGGAATAGAGTTTTTTTTTCTATAACATGAGTCTTTGTCTTTCTTATATTATTATATATTTCATAAGGTACCCATATGCAAGGAGAGGTCCATGATCTAATTGCCCTAAATTATAATGGCAGACAAATTCTTCATGACTGCTATGAGGTGACTGGGTGTACAGCACCTCTCACTGAGCTGGGAACAAGGCTTAGTCCTGTTTTAGGTGCATTTAGCTTTCCTGACCCTACACTAAAAGATCTTTGAAAACCCAGTTTTCTTCCAAGTATCTCTGATTTTTATTCCTCTGATACATTTTTTCACTGCTTTCTCCTCGCCACCCACATCAAAGTCAAATATCTCCCTTTCCCACTGTGGTGCTTACGCTCCTGCCTACATCATTTTACTCATTCCTCCTACCTGCTTTCCTAATGTCTCCTTTCATTTTAAACAAGTGCATCTTGTGCCTACCTGCATGAAGATCTAAATATTCCCTTAGATTCCAGCTACTGGTATATAAACAGACATATTTTTCTCAGGCAAACATACTTTAAAAAATAATAACTTTGCTTTTTCAGTCAAATATAAGCCCAATATTCTATATTATACTCTTCTGAATGCAAATTTTAAGTGAATACATTTCCTTACAATCTTAAAATAAATTATGAAACTGTATGAGGTTACGTAATCATGATTTGAAAGTTCATTCTTTATCCTTTATAATTAAAAATTGCAATTCTAATACCATATTTTTGTATTAGTATGCTTTATGATAGTTTATGATTTTCGCATTACCCTCTTGTTAGCTAGTAATTTAAAAATCTTGAATTTTACTCATTGATTTGTTATTCTATATTATTTTTAATTTTCTAAAAAGAGTTTAATACAAATGAAAAGGCATTTTCTATAAAAAGAATTTTGTATTTTGTTAATGTATTAATTAATTCATTCGACAAATATTATTTGTCATCTACTATGTATCAAGCAATGTACTGTCTATGTACTATCTGCAAAAGGAGTATAGTGATGTGAAAGACATGAAAAAAGTCTGCTTTCATGAAGACTACAGTCTAGTAGAATAGCAGTAAAAAAAGAGTTAACAAAAAGCAAAGTAAGATATTTAGTATTTTAGAGATCCTAATTTTTTTTTTCAGTTAATGATCAGTAATCAAAGAAGATAAACAAAGGGATGGGAATGGAGTATAACAGTGGTAGGATGAAGTACAAGTATTTTGATGCCTAATTTAATATGTAATACTGGGAATTTTAGATTTTTTTAAGGACCTAACAAAGCACTGCTACACGGGATGTTGTCAACCAGTATTACAATGTGCATCCACTCCTACACTTGTGGTGTTATATACTTCAAAGATTGTGTGTTTGTCCTTTAAGCACTGGAATGAATACAAAATGAACACTGAATTTACATTGACAAATCCTTAGGATCTAAAAAGTTTCTTCTCTATAACATGAGTGATCTGGCTAGTCAGCATTTTTAACCAGAAGTTTCTAGATTTCTAAAGAATCTGTGAGTAAAATTCATGGAAAATATGAGAAAAAAATTATTTTCAAAAACCTCTAACTGAAATTTAGAATTTTCTTTAATTGTGAATAAACTGTAATTGTATCAGCACTACCTATGAGTTTTTCACCAATAGAGAGCACAGATATTTTTGTATTATTGTACCATTGTTATGGATTAACTCATTTAATTCTATTGCTATTGAGAAATTATTAGATCCACAGCAAGATCATGCCAGTAAACACATGAATAAAGAAGCATATATATATTACTATATCAAATTTTTTTAAATACTATAATAAAATTATTTTAGTATAATTTGTTTTTGTTATAATTCTGTGTGTTCTATTTTATGAAATGAAAGAACAAAATTAAAGAGATTACATGAAACAAAAATATAGCAATATAAAATAGAATATATATATTCTATTTTAAAATGCCAGTGAAAGAGAGGCTCTTACCAAAAGTGAGTGATATTTGAACTTAGAGCTAAGCATCAGGAGCAGAGAGTCATATGAAAAAGCAAGGGAGGCAATCTCAGGGTAAGGGAAAAGCCTAGATCAAGTTCCTGAAACAAAAAAGAACTTAGTGAACTTTACAGGAGGTAGAAAAAAAATGATAAGAGCGGCAAGAACAAGAGTTGTATGTTTATCTCCTGCCACACTCATCTGCATGAGTGCACAGGTTCATCATTAAAATAGATAAACTTTAACCAGAATTGTAACTTATCCAAGAGAGTTTGACAAATCAGGGGAAGAGTAGTGAGAGTAATGCTAAGAATAATCACTATGAAATTAAGCAAATTAAGGAGAATTATGAATATGTGATGTGGAGAGAGAAAAGGAATAGTGAGAAGATGGTAGGATTAATATACTGTAAGTTCTAATTAGTTCAGAGGACTGTTGGAGCTGGATATTAGAAGTAATATGTAGGAAGGCTGCTTTAGTAGTACAAGTAAATGATGACAGTGGGTATTGTTCTAATTAGCTTGGGCTGCTATAACAAATACTATATTAAGGGTGACTGAAACAATAGAAATTATTTCTCACAGTTCTGAAGGTTGGAAATTCAAGATCAAGGTGCCAGCAGGGTTTCATTTTAGTGAGAACCCTCTTTGTGTTTTGTAGATGGATGTCTTCTTAATTTATTTTTACATGTCTTTGAGAGAGATCGTGTTTGTTCCTTTTTATAAGGGCACGCGTCCCATTCATGATGACTCCCCACTATGACCTAATTCCTTCACAAGGGCCTCACATCTAAATATCATCACATTAAGTACTAGGGCTTCAACATATAAGTTTGGAGTGGGGTGTACAAATATTTAATACTTTAGTTTTATTATTGCTGGGATCCTGGAAAAGAAGCTCTCTGAGGGAAGAGTGTTTCCTTCATACTTCTTTCTAGCTCTCAGAATTGTGCCTGTCACACAGAAGGTGCTTCATAAATATTAAAAATTAAATAAATGAATTGTATGTTTAAAAAAGATGTAGAATTACTGCCATATTTCTGAGTAGATGCAACTTTTAAATTAGGAAGGAAGGTTTAGGGAAAAGGCTTGTGGTCATTTCTTAAATATTAATATGAAATCTTACCTATTCTTATCTTCTTATCTAAAACAATTTTTGGAGTGCCTATTCCAATATAAATATATGCTAGGCATTGTAAAAAATATATGAGACAGATGGTTCCTTTTTTTTTTCTAGAAAAAAGAGCATGTGAGGGATTTAATTGAAATTTAGATAGGCATAGTAGAATAAGGCAATAGATTTTTTCCACAGCAGCTGAGCATTTAAGGAAAATGCAGAAATACCTTCAATGTCTTCATTGAAAACCGCTTTTAATCTTGAATTTAATTCCAATTTAAATTATCAATCAAATGTGAGCAAAATAAGTTTTAGAATTCAGATTAAGAAAGTCTGCATACTTTGTAAAAAGTACTATTTATAGGCATACTTAAACAAAGCCAAAAATAATCCAAGTAATCAATAAATTGTGAGAAAGCCTCAAAAGTGAAATTAAATAAAATCTTTAGCTTATAGATTTACTGAAGCCTAAAATGTCTACCTACTATTGTCCTTTCAACAAATAACATTATTAAGCAATGGGTCAACTTAGTGATTTAATTAAGACAATTACTTACCATTCTATAAATAATTAGGAAACAAAATAAAGCCAAGGAAAATTAAAAATTCCAGGAAAAAATTACAGCTATTCTAGAAAGTCATAATCCAAATAAGAAGTAAACAAATGTAATATTATATTGAACAAACTAATTAAATAAGGGAAAGATCATGCATTTGGTTTTGATGATTAAAGTGTTTAAGTGAGACAGATGTACCAATGTAAATTTCTTTTTCTCTTCAAATCCAAGGCCTCTAGTTATGCAGTTATGCAGAATTTCAATATTTTATACACTTGATATTGCAAAAACTGTTTATTTATTTTCATATCTAATAATCGAGTTACTCCCAAGCATGGAAGTCTTAACCACTAAATTGGAGATCTTTAAAGAATAGGAATTCTATCTTCATTGCTGTATGAATATTGCCAAGAATAGTGCCTGTCTGGGAACACAATAAATATTTATTGATATAATAACAGGACAGAACATATCCATTATTTACTTTAATAAAATTTTTGGGCAGAGGAGTTTGATGGAAATGTAGGAAGATAATTTGTTGTAAGTATTCCTTGATAATAACAAGAACAATTATAATAAATATATCTATAAAAAAAGAAGTGAATAGGACATATCTCCCATACTTATGGAACTCACAACTCAACTAGAAACCAAATAAATAATTGAAAAAAATAAAATAAAATGAGACAGGTTCTATGATATTGACATTGCAAAATATAACAGCAAAAAAAAAAAAAAAAAGTAAATGTTAGTTCACCTGAGAGAAGCTGAGAGGGCTAAGGAAGGGAGACACAAGTGATGAACTTTGAACATGAGTAAGAATTTTTAAGAAGGTAGGAAATGGAATGTGTTCAAAAGGAACATCACTGGAAAAGAGCACAGTCTATATCAGTTTGGTGTAGAAAAAGGGCTGAACAGAAGCAAATGGAGACTAGGCCAGCACATGAGAGAAATTTAAACTATGCTTTGTACCTTCTGCACAGATATGCTCTTTTCTTAAATTTCATGTGAATGAGGGAATGTAGTACATTCATGTCTAATATCTGTTTCTTCTAACTGTCCTTGTATTACAAATGAAGATGCCACCACCGAAACAAAGAAATTAAAAGGAAAGAAGAGAGAAAAGGAGGGAGGAAGGGAAGGAGGAATGAAAGAATAAAAGACACAACAAAAGAAAAAAAATCAAACTGATTAATGAACCAGGAATTCTCTTACATTTCTATACTTGTATCTCGCTTACTTTTATTTTCCCAACTTAATTAATGCTGTCATATAGCTCCTAGTAACAGAATCATACCATAATAGTCCTCCCTCACTATAAGATCAATGAAACCCTGGAAGCTACAACAGAAAGAAATTAGAATGTGCATCAAATTTGCGAAGCTCATAAAGAAAACACATTTGCCCTTCATGTATTTTTAAAGAGATTCTTGCTTCATTATATCTTGTAAATGGTTTCTCTGTTCACTATAGCAGATAGAATTGAGCTTTGATGGTATTCCATTTTCAGAACAGAATGTTGCTCAGTTTTAATAAAGATTTTAGTGGTGATGCTATCATACTTAGGTACCCAGTTTTCTATAGGGGTTCTGTAATGTAATGTCTGAGAAAGAACTTGGCATATAAGCTCACTTATTTGCCTGATTTTCTTCTTTCTTTACTCTTTAGCACTCAAGAATCAAGTCTTATTTCCAATTTTGAAAGATTGAGTCTTTGATCAGCTATCCCTCACGCCTTGTTTTCAGAAGCATATCGGATTGCATAATAAGAAAAAAAAACTGATAATTTAGAACAGCATTTAAGAATTTGCATTTATTTACATTGGTTTGCCTTTAGATCATATAACTTTTAGATAAAAATGTTAGTTTTGGAGTTATGACCTGTAAGTAATGAATTTAGAACCAAAGTGTCAGTACTGATAGAACCGAGTTACATTTCAAAATATCGTTTCATAAAAAAAAGCATCTCCCTCTTTCCATATGTAGTTATTTATTACATCAACATATTACTTTTGATTTTCCATGTTGGATATTTGACATTTGCTTTTTAATACCGAGTCACTTCAATTGGAATAATTTATTAAAAACTGAATAATTAGTTGAAAAGTTCTATTTATGTGGATTTCAATATTTTATAGTATTGACAGGAAATACTGTGTGAAAAAAAACAGATTTAACTTATTGTGGTTTATATTTTTGCAATCTTTGAAGAAAATGTTGGATCAAAATAGATTTATTATAAAAGGTTTTTGATTTTAAAAATATTTCAAATAGTATGTAATTTGTGATTTCTAAAATTGTTGATAGTTTCAACAACTATTTCTAAAGAGATATGATATGACTATTGTTCATTGATATGAGATTTTTTGTATTAGTTAGATGATCTAGTATTACATCAAGTTCCCTCTCTATATATATTTTAATATTTCAAAGTAGTAATAGCGATTGCATTATATGCTCATTTTTTGTTGTTGTTGCCAAATTTGTAAACATTAGTTTCCTTATTCAATGACTAATTTTAGTGAGCTATGAGACTTTAATAGTAGATTTTATGACTTTATATATACATAATGTGCACAAAGTATTAAACTAGTTTTCTATTATAAGTAATAGTGCACAGCTTTAAGATAGTTCACTAAAGCTATTTTGATTATTATGGAGCAACATTTTAAAAATGTAGTAACAGCAATGCATTTATAATATTTCCAGCATCTCTGAAGCATGGATAAAAATACTGACCTTTTTCTGCAGGGATTTAAAATAATCACTATTAATAATGATCAGAAAATGTATAAGTTCTTTTTCTTCTTTTCTTTTTTATCTTTTAAAGATATTTTAAAATTATTTTTATTTTTTTATAGTAAACAACTTTTTTTTTCTCTCTCCTCTGCTCCCACCCACTTCACCTCTGGTAGCCAGTAGTCCATTGTCCATGTCCATGAGTCTGTGTTTGTACTGTTCATTTGTTGCTTTTAAGTTTATATCCCACATATATATGATATCATGTGATTTTCAACTTTTTATGTCTGCCTTATTTCGCTTAGTATGATCATTTCAAGGTCCATTCATGTTGTTGCAAATGGCAATATTTCATCTTTTTTTATGACTAATATTCCACTGTGTATATGTACCACAGCTTCTTTGGTCAATCATCTACCATAGGACACTTCAGTTGCTTCAATTTCCTGGCCACTGTGAATAATGCTGCTATTAACATTGATGTTCAAATATCTTTTTGGATATGAGCTTTCAAGTCTTTGGGGTAAATACACAATAGAGGGATTGCTGGATCATATGGTAGATTAATTCTTAGTTTTTTGAGGAACCTCCATACAGTTTTTCATAGTGGCTGTACAAATTTGTAGTCCCATCAGCAGTGTGCAAGGGTTCCTTTTTCTCCGCATCATCTCCAGTATTTGTTATTACTTGTCCTATTGATTATAGCTATTCTAACAGGTGTGAAATGGTATCTCATTGTGGTTTTGATTTGTATTTCCCTAGTAGCTAGCTAATGTATATGTTCTTAATTAATACTAGTTACTGTTAATTCAATATATAAAATCAAAATTTTGTCAGAGAAATAAACTTAAGTTTTTATGCTTGAATAAGAATAAAAACAATATTAATAATGTAATAAAAATTGCATTGAGTTATGGCATTGAATGATTGAATTGTTGTGTTATTTCCTTAATGCATATAATAAAAAATTAATTCTTAAATATTCCAATGGCTAAATTGCTATCTTTTCTGAGATTACGTGAACACAAATAAATAAAATTTTAATTTTTCTGAGCATCGTAAAACACATGTAGAAAATTTCTCTCAGCTATGTGTTTTTTCATAAACTTTATATATATATTATGTATATACAAATTGTACACATAGATAGAAAACACAATTCTCAATTCTCTGGAATTATTTAATAGAGATATTTGAGAATTATAATAATCTCAAAAATTTAATGACTATAAGTGCCCATTTTATATTCTCTTATTTTATTTACTAAACCTTTCATTTACTATCCTAATATTTGACTCAAATATGAACCAGTTTCAGGGATAGCTTAGAAGAACTAGATACAGAACATATAAAAGAAACTCTAGAGTGGAGAATAAATTACTTTTGGGCATACTGGTAGGCCTCCCAAAATCTTAGAACTAGTTAAAAATTTTAGCAGACAAACTTTCTACCTATCTAAACATGTAATATAGGTGGGATAAACATAAACTTAAAATATTGGTAGCATGCGCCATTTTCACCTCATATCAACCTTCTACTATCATTTTATGCCAATTTAATCTATTTTTTGTTAAAAGTGTTTTCAAAAAAGTCTGTATGTCGGGGAGTATACATACACATGTCAGAGATTTAGGTTAAAAGTTAGATATTCCCAAGTATTTTATATATAGCAAAAAAATGTTGTCATAACCTATACTTTTTATGGCACATATAGTTAACATGAAAGTTGCATAAAATAGAGGAGAGTGGTCTGTAGTACCACATAAAATGACATGTTTGAGTCACTATTCATGTCTGGTCTCAGCTGGAAATTCAGAAAGAAATCTTTTCTATGAAAAATTGAAATAAATAAAGATGAAGTAAAGCCTAAAGATGTTATAAAGAATAATTGGGAAGGTTGAAACTCATACTCTGAATTTATTTTGCTAATGGGGCAGCACTTATTAAGCAAACACATACTATATTCCAGAAACTTTAATAAACTCTTTACATATATTATCTCATTTAATCCTCACAGTAAACTCACAAGATAAATATTATGATTATATTCATTTTATAGATGAAAATACAGAGCAGGTAAGTATCAATCACTTATGATACTTGGAAGTACTATTCACATTATTAAGAATATAATATTCATCTTAGAAAATATTGTTCTCCTAGAAATCTAATTTATTTTTTCACCTAATTATATTTATTCAAAATTTCATTGGTCACATGCAATCTATCAGTGTGGGTAGAAATCTACTAATGTTAGTAAATTACTACAATTCTTTTTTCCTATAGCAACTACTATGATTATTGAATTGAAGGATCCCACAGTCTGTCCATTTGAGCATCAGTTCATAAGATTTATCCTAGAAAATTATAGCTCATCTTCTATACAATTTTGGGCATTTGTTTTATGAAACAATTTTACATATTGGGAAAAGTTATATGATTTTCATAATCAGTTTTATAATTTTGTTCATCAGATCTTTTAAAAATATTGTTTTTCATAAAAAATAAATTTAAGTTTAATTATTTTTACTTATGTTTTTTTAAATTGAACTTTACCTGCTGTTTTTGAGACCTGATAAAATATGTAATATAATAAGAAAAAAAAGAGAATTATTTATGAAAAAAGTTTTTATAATAGTGTTCTAGGAAGCTGTTCTTTGAGGTCTCTGTTGGCCATTTTTTTGTGCTTTTTAATGTATTAAAAATATTTTTTAGGAAAATTCTTATTTACGGAGATAATGTCATCCCACTTTTTCACCTGTTCAGTCTCAAGTTCTCATTAGACATTTTAAATTTTATAATAAAATGTTAATTATAACCCCAAATCTAGGTTAATTATAACCCATAATCTGAATTTAAATAAATGTATATTTATTTGAAAACATAAGATCATTAAAACTTATATACTTTCCAGGAAATATGTCAGTATCTTATGATACTCAACTTTTATTAATCATTTGAGAAAAACAATATTATAGAAAGATATCCAAAAAGATAGTTTTTTTCAAAAACTGTGAAAATTGTCCTAATATCATTATAATATTCTTCTTGGGATTGTTTTCATTTGAAAAATATATTTTGTGTCATAGCTTATGACACAGTCAAAGTTCACTCTGATGTTCATAAGACTTTAATAAATATTACCATGAGCAGGTTGACTCAAACGCATTTGGTCTAGAAAAGCATAACTAATTTATAAAAATTAAAAATCACTATCATTATAGAATATTATTTATCAATCACTGATATTTGAAAAGAGATCAATATTATTTATCAATAGAAACTTTAAAAGGAAAAGATTATATGTATTGGAAGGATTGCAAAGTGGGCAAACTCAAATCAAGAAAACTGTTTTCATTATTTGAAGGTGACATAAATAATGTATTCTACTAATTTAGCCTCTCTTGACAATAGCTACAAATATCATTCATATCAACAGGCACTGACAATTGCCAAATATTAGATATCCCATAATGAATTGAATTTTTCTTGATATGTCAATGTCCTGCTTACAACACCTCCTCAAAAAAACTCAACTTGACTTCCTTGTAAATAAGGGCAGTCATATGATTTATTTCTGGGTTAATAAGACATAGATGATTTAATTCAAGAAAGCACCACCTCTTTGTACTTGCTCTTGCTTCTTCATGTGTAAGTATGGTTAAATGCCATGTTTAGGATCGGAACAGCCATTTTGTGATTTTAATGATAAAGCAGATAAGTTTTCAGTGGCAGAGCAGCTCAAAACAATCTTAACTGACTTATTGTATAAAAAAAAAAGAAGTAGAGTCTTTATCAGATGATATCAATTTAGGAAGCAATGTCAATTGTCTTGCTAGATGTATAACCTTGTGGCAAGTCTGAGTCAGGGCCCAGGGCTCTTCCACTTACAAGTACCACAACATTTGACAAGGTCGTGTACTGCTCTAAGGCTTTTACTATGTCTAAAATAAAAAAGTTAATCTAAATAATTTATTTCTAACTAAGGGGATGGAAGGCCAAAATTTCTACATTGTAGTTTTCTACTGTATACATAAAATTATGTTCTTAGAGTTGCAAAAATAATTTATGTATATTAAGTAGAAAAACATATTTCAGTGATTATCAATAAAAAGTGGCAAATGTCTCATGAAAATATTATTATATTCTGTGAGAGATCATCATATTTGTAAATTTATCAAAAGATGCAGCTTATAGTACATTGAGTCATAGTTCCAATTGACTTTTTGAGATTTAAAAATTTTATGAAACTTGGAAATTCTTTATTTCAAGCTTAAAGTTCTTTCCTCTGTCTAGTGTATTTATGTATTTATTTATAATAAATATAAGCATTTATTTAAAATCAGATATAGAATACAATGTAAATGTGTAAAAATTTGAAAATTATTCTTTAAAAATTTAAATAAAGAATTTCTTATTCTCATTGCCTTTTAAATTTTATAAATCTAGAAGAACTTAAAAGTACACTAATAATAGAAGTTGAGACCCTGGGTTCTTTATAGCTATGACTTTGCATTTCTCCGTGAAAGTACTTCTTTGTGTTTTTTAATATACTCAAATTTATACAACCCAGTCTAATAACTGTCACAAGAGACTTAGAGGAAATATGGGCATAAATAACCAGAAATCTGAAATAATGGCTTTGATTTCAGAAGAGCTTCAAAAGCTCTTTTGTTCACATATAGACATTCGGTAGTGAATGAAGTGCCTTCTCTCAACTTCATTGTAAATATCCATGAAAATAGTCAAAAAGACTAAAATGTCAAAAACCGAAAATAGCAGAGTAAACCAAATATAAAAGAAACTTACTTGGTAAAGTCTAGGCGTTCATTCTTAGTCAATGCATTGTCTTTGGTGATGTGTTGAGAAATATACCTTTAGAATACCCATGATATCTTTACCCTCTGAATTAGAGCAGTAGAGAGAAACACCTTTTTCTCACATCCCACTCACTACCCATCCATCCCTCTTTTTTTAAAAAGAATGATTGAAAAAGATACTCAGCACTATCCTGTTGCTCTCCTCTAATTCCAAGACACACAAAATTGTCATTCATACTCCTAAATGCTTGGCGACTATCTTTGCAATTAGAGGCAGTCACCTCAGCCCACTCCCATTAGCTTTTTTCTGCCTGGATCCCTTCATTGATACAACACCCAGTAGGTGACATGGAAGGAAGTAGGATTTGACACATATAAACATATTGTAACACATAATGCTAAATCTTTAGACAAAGGAAAAACTTGTCAGGAAAGTTAGAAAGAGCACCAGAAACACTGCATGCTTTGAGTTGTAGTGTTTCATAAGTTTATTCTTGTAGTATAAGCCCTAACGGTGAGTTTTCTTTTATTGTAATCAAGTGCCTCACTTAAGCTTTGATTGCTGAGGCATCCACTTTAAGAAGGCCACATTGCCAGCCACATCATTAGAAAAAAGAGATACCACTCCTAACCCCTTTATTTTAAATATCTTGGTTGATTTTGATAAGTGGCTATTTGAGTCTCTTGCTTTTTTCTCTTTCTCACTTTAAATCACTATAGTTATGTCTTAAATTCACCAATAAAGAGTGGCTCACAAAATCCTAGGTCCCCACCCTTGATCCCAATAAAAGTAGAACCCCAGGCCCATGTGGTTCTCTTTCTCTCTCTCTCTCTCCTCCCCTTGCTATGTGGCCACAGGTGTGCTGAATAATTTTTAGGTCTTGTAAGTAATAAGACCTTCATGCCATGTCACCTACCGGGTGTTGTATCTTTGAAGGGATCCAGGTAGAAAAAAGCTAATGGAAGTGGGCTAAAGTAACTGTCTCTAATTGCAAAGATAGTTGCCAAGCATTTTGGCATATAAATGACAATTCTTGCATCTTTCAAAGTTTTCTGATGGTTATTGCTAAGGGTTTCTTTTGAACATAATAAGAGCCATGAGGGCTGATCCAGCCAACATATTGTTAATCCATAGGCTGAGACTGGCACAAAACAACTCTGGAGAAAACAAACAAACAAACAAACAAAACCATGGAGTTTTCCAAATCAGAGAATCTGCAGGAGAGTGAGCCTTAGTCCACCAGCCCAATTTTCGATGAATCTCTACTGGATATCACAAAGTGAGTTAAGATTCTTATGTGTCAATCTGGCCTTGTGGTCTAGATCTGAGTGAGGAAGTTTGGAGTATCCTAGAGCAAAATAAGACACAGTGAAAGGGAAAAAAGTCTCAGAGCCCCACATTCTAGGCCCACACTCATCACACTGCCCTAGAGTAACTAAATATTCAACAAATAAAGTGAACAAGCAAACAAATGAAATGAAGCTTTAGAAAAAGGCAGGAATGCAAGCAAGAGTTTAATTTTGAAAGCTGTCTTCTGAAAGGAAGAGGTCATTTAAAACATCAGTTTGGAATATATCAATTACATATTCTTGGCAAAATACAAAAAAGATTGACATTTTTATAAGAAAAAACATGAATCAAGAAGAGACAGAAGAAAATAGGTTATTCAACAAATATTTATTGTGAAATAAAAAATACACACATAAACCTTACTTCTAAAAATTCCAGACAGTTTTTCAAAAATAACATAAGAAATTAAAATATGTAATTGTTTCTACAGAGCACAACTGAAGTGAAATGGGAAAAGATGAAAAGGAAAGAATAAAAATTAACAGCAGTTTTAACTTAAGTATTGGCAAAATATTATCAGAAAACAAACAAAACTTCTCAAATAAAACAGAACAAATTAAAAAAGAAACTATCTCTGTAGAAAAAGAAAAAAGTCTACAAAGGATAACTATAATTACTAAAATCAAAAACAAGGCTCATATATTCTGATAAATTTTTCTCTTAATTTCAAGGATACCTAAGAAAATATTCTGTACTACCCACAAAGGGATGCTCCAATTGAATGAGCTTCTTCCCCCCACAACCCCCAAATTCCTTTTGTGTTATCTTCTTTAAAATGACTCATTTTATTATTATAAAGTAAAGCCAGCACCCTGAGTCAGCATAGTTTCATGAGTAAGATAAAAATTTTAGATGACTAATCTGATTTTAATGACCTCAAGCCTATTTTTTTTTTACTTTTTAATGATAAAGGAAGGACATCAGAACTGTTATTCCATTTAGAAATTATGTGAAACATATATCTTCCAGAATAGTCTAGTCAATACACTCACAGTTATTTATTTCTACATTTTTGAAACATGATGTGATCCATTCTAGAATTCTAGGTGTATTGATATTTTCTTTGAATAATCTTAACACTACTTGAACAAATTAAAATTGGATTGAGTGGTTTCAAAATCATCTAATAATGTTTTGGCACCTGGTTCTTTTTAGCACTTCTCAATTCATTCGCAAAATTTACTTTGGTTCCCAGTGGAAAAAAATTATTTAAATGATTGATTATTATATAGTGTGACAACCATATTTCACAGATTTTAGTGACATTTGCTATTTCCTGTCCCAGACTGAACACTAAATTTATGAAATTTTTTTAAAATAATAAATTTGTAATTAATTATTCATAGAATAACTATGCTAGGATTTTTTGAGAGTGAAAATGGACACTACTAACAGGTACATCAGGACAGTGGGCTAAATCAGGATTCTCCCAGGCAAATCAGGTAAATGGTTATCCTAATTATATAAGACTAATTTTAAGGGCTTCTAATCTAGAAGTTGCATTTCTGCATCCCATTGCCTTGTTCTCACATGAGCTCTAGTCATGGTTTGCTTTCTTCATTTTACAAAGAGGGGAACAGTTTGCATAGGAACCTAAAAGACATGATCAAATAATAAATTACTTAGCAGCAGAGCTGAGATTATATGCCTGTTCTGAGTGAATGACCAAACTAGTATTCATCTCACAATATAAAATTCCTTCTTATCTGTTTACTACAAATCTGTTCAGGAAGCACTCTTGCACATAAAATCTACTTTAGTCCAGCTGATTTTTAAAAAAAATTAACACTATGAATGAAGAAAAAGAATGGCATTCAGTGGGTAGTTGAGGAACATAAAAAGATTAACTTTGACCACATCTGTTATTTTTATTCAGTGAAAGTCTTACATACAGGCACTCTGAAAGTTGTTTTTATATCTATTATGTAAATACTCAGAAAATTTTAAAGACAAGGCTAATTTGTTATAACACTTGGATCTAAAGAACTATTGGTTGAAAAATTGTGCTTTTCAGTATAATTCCAATTAATAAAGTCTCTCTGATGAATTACTTTAAAATGAATATTTCTATAAACTCCACTTTGAACACCAGTGAGTGATCTGAAAAATTATACAAAGTATAAACTTCCCACTGCAGTTTCTGGTATGTAGTCAATGTTCAATAATTGTTTATTTGATTTTCACTTATGTTTTAGTAGATAAAAAATGTCTTGTGATATAGCTAATTCACTGTTTAAAAAGTGCCCTCATTTGGGAGAAATCTGGGGGTATTGAGAAGAGTCTTTCAAGGATATACTATTTATATTTTCTAATGAATGGTTCCAACTCATTCAACATTTCCAGATGGAGTGCAATAATGCACCATATTGTTGTCTTAAATGTGCGAATAGTAGTAACACATTGTAACTGAAGTTTATTTGTTATATCTTCTATCCAATAAAAATCATGGCGCTCCCACATAGGTGATTTGCCATTGAGTTTGTCTTTGTGAAACAAACAAATGTTAGAATCTTAAAAAAACAGTACTTCCATCTTTGGTAAGAGTAAGTTAAAACTGTGAACTGTTTCATATTTTTTTTCATAAAATTTCTGTTCTATTTAAGGTGTATTTCCCCATTCAAATAAAGGAGAATCAGCATCCATTGATATGTACTAATAGTAACAGTAAAAAACAAATATAATTTGATATTTTCGTTATTTGACTTTTTTATTTTTTGGTTTGCTTTGTCTTTGTTTTCTTAATTAAGAAAAAAGATTTTTTGCTAACTAAATAGAAGAGAGCGACTATTATTTTAAAAATTCACAGTCAATATTTTCACTTTACTGTGCTTTTTTAAAACAAAGATTCATTATACTTTGTTTTAATAATGCAAAAAAGTCAAAAATTTGAAAAGAAAACATTTTAATCTTTTTAATTTTTTTTTTAAATTTATGCCTACAGCACCTGATCTTTCTAGGTGGTCCCCCATCCAAGTACTAACCAGGCCCCACCTGCTTAACTTCCAAGATCAGACATTGGGCTTGTTTGGGGTAGCATGGCTGTAGACCATGAGCTATGGCTCCACTGGGGTGTGAATCCAGGACCTTCTGTGTGTAAAGCAGACATGCTAACCACTACACTATGGAACCATTTCAAAACATTTTAATCTTAAGAGTAAAGATGATAGAAAAATTTTTTCATCATGAATTAATTTTTTAAAAAGCAGATTTTAGACAATCAGGTATAGCAAGATCTTATTTTATAAAATAAAAATGTCACTACATAAACACATATATATGAATACATATACATTCATATACGTTTGATTATACATATATGACATTATAATCAAAGAATAAATTACTTTAATCACTTTTATTCTTAGCTTACAATCTACCACATTCACCTAGTTTTCTTCTTATATCTCTGGTTCCTTACTCTTGTTTTCCTTTGCTAGTTTCTTAACTCCTTCCAGTCATCTAAACTTCAGTCAGCTAAAGATCTGTTCTTAAGTTATTTTCATTTCATCTACAATCACTTTCTTAGTGATTGCATCCACTCTCTATCTTTAAATACCATCTATAAGCTGATGAACCCCTGGCTTATATCTCCATCGTGGATCTCTTCCCTAACTGCAAATTCATATCCAATTGCTTATTTACTTCTTCACTTGAATGACATATAATTATCTCAAATTTAACATGTCTAAAATTAATCTTCAAACTCTTTAACTATTTCAAACTTGCCCTAATAGTCTTCCTATCTCACTTTATGACAATTGCCTTTCCAGTTCCTTAGGTTTAAATATTGGGTGACATCCTTGGATCTCCTCTTTGTTGGATATCCCACATTTAAACCACTAACATATCTTGCCGGCTTTACTTTCAAATTATACCCCAAATTCAATCATTAGAATTTCTAGGACTGTACTTACCAAATTTATTTCTGGACAGAATTATTGCAAATCTTTATTGTCTTATTAATTCACTGTTTGCCTCTTTCATTCTTTTTTCAACACAGCTAGCATGACCCTTTAAAACTAGATTGAGGTAATTCTACTTTTTCTCAAAATCCTCCAATATTTTTTGTTTTCATTTGCCTCAGAGTGAAAATAAAAGTACTTACTCAAACTTGTGTTTTTGGTTTTCCTCACCTGTTAATACTAACACTTTCTTTTTAAATTTTCCCTTTACTTTACACTGTATGTTTGCTGTCCTCAAATGTTCTAGGCACACTCTCAATTCAGAGCCTTTGCTCTTGCTATTCTATCTCCCTGGAATGTTCTTTTGAATAATTTAACTTATCAATTCCTCCGTGCAGTTTCCCTAGTCAGCTAATCTGAAATTGCAATATGTAGTTCCCTAATACTTTCTATCCTCATGCTAATGATATTTTTCTCTTTATTGAATATTATTATACTTTTTTCACTTAACTTTTTTGCTTGTATATTTACCAATCAAAATATAAGCTTCATGAAGGAATATTATCTTTTTTGTTCAGTTCTGTATCCTCGGGGCCTACAGCAGTACCAGACACATGGTGAGTTTTCAATAAATACTATCAACCACTCTATCCAGGGAGAGGGGTGGAAAAAGTAAAAGAAAAAACTTTAAATTCCTTTTCAACACCATTTAAAATAAAAATCATAGGTAAATTTTAATTTCTTTTATTTTTTGTTTCAAAAATAGTATGATGCAAAACTTTTTTGTGTGGTGAAATTGGAGGTTCTAAAATTTTCTCACTGGTTCATAACTTCAAAGTTTAGGGCCTAAATTCTTATTCTCATTAGCTCATGTTCTCATACATCCCCAAATAGAAAACATTGTTAATTGCTTCCAAAGATAAAACCAATGACTTATTATTACAGTGCTGAACATCTTAGAAAATGTGATGACTTATTTATACCAGGATAAAGAAATTTAAAGCTGGCTTTCTTGCCAGGTCCATCTATAAGTTGAGATTCCATTAGAGGCACAAGGCAGCAAGAAGGCTATATAGGAAAGAGCTCCAAAAAGAGCCACAGGATGGGAAAGTCAAGTAATCAATATTCAGAATTTTAGGTAAATAAGATAAATATTAGATGAAGGAAAGTGATGACCATGGATAACAGGGCCTTACTTTGGATGAAAATTTAGGTGAAGATTGTAGTTATGGAAATCTGAATTACAACGGGGACATTCTGGAAGCTAGCAACTTACTGAAATCAGAACGTAAAGCAGTGACCAAAACAGAAACCTTAATTTGAGGGACACTCATAATAATGGGTAGAGAGAAGACATGGACTCTGAAACAAGGCATTGGAGGCTCTTGTTAACAAAAGAGGATAAGCTTTTGCTAATGCAGAGGCCTAGTGGTCAGCACCAGGATTAAATGTTTCTAGTTAATGACCAAAGATCCAATGCAGAAATGCAGTAGTACTTGTGTTGCCTAGATTCTGAGGCAGAAAATGCATTAATCTGTCCATCCTACCTCATGTCTACACTGTCCTTGCAGGGTGGCAACGCATGGGATCAAAGGAAGCTAGTATAGTAATCTTTATTTTAACAAACCTTTTTTTCCACTGTAACATATTTATTTGCTTATTCATTCATTCACTCATTTATTGATTTATTTATTCAACAAGTAGTTTTTGATTGCTTCTTAAATGTCACTCCAAACCAGAAACTGACAATAGAGCAACAAATATGATAAATCTAGTACTTGCCCTCACAGAATTTTGCTTTAGTTATAACTTTCCTCTTTAATGTATTATCCTATATGAAATAAATGTTTAGAATGTTCTTTTTAGTTTTATGTCTTGTTCTGTCTTGAAACACTTTTATATTTCATTCTGATATGAAATAGTACTTTACAATGGACCAAAGAACTACTCAAAGGTAAGAGGTTTCTTTCTTTTAGTTAATGAGTCTAGTGTTATTCTTAACCTTAAAGCTTTACATTTGAAGGAGTGTTGTATATTTCCTTGACCAAATTCTTAATTTTATTTATCTGAAGCCCAGAGAAGATTCAATGCACGTCAAAATTTATGTAAAAAATAGCCATCTGGGATTAGAATGGGAATCTCTGGATACCACAGATGACTGCATTTTCCTCCATGATGTTACCTAACAGGCTTCATATTAAACCCCATCTGAGAGTAGATATTGTGTTTGCCAATCACCTCAGTACATATCTTGCTATTTCCTTCAAATTAGACTATTCATGTTATTTCTCTGGAAAAAAATGTTTTAAATTTATTTGTTCTGTATTTCTCTTCTATGTAACAAACAGAAAGGACGGTTGGGGGAAATAAAGGTATTGAAAGCCATTACAAATAATGAAAAAAAGTTATGCTATAAAATTACACCCAAGAATCAAAATTCATAGTTAGTCTTTGTATATTAAATAAATTGTTAACACTGAGAATTTTTTTAATCAAAAGACTTTGGATAGAAAAATTATTTGACCAGTTGTGTTCACAGGTGCATCTCTCATCTTTTTGTTTTCACTAATCAAAAATATTTTTATGCAAGTTTTAGATTGGAGGAAAATCAGTGCTGGAAAAGAAGAGGGGAGAGGCAAGCACTTCTTTTCTTAGCTGGTTATTTGTATAGTCCTCTGTTGGTTGGTGGGTGTTGCTGCTGATAACCAATGGCTATAGGTTGCTCTATACAGCAGATGAATAATCACTGTTTCTGTCAGGACACATGAGTGGTCTCCTGAATGTCACACTCCCCTGAGGTGACCATCAGTCTCAATCACTACTTCATCTATTTATTCTTATTTTCTTTTCCCTTACATTTCATCCAGGAGAACTCAGTTCAACTTGCAGTTCAAGGGCAGTCTGGAAGGTAAAAAAAAGCACCAAATCTATAATGTATGCATATTACTATCTGACATCTCTTTTGAGTTTTGTGTTTTACATAAAACCTAGATTGGTCCTTCTTCAGAATGTTCCATGGCCAACCATTCTAAAAGTGAGCTCTACTACTAACCATCTGAGCAGAGGTTTTTCAAGGTTTATTTGTTCCTCATCACAATCTAGTTTCACCATGGAAGTCTGAAGTCTTCAAACAATCAGAGGTTGGTGTTTATTCCATTGAAGAGAAACATCTTCAAAGCTAGTCAATTCTTCTAATATTAATGCTGAGAACTCTGGAGGCCATGAGGAGAACTTTTATGAGATCCTGTTTTTGGACTTTGATTGGACTACTGCTGACCATGGATATAGATTAATCACATCAGGTTCTGAATATATGAGTTTTAGTCTGAATATACCTAGAACATCAAAAGCAGGTTCTCTCTCCATTATTTTTATTTTTATTATTTTTAAACTACCATCTTGTATCTTCACAGTCTTCTCACTATAATTGCCTATCTTTAAATTTCCTGTTCATATAATGATACCCGATAAATGGGATTAAAGCTCACCCCACGATAATATCAACATTTCAATGTAATAATCTTTTTAAAGACCCTATTTTCAAATACACTTACATTTTGAAGTAGTAGGGGTTAGGACGTTAATGTATGAAGGTTTAGGAAACACAAGTCATCCCATAACATTGTTGTTAATATGTATTTATTTTGGTGAAAGGAAATGAAAAAAATCAAAAGTTTTTTTTTTTTGAAAATTACTTTAAAATGTTTGGGAAGTGATAAGGAATAGGCAATTATCTTAAATGGATATTTCATATATCATATACTATGAATAGTATTGGCATTTTTCTATTTCCTCAAGTATTATGAAACAATATCACTTCCTCTTCATGGAAAACTTTATGTGTGGTTTGTGCCAGCCATCTAAGGTAATCTCTATGCCCTTACTTTCTTACATTTTTTTGGTTCATATTTTTTTTTTTTTGCTTCTGAGAACTTTGACATCTGTTTATTTCACAGTTCCTCTATCCACTTCAACTATTGCCATCACTATGAGTATGACTTCAACATTGATGAGGACAAACCTACCAATATAATTGTCTCATTACTCCTAAACATTTTTGACCCTGATAACTTTTAAACCCTACTTTACCTTACACTTTATCTTTAACTACCTCAACTTTCTTTAATTCAGTTAATAATAAGTGTGCACATAACAATGTACCATTCTCCCAGAAAATGCTGGGAATGTACAAAGATGAGTAATATCTGTTGTCTGCCCTCAAGAAGTTTTCAGGCTTGAAGAGAAAAAAGACAAGTAAAAATAAATTATATTATATAATAAATTTATTTTTAAAATTTATTTTCTCAACAAATATTAAACAATAATAGGTAACACTGTTGAGAGATATCATTGCTCTACACTCTATGTACTTAGCATACTTAACTCATTTTAATTCTCACAAAAACCTTATCAGGCAGGTCCTGTTATCACTGTTGTTTTATAATTGAAGAAACTGAGACATTAAGAGACCAAATAAGTTATCCAATGTGGCACAGTTTGGCAAGTATCAATGCTGGCTTTAGAATCCTTTTAATCACTCCACCATGCTGCCTTTTCTGTAAGTACATTTACATAATGAATCTAAATTAACACCTCAAAGTGATACCTACGCTCCTGATGTTGCCTAGCATAAAAGAAATGGTACCCATGCTACCATGTCAGCAGTGAGTCCAGAGCAGTCTCCCTTCTTACCACCAGCCTGACAATTGGGCAGTCATCCATGTCCTGACAATAAGGGCAGTCAGAAAGTGAATGAAAATTTTTTGAAAATTTTATTAATTGAAAATCTGGCACAGGAAATATGTCTGGCAGCAAACCTATGCTTTGTAGCAAGGAATCAAATGTGCGTGACTAAATTCTTAATTTTATAATGGACTATTTGTGTCTTAACTATTAATGCTTGCAGTAAATATACTTACTGAGAGATAATCACCTTTGTATCTATGCTAAGCCCTATGGGAACATGAATACATCTTAGATCTGAGGTATGCATTAAGGGTGGAATAGCTAGCAATGGAAGAGAAGACATGTGACTCATACCTTAAAAGAGGAGAAATATTTGGCTAAGTGACAAAGTATACACTTTAAGAGAAAAAACAGCCTAGAAACGAAGGCTCTGAAAAAATAAGTCAATACTAAATACTTGAGAAAGTTTGGTCTGATTCATTCAGAGAAAGTACACAGGAGTTTTGAATAGTGTTAGAATATTGTGACGTTTATAGCATACAATGAAAGGTTAAGAACAATGGTTCTGAATCATATAACTTTGGGTTTGGCTCAACTTTGCAACACAGAAACAGTAAGACTCAAGCCAAGTGAGGTTACCTCTAACAGCCTGTTTTCTCTTTTATTTTCCTTTACCTCAGTGAATTAAATGAGATAATGTGATACATTTAGTACAATAGCTAGGAAAATGTTGTTTTTATTGTTTTAAACATCACCATTATTATTTTAAAAGTAGCAAAGTTTAGCACATAAAAAATATATAAGGTTGGATTTATATTATAGAAAATGGCAAGTCCTTAAGCAGAATAAAGTGACAAATTCTGCAAATTCTGAATAAAGTGATAAGATTTAACCTGTAGCACACTGAAACTAAATTGCAAAAGACTGATAAGAATATATGACTTTAATCTCTTGTCAGGGATGTGAATCCTCATAAAGATAGACTCTTTCTGATTGTAAATTAGAAAACCTACATCTTAGTTTTTTAGAGATACTCTATTTAAATTTTTCATTTTTAAAAATAATCTAGGCATCTAAACTGCTCCTTTTTTCTGACTTTTTGGGGCCATTTTGTTAATTATACACATCTTTGAAAATACAGAGTAGGGACTTGGACAGGAGGGAGAACACAAATTAGACATTTCTACTTGTCTAGAGAAGTGTAGCACTATTGACCAACTCAGGGCTTCCTTGTGGTTCTCATTGTTTCTTAATATTCCTTTTTCTGTGAATGTATTTTATGGATTACTCCCTTATGTCGGAGGAAGGGGCAGCTAAGGAAATGACCACGCAATGGACAATTGTGCAATTTCAAAGCACAACTCTCTGGTACACATAAAGTATTTTGTATTCAATTAGTAGCTTAATAGATTAAATTGCATATTATTCTAATTGTGCAAAGCTGTATTGAAAATAAATAATGCATGTATCACATTCTTTTTATAAGACTGCTAATTACTAAGTAAAATTTTAATGATTGGCAACTGAGTTAACCACATATGTGGCATATCAGAATATACCAGTTGTATATCAATCCCAGACAGTAAATAATCAAACATAACCTCTAAATGCACATATTTAATATAGAACCATAATCTCCACTAGTCAAAAAATAGTATCTGATTACACTCACATTAACTAAAAATAAAATTTTGTTATGACCTAGGTAACTAAATTTTGCTTTAGCCAGTTCGATTGTTTTTTTTTGTGTATTTTGCTTTTATGTCTTAAATTTTTATTTCCTACTTGAAAAACCTAAAAAGATTTCATATCATGAAATGATTTGAGAATAATAACTTAATACATGTTTCTAATGATAGCTGTGAATAAAAGCAAGGCTCTAGTCTAACTTAAATGAAATCTATTTGTCTTTTCATTGCTATAATGGCATATCAATCAGGCAGAATAGCAGCTTAATTTTTTTTTTTTTAGTAGTTCAGTTATCTGTGCAAGATTTATATTCAAATCCATGCTGTTGGAGTCAGAGTCATTTTCAGTCTTATGAAAGACTCCCTTTAATATTCCTTGCAATTTTATTGGTGTCACATTTTGAGTACACATTTCGGTTCTATTGTTAAAAAAAATATTGCATTTTGATTTGCACTGATGGAAAAAAGTAACTAAGACATTTGTTGAAAAACAAAACATTTCTGTCTCTTCAAAAGATTTAAAAAAATTAGAAAATGTAAAATCTATAATGATTATTCTTACCTTTCTTCATTCAGTAGTGTGACATTGGGCATTTACACTCTCAGATGGCATCAGTACAGAATGCGAACATCTCTTTGAAATCAGATATATCCGTGGCCTGTCAGATTCTAGGGAGGTTGAAAAAAAGAGCTGGCTGGGTGGAATGAATGTAGTGAAGGATTGTGGGAAATGTAGTAGGAAATAGTAACTCAATAACAGTGTAAAAGTAAAGGGGAAGGGACAATAACATTGGAAATGTAGAGATCCTGATATCCAAACTGACTCGGTTGTGCCATTATAGTGCTCACCCAGGAGACTCAAACATAGAAAATATAGTAGAACATTATAAAATTATTACATATAAGTCATTGTCACCATACTTCTGGACTCAGTACCTTGGGACTGGATTTAAACATGCTTGTGCATCAGCCTAGAATACTGAAACAGCCTGGGGTGAAACTAAACTTCCTAAAGTATTAATTCAGCTTTGTCAACCTTGCAAGGAGCATTTCAGAGAACATTAAAATCCTAGTGGTCTCTGTTTCGGAGTCATGCAGTGTTTTTTTGGCTCACACTACACACACACACACACATACATATATGTAAGGCAACACGTTAAAACTGTGATATGTAGATACTCAATTTCTAGCTTTTCTCAGAAATTGGTAAATTTAGCAATACTGAACCCAGATTTTTTTGTTGCCACAATAGACTGGAATTGAGAGAGGCATATCCTTGAGCCAGAAAATGTATTTTCCACAGTACCCATGTGTCCTCTTGTCTCCCCGACACTGTGACCACCTATTGATTAGGTTAATTCATCATTTACCTTATAGATTATCCAATAGTTTTTTTTATACTAGAAAATATTTTTTCAACCTGTTATATTTTTGTCACCTTTTGGAAAACATACTAGGAATTTGAATTTGTGACTATTGTTTTTTTGGCTCCTCATTATCTACAGTCCATGATTAAACCACTCAGCCTGACATACATTTAATGTTGTCTGTTTGCATCTCAGTTGTTCGTTTAGCACTTGTTTATTGAAAGCCTATTATAGTGCTATATACTAGATCAGTGGTGGTAGCTTGAGTTGGAGGGACTATAAATATGAAAAAGCCACAGTCTCTACTCTCAAGGGTTCCAGAGTCTGTAAGGACAAATATTTTTCATAGAATTTAAATTAACATAGTTGTAAGTAGTGTAAATATCTGTGTTCATAAAATATTGTTGTTATAGAAACACACAAGAGAGTAATAGAAATTCTAATTCAGGCCAGGAGATCTGGGAAACTTTGAGAGGAGATGATGTGTGGACTATTCTCTGAAGAATTTGCTTTATAGATAAGCATTTAATGTTTGTGAAAATTACAATAATGTTCACAGTACTTCGATACTCTCTTTTTTGGGGAACTATTCCTTCCTTTTGTTATGAAAGCAAACAGACACTCTGGGATCTCTCTTTCCTCTCTCTATCCTCATCTTCAGGATAAAATCTCTGAAAGTTCAGCTAAGCTTCCACCTTCCTTCTGCTTTCCAAGGAACCCTTAGAGCTCAAAGAGGCTAATTTTAGTTCATCTATTGTATGGGTAAAATAATTCTATGTTGGTCAATTTGGAACAATTTACAATTTGCATGAGTATACCTTTTCCAAGTTTCCATAATTCGTGTGTGTGTATGTGTGTGTGTGTGTGTGTGTGTGTGTGTGTGTGTGTGTGTGTCTGTTTAGAGGGCACAGAAATAAACAACAATGAAACATTTTCTGAATCTCATGGTAATTTGAGATTTAAAAACATTGATGTTGACGAATCATTTTCTAACACTCAGTTATCATTAATTAAGATTTTTTTTACTGTAGAATTAAATTATATGCTTTTTTATATTTATTTTTTTTGAGTTAGTTCAAAATAATTATTTATCTTTAGTAATTTATAATGTAAACAACAGAATTAATGTATCTTGGTTTATTTTGGTTTTTAAATGATCTATTTATAAACCCTGCAAGAGCTTGTATTTATAAAGGTAATTGACAGAAGATGAATGGCCAAAATTAGGCACTATAGCAGGACTGACCAAAGTATAATGCATAGCCTGGGAAATAAATATGTTGCTATTTGAGCTAAAGTAAATGTCAGTTACTATCAAAATGTAGACTTATTATATTTAACTAAATATATAATTATTGAAAAATAAAACTATATTTTATATCTATATCTATCCTTAAATAATCAATAATTAAAATATTTGTCAAGTCTCTGAAGATATATAAAAGTAATATATGTAATATAATTAATGTAACAGAAAATATATCATATCTATATCATATATATAATTTTATTTTTGTCTATTACCAAAAAACTTTTCAAATGAACTGTATAAATGTCCTCCTTAAAAGCAAACTAAAAGATAAAATTATAGTTTATCAAAATATCCCAAAATTTAGTTTAATGTTTTTTATTCTTTCTTAACATATCAGGAAACTATCAAGTTATAATTCAAATTCAAGAATCCTAGGTATTTAACCTCTAAACAGTATTTATTTAAACATCAGGTATTTTAAATTATGCACTTATGTTTCTTTTTGTGAAGCACAGGTATAACTAATTGAGTACTTTATCCTGAATCATAATTTGGAGCTATTAATCAAGATATGAAGAAGGCTTAGCTCTACCATTTTTGAATTGAGACCAAAACTTAATAGGGAAAGATTGAGTGGAAAACACTGTCCACTCAATTTTGGTCTGTTTTCTAAAAAAAGTTAATAATTGACACCAGTAATTTTCAAGTTCAGAGAAGAAGAAATTTCTCTTAGATTACCACCCACACTCTTCTGTTTCTCCAATTTAATTTCTTGGTATTGTTTTTTACTATTATCATGGCTATATTCTTGATCTCACTGTGTGGTAGAAATGCACATATTTTAAGAGTCTATTGTTAGAATGTGAAACAGTCTTGGTTGTGAGACATTACAGTTACTTGAATGAGCAGAGTAGTAGCTGGGAGTACAAGCAGGAATCTATTCCGCAAGACAGTTATCGGCTACAAGACACTGTATTGGTTTAAGGGACCAATTCAAGAAAGCTTAGATGGGCTTCCCTATTATAGTATAGTGACCAAGTCTTATATAAAGCTCATTTGGTGCCAGGATATGCAATCATACAATCAGGGTACAAAAGCGGGAACTTAATAATAGAGTGATAATTATTATCTTCTTATCTAGCTATATTAACATAAACTCCATCTACTGGACTTAGAGAAGTCTAGAACTCGTTCCATTAGAGTGAATGGCATGACACACATAGGATACAAAGTACACAAAACAAAACAAAACAAAAACTCAAATTCAAGGTGAAACTCTGCTTAGGAGCAGTTTACTCATTTGACACATATTTTTAAATAGTCACTAAGTATTCTGTATCTGTTAGACATGAGAATAAAACATAAGTAGGATATAGCCCCTATTCTCTAGAGCCTCAAAGTTAAGTGAATTATCTAGGCACCTACACAGATTGTTATGTACAATGAAGTAAATCACTGATGACTGATAAAGATCGTGGAAAGTATATAAATTTTGATGGGACACCTTATTTATTCTGAAAGGTTATAGAGTAAGGAGGCAACAGTATTCCAGATGAGAAAACAGAATGAGCAAAGACACTAAATGGCATGTATTTCATTCTTGGTGGAGCATAAAATGGAAATCAATGTATAGCCTGAGTTGAGGCTGGTGAAATAGGCAGATTTCAAACTGCATTCCTGACTGTACTACTGTCCTGTATTAAACTTTATTGTATTTAATTTGGCATTTGTTTATTATAACAGTAATTTACCTTTTATAAGTTACATATGTAAAAAGTAAAAAAAAGAGGAATCAAAATTAACATAGTTACATAGGAAAAGATCATTACAGTTTTGACATGGTGAATTTGGTGTGATTATGAAGTGATTACCAAGAAGGTGAAACCTTAAGAGTAGATAAATTGATTCAGAAGAATGGTTGACTATGGAAAATAGTAAGTAAAGAAAGAAATTCTGGGAGCATCAAAAGTTAGGAGTTAGAAATAAATTTAAAAAAAATCAAGAAGCCGAAGCTAGAAAGTCAAGGTCAAATCAAGAGGAACTTGACTTTCTTTTTTAAAATGTCAGAATTTTACTCTTTAGAGGATGGAAATCTCTGATTGCTAATCTCTAATTTAAGCAAGGGAGTGATATAGTAAAATTTGCTTTGTAGTTAGATTACCCTTGTAGCTCAAGAGATTATATGTGTATACCTAAAAAATTTTTTAAAGAGTTAAGAGGCTACTTCAGTAACTTTTATGGTTAACATGAAGCTATCTTGGAAACAAAGTAAGTATTTTCAAGGACAGAAAATACATTTAAAAAAATTTTTCCTTCTTTCTCATGTTTTATTTCCCTATCACCTCCTCGTTTATTTTTAATATTCAGGTTTTGCATTCAAATCCAGGTCAGCTCTCTGAAGAACTTCATCTTCCACCTCTTGCATCTTCCCAGTCCTCTTCTGTGACCTGCACAGACTGAGGTCTATCTTATAAACAGTGGTGTTCTGCTTAAAGTTTAATAGCCTTCTATGAAGGAAAGAGAGACCTAACCAGCAGTGTTTTGTTCATTTCTGTGGTATAGATACTGTGGCTGATTTCCAGTTATCAATGTGACATCACAGTCTCGAGGTAGCCTCATCTGTTTGTCCCCAGCTGCAGGACTTCTGTTCAGCTAGACTTCATGTGACTCCCAATGATGGCTATTCTCGGGTTTGGTTGTAATTTTGATGTGGTTGTGAAAGGAGGTAAGCACAGTATTTACTTACTCTGCCATCTTGACTGGAACTATCAGAAATACATTTAATGAAGAGAATGAGTGAAGGTGCCAAATACAAGAGAGATTTTCAATTATATGATGTTAAGTTTGTCAATGTGGCAGTCAACAGAACTTTAGCCATATCGTTATGGGTGAAGCATGACCAGAGTGGGGAAACAGAGACTGCCAAAGTAAACAAGCTTTGTGAGAATGTAATGAAAAAACTGGATTTTAGCCAGAGGCACATATGTAAAGTTAAGTAATTTTTATTGTTGATTTTTGTTAGAATGAAAAAGATGTAAACATGTTTACACACTAAAGGAAAATCTAGAAGAGAGAGAAAGCTTGGAGATTCATCAGGTAAAAGAGATAACTGAGATAGCGAAGTTCCATGAATAGGAGAAGGAGTGAAATCAAAGTCCAAATTGGTGGTAGATTTACCCTGAATAAGTCTTGAGGGAACCTTAACATTAGAGACTAGAGAAAAGGAAGTGAGGAGCTATAGCATTAATGTATGTAGATGTAGATGGAAGACTGATGAGATAGTGATTATTTGTTTTTTTCTATCTTTCCTAGAAGAGATGAGAAAAAATGTTGAACAAGATGTTGGAAAATGCATGTAAAGAATGGTCATTGAGGACACCAGAATACTGTAACCAAGAATGAATAAAAATATCTGTACATGTACTAGAAATATTTATTTTTACTCAAGAAATTTTGAAGCCAAAGACAATTATTGGTATAAATTTTCATATTTAGTATAATAATTAATTAAAGTGTTAGATTTTGGTTTCTAAAACAAATTATTTTGCAGTGATTTGGGGATTTTAATTCAATGATATTTTGTAATATTTTGAACACCGTCATTGCTGAGCTACCTTTTCTATTGACCATATATATAAACATATTTACTATATAAATAAAAAATAAATTAGCATGTACTGTGGCTTCACTTACATGGGGCCTGTCCTCATCTTCATTTATTAAACCCATCTGGGAACACAGGTAGACAAGACTTCAATTTGTTAGTAATTATACCTCTCAGTTCTCATTTCTTACATGTGACCCAAAGCATGACTATTGGACAAAAAAAAAAAGTTCCAGAAATAGAAATCAAAGGGTATCAGTACTTTGTTTTTGGAAGAACTTAACGAAATGAGATTGCCTACAAAATAAGTGTCAGGTGGTGTTGATGAAAAAATCGATATCATTGTGGAAATGCCAAACACCACTTATTCTGAAAGACTTATCCTGAAACATTCAGGTTAAGTCAAAAGCTCCTCAGTGCTCTCATCAAACCAAACATGCCTGTGATGTAACACTCCACGCATAGAATTAGGTTTCTTTGTCTAACTTCCATAATAAACTCAGTCTCTTAAAAATATGAACTGTATAGTTTTTTCTTTTATATTCCTAACACTCTGAAGACTGTTTAGTACATTGTAAGCAATCATTAACTGGTAATAACATAAAATTCTGAAAGTAAGTGAATTACTGAATAAATAAGTGGATAAATATTTGGCTTAGTGCCAGACTACACAGGTAAAGCTACAGTTTATTTCTTCAAAACAAAAATGAAACAAAAAAGAAAATAAGAAAAAATATTTTATTGCTGGTAACAAGAATATACAGAATGTATATCTCATTTATATGTAATATTTATATCACATAATAGTTGCTGTGATAGTCTTTCTTATTTGTTTATAAATGCTAAATAAAAATATGAGAATGTCAAAGAGTCAATGTGTGTGTGCTATTGCATTCAAGAGTAATACTGCATTACACAATATAATTGATAACAGACTTCCTGGCTTGATAGTCTGTAGCTCAGAAAATGAAACTTTTTGTGGATTCTTAAGGGTTACAAAATCTTCACTTTGTGTTTATTCTTTTAGTTTTTATTTTGAATTCAGTTCAGTTTTGTAAGAAAAGACAAAAATATAATTGAATGTTCATTTTAAGTAAAGCCATTAGGCCTAGAATGGAAATAAAATTATCTATTCTATGAAATGTACTGCTTTGTAGTGCTAATAGAGAAAATGCCACTTCCAGTAATTATTATTATACGCACTTGAACTCTTCTTAAAATTAGTTCACACTGAATAATTTCTTATAGGGTCAAATATTGAGACTATATTCAAATTTGAAAGTTGCAAATTTTCCCAAAATGATAGTTTTCACTCAAGTTTAAAATGATTGATAATTTTAACACATTAATTTACCAGTACTAATTTTGAATTGTTTTAAAATTATTTCCTGTCTTCTCAAGTGTATTCATAATGTTAGTACTGCTAAATTTAACCTGTCACAAAAGGATGACATCAGTGCAAAGAACATTAGAGATATAGATATGAGATAAGGGAGCTATACTACTCTGTGATCTAAAACAAATTATCAAACTACTCTGAGCATTTTTTTTAATCTATAAAATTACTGTATTATGAATTGTTCTATCACCTATGGAGGGTTTTTGTGATGATCGAAGGATGCACTTAAAACATTACCTACATGGAAATTACTTTTGAATACTAGATGATTACATTTTACCTCATATATAGAATAATTTGGAACTACTGATCAGTTGCTTTCATGTTACCCACACTTTATTTTCTTCCCTTATGTTTTCAAATTTCTCTTCACAATTAAACACATCAATAAAATATCAGTTCTAAGAGAAGAAACTGAAATCTGTCTTTGCAATAAACTCCTTACTTTATTCTAGTGGTGTTGACTTATTAGGCCTAAAAATAATCACCTCATTAGTCATTTACTTGAAGAAAATGTGAGTCAGCAAAATAATCCAAATATGGTGTTTCAGATTAGTAAATTCATCCTTCTATATAATGATGTTGATAGCTCACTTTACTGACAGAAGAGTGCCTCTCTGAAGAGATTACTATCGTGTAAACTTTTTTTCTTTCACTCTTATAAAATCAGTGAGATAAGGGTTGGCTGCAGAATATAAGTTAGAGAATGGACTAGAAGAGTACAGATGTATTCAATATCCCTCAAATGTATGTTGGCCCTCTATTGTTAGATAGCACAGGGTTTCTGTAATATAATGTCATCATGAAGACTAGGGAGAAAAATTGTCCTGTGCATGGACATGTCTAGTGGCCAATTAAGCGAAGAGATTTCTGAAGTTAGGTTTAAATTTTGCCTTGTTGCATTAAACTTTACTATCTTCAAGACTTAATAAATTTAAACAAGAAATCTCTATATTAGCATCTTGTGGTGCTGTATCAGATTACCACAGCTGGGTGGCTTAAAACAATAGAAGTTTATCATTTTACAGTTCTGAAGGCCAGGCATCCTAAATCAGTATACCTAGATTGAAATCTATGTGTCAGCGGGAACATGCTCCTTCTGGAGGCTCTCGGGCAGGAATCTGCTTATTGCTCTTCCAGCTTCCAGTGGCTGGTAGCATTCCTTGGATTGTGGCATTCCTTAGACTCCAACCCTTAAGACCAGCATCCTCAAATCTTTTTCTGCTTTGTTTTCACACATGTATGTCAAATTTCCCTCAGCCTCTTTCTTATAAGGACACTTGTGATTGCTTTTAGAAATCACCCGGATAATCCACATTAATTTCTTTATCACATAATTTTTAATTTAATCACATCTGCAATGCTCTCTCCACCTTTTTAATAAGGTAACAATTCCAAGTTCTAGAGATTAGACTTGATATCTTTGTGGTGGGTGGGCGGCATATTCTAACTATTACACTCTTTGTCTTTCCCTTTATAGTTGGTAGTCAAAGTAATGCTGACCATTTAAACCAAATCTTACAGCATATTCTTAAAAAAAATAATGATGATGAAGAAGAAGAAATGAAGCAAGACCTATTTCCATAGTATAACAAAAGGAAAGAGAACACCCAATTTTAAATTACCTGTAAGCGTAAAAAGTACTATCTCATTATATGAAAAAGCAATGTAGTTTAGGAAAAATATAACAAAAAGGAGAAGGGAATTAACCTAAGACTGACCTAAAATAGTTACCAAAAATAGAAGTCTATCTTAAGTGAAATAATACTGAAAATGGGTCATAGGAGATTAGAGCACTTATATTGAAAAGGGACATAAATTCCACATGTCTTTACAAAAACCTTTCATGAATTTTGATAGCAGCTTTATTTATAATAAAAAAATAGATTTGAAGATATGGTGATTTGACTCTGGGTTGTTAACATACAATGATGATGTATTATTGAATAGTACACTTGAAACCTATAGAATTTTATTAACCAATGTCACCCCAATAAATTTAATAACAAAATAAAAATTAAAAAAATTAAAATTAAAACTGTCAGATGTCATTGTATGTCCATACAATGATATTTATCAATAAAAAAGAAACACCCTTCGCTTAAATGTGGTTCTGCTTCTTCTAAGTTTAAGCTCACATCTACCAACCTACCTCATAACATAGCTTCACATACAGAAAAAAGGAAGTGGGCAAAGAAAAACTGAGACTATGGTAGAATTGGAATTCACCTTTATGTCTGCTGCTCGATTATGCTCTTTAAACCTTGCTTATATAGAGTTTTAAAATTAACTCACATTTTAAATTAGCTGTCTTTCAGGACATCATCTACTGTCACTCAGACTTTGGTGATGTAGCTCTGTGTGCTTCTCTGGAATCACTGTATTGTTCACCAACAATAGTTCTTGTAGACTCCTGGTGAGCTATAATTTGAGTCTTGTCATTCCTGATGCCACAGTTTCCAATAGCCAATCACTTCTAACCACCTACATTGCTACAACTCTGATCCAAAGTGCTATGAGTTCACCTGCAGTATTGCAATATTCTTTCCCTATTTCTGTATTTGCTCTTTTACAATCTATTCACCATTTTAAAAGTTGTCATATTATGTTATTCTGTATATCAAAACTTTCCAATGATCACATCTCATTCAAAGAAAGAGCCAAAAATTCTTAGTTTAGATAATCTAAAGGATTCAGTTGTCAAATCACACTCACATGAATCAGATGTCCTACTTGACATTCAGCTTTATTAATAATTTTAAGAATAAAAGTAATTATGAGACATGGGAAAAGCAAAGGACATCTAGAACACAACCTTTCATGTTTTTTCTACTTTGCATCAGGATTTGCTCTGGTGCAGATTAACATTAAAAAATCTCTAAATAATACATATAGCTATATTATTTCTCAAAGACTTCTGTTCTGCTAATGAAATATCTCTATTTTATTCTCAGGTTCATGACATTTTCTAGAGCTTTGTCCTAAAAACTCATCAATCCCATTTGTTTATAATATGCAATCCGAGATACATCAGTATATCCTGTTGAAAGCATTCTATAAACAAGGACGCTCCCACTGGCAAATGCAAATGGTTTGTTTGCCAGAAAGTTTGATATTGGCATGTTACAATCATATTTGATTGGTTCATCATTTTTTTCTTTCTCACAGAGGTTCCCCTATAAAGGGAGACAGTAGGATTACAAACTGCTCCTTACGCATCCCTGGCTGCCCCCCAGGTCCCTGCCAGATTTGGCTTTCATTTTCTTAAAGGCTTCCTTTCCTACTAACCACATCCTAGTTTATTCCATCTCAGCCTTACTCATCTCCTTTCTTGTTCTCAAAGATACCAAATTTCTGTTTCTGAACTGTTGCACTTGTGAATCTTTCTACCTAGTAGGTCTTCCCAGATATTTGTACAGTTAGCTTTCTCTTTTTATTCAGATTTGCTCACAGGTCTCCTCAATAAGGCCTTCTCTAAACACTCTATTTATATTAGAATCACTTTTTCTTTCCAATGCTCCCTAATCCCTCCCTCTATTTCTCTCCATATCATTTTTCATGATCTAAAATACCAATATTTTACTCATAGATATTTTTTATTTTGCATCTCTCAGAATTAAAACCATAAGGCATTATTTATTTATTTATTTATTTATTTATTTATTTATTTATTGGCTACTATTTCATCCACTGTTGTATCTGCAATATTTCTAATGGTGTCTGGGACCATGTAGCACTTAATTAAATGTTTGTTGAGGGAATAAATGAAACAAATAAACATCACTGAAAAATCATGTTGTAATCCACATTAGCCATAACTCTCTAATTCTCCCCCTCATAGCCTATATCAAGATCATTTTAAATTCATTTTCACATAGTGACTGTGTTATATATAATCTTCTTTAGTATGCATTTACTTGAACATTTTTTTCCAAATGCTTCTTTCATTGGGTTGAGAGAATATTTCTTTATTTCAATCATGAAAATTGTACTTTTTTTTCTTTTTGCTTATCTTTTCTCATTTAAAGTTTCTTCTCAAGGAAGCAAAAGAACACTTGCTTTAATTTCTGTCTCCTAAGATATACACAGATTGCTATCTGACCTTTACTGGAACACTTTGTAAACACTAAAGCTTGGATTAGATTTATCCATTACGAGTCCCACTAGCTTATCTATTTCAGAATTTTAATAATATGATATAAAAACCTTATGTACCCAATAAAGATATAATATCCTGGAAAATGTAAGTTTCTTTCTCTATTTTTTTCTCAAAGATCTATTAATCCCAGAGATTGTCATTTATTAATTTATTGAGCTAATCTTATAACCAACACTACTATAGAGTACCCTTTCTATACAAGGCATTTTACCATATTCTAAAATTCACAGTTAGAGAAAGGATTGTCTTTTTCCCTTTTTGTTGTTGTTGTTCTTGTTGTTGCAGATATTAGATTAATAAATAAACCACTGCAATTCAGTTTAAGTGATATATTTACATCATAATTCTTATGGAATCTCAAAGAAAGGACTTATTTTGCTTGGGCAATTATCTCTATTTAGTCATTTTGTCCAAATTAGAGATAGGAACTGGATTTGCTTTTGCATCTTGCTTCATTTTTTTTTATCTCCATGTGGGCATAGAATGATGGATATATCTTTCATAGTTATTCAATGATACAAATGGGTTTTGTAGCCTAACCTGCTTTGTGTAATGAAAGAAAGTGCCTATATTTAATTTTCTTTTCTATAAAATAATGTTAACAATGTGCTATTGGCAGCATTAAATAAGAGAATATAGTTGAAATATGGAACACAATCTCTGGCCAGGTAGGGTTGCTTAAAAAAGAGAAAAAAAAATGTATAGCATTGTGAATGACTGCCCAGATCCTGGAGTCAGATATTTTTAGTTCAAATTTACATTATATCATTTACATTTACATTATACTATTTGACCTTCAGCAAATGGTTTAACATCTTTGTGCTTAAATTTCTTTATATATAAAAGTAGGATAATAACAGTACTCAATTCATAGAGATGTTTGATAATTAAATATTATCAAATGTGGTAACCACATGTAAATCACCATAAATAATGCTTGACCTAGAGTAACTGAGAATAACAGTACCTTTTATAATTATTTTCTTTCTTTTCTATAGTTATTTTAGGAGTATTATGAAAATAACAGTCAAAGACAATGCCACCTAACAAAACAGAGCAAATAGGCTGTTACTAAGTACAAATAGTCTGTTTTGTTCTGCTTTTGAGTTATAAACACCTTTACTCTAATGTTCAATCTTCCCATCTCATCCATATGTGTTTGTATTTTTATTTCAACTCCTGCAATTTAAGTCAACATTAAATTATTCTTCTGTAATCTTTTAATGCTTTCCTGTTTGCTTATTGGGTAGTCTGTTAAAAAATACCAATTAGCACTTCCAAATATGTCTTTATAAATACAAACACTAAAATTATTTGAAAAGCCAAAAAACACTGCAAATTAAAAGCATAATACTATAATATATTTTTATTAAGACAAGTACATTTTATTTGAAAATTTATTTATATCATTAAATCATTATTGTTTTGTACTTTGTTCAATTTCTGCTATCTTCTTAACAACTGTATAGGTCTAGACATAATATTATTTCTGACGTTACTTAATCCTGTCTCCTTTCAAATATTAGCTTAATAGGAACTCAGAAGAAACCAAGGACATGCTAACAAACACTCCTTAGATAAATAGAAGGTGGCCTTTGATGTTTAAATAATTTCACAGTTTTATTTTATTGAAGCATAAAGATGAAATAAAGATGAAAATGATTTTATTAGTCAGTGCAAAGTATTCAATCTGGCTAGAAAAAGTTCATCTCAAACTTATTTGGAATTATCTCACAGGAAAATCCTTGTTTTCCAAGAGTGTATTCTAAGTACCTTTCTTTTATTGTATTTCCTGGTTTACCAGGATTATCAGTAATTCTGAAAGCAAACATGGTTTAACCCCAGAAAGTGTGTTAACTCTAACAAAATTGTTTCATAGTTACATGTTACTTTTGAATTTTTTTAAAACACCTATTTTTTAAAATTAGCCTTACTATTATACTTTGTTATAAAATGATTTCTCTATTTGGAGAGAGGGAAAAGATTAACACATTCAGTAAATCAATACATCTTCAAAATCTGAAAAACTTAGTGATTAAAGAGTCTTATGTCTCTTTCCCCACATCAACAAACTAATAGCTCCTATTGACATCAATGAAAATCACAGGTAAAACAATTAAACAAGAGATATACCACAATAAATAAAAGTTCTTCACACTTCCATATTAAGCTGTCAATTGTTAACTGCATTTTGAAAGGAGAATTAGATTAATATCTAGTTTATAGAACAAATTACTCTGGCATTCATGTTCTCAGGATAAAAAAAAAAAAAGTAAACTAGTAATGCTTTCCTCAACATACATAAAAATTTCAGTAAATTTTTTTTCTTTAATTTTATTTCCATTTCAAGAAGATGCCAATATATTTTTCTAGGCATAAGACTGTACCACTAATGAAATTTGAATTTGTGTCATTCACTGACATCACAAAGTTTTAGTACTCAATAATGTAAGCTAGTGCTGTGTTAACCACTTAGAGATATCAATAGCTGGAGTCCAATTTATAAAAAATCACCTAAAATATTTATATTAAATATCTTTTCTCAGTATTTCTCTTCCATACATTCATCACCATAAATAAATAAAAATAATGAACTAGAAGACAACTTTTAAGACAATGAGATTGTTAATACCAATAATAGATATACACATCTACCAAATTATTAAAAAAAATTCAATGTAGATATGAAAATAGTATTTAGGCTGGATCTCTACTGAAAAAAAAATGTGAATAGAGAAAAAATATGAGAGGCCAATAATTTATGGTCAACATCATTTACAAATTTTTAAAACAAAATGACTATTATTTTTATTTAAATTAGCAAAACAAACTATTACGAAAAATTAGGGCAGTCTCATACATTGCTTAGGGGAGAATTCATTCTTATACTTTGGGAAAAAAAAACTTGGCATTATTCTTTAAATACAGAGAGAAAAGATATATTTTGACCCCCACAATCTCAAATTTGTGAATCACTCATGCAATATAAGAGTACCAATACATTGTGTAAATGAAGAAAACCTTCATTAGGGATTCACTTGCATTGTGAGAGAAATTTCCAGATGGATTAGGTAGTTATGGGAAGGGAAAAGGGAGTATAAGCCCAGAGTATTCATTCTCCAGTCTTATTCCCTGCTAGGTTGCCATAGATTCGTTATATCCCTCTACCAAAGGCCACACATTTCCTGTCAAGAATTGCTCTTCTCGCTGCTCTCTTTCTAAATTCTAATATCTATTTCCTTTTCTTACCCATTCCAGCTTTTTGGTGTTAGTGTGTTCCTAATTGTTTTTTTTAACTCCTTTTAAATAGTCTCTTTATTAAATTATTTTCATATTGAGTGTTCCATCTGGTTCCAAATGGGGTCTTATTGATATCAATGAGAAAGTTTCAATAAATTCTAGCATAGCCATGCCCATAAAGTGCATTAGATCTATAGGTTTGGCTTAGAGGAATGTGTGTAATATGAACTAAGAAACTCAACATAATGGTAAATATGCCATTAAAGAGAAAAGAGTATGGTATGAAAAGATATATGTAACACAAATAACTGAATACACAGTCATATTAAAATTATACAAGAAATCTTACAAATCAATTAAAAAAGACAAAAACCTCAGTTTTAAAAATATGTGACAAGTAATATGAACAATTCATATAAGAGAAAACATAAACAAACTAATATATAAATATATATATATATATATATTACAAACACATTTGAAAAATGCTCTATTTTATTTTTAAACAGAGAAATATAAATTGAATGTCATTTAAACACACTGGATTGACAATTTTTTATAAATATGAAAATACTAGATGTTGAAGATGATGTGAAGCAAAGGTGGCTCTCATATACAACTGGCTAGAGTGTAAATATGTAGTACTGATAAATAAAGAATGATCTAATATATATTCAGTAAAATGAGTACATGTGTAGGCTTTGATGCAGTAATTTCACACCTACATATATTCTCCCAAGTAGAAGGCTGCATCAGAATCACCTAGAGGGAATGCTGAAACAGAGATTGCTGCTCCTACCACCAGAGTTTTTAATTCAATAGGGCCTGAGTGGGCCCCTAAAGAACTTCTATTTCTAAAATGTTCCCAAGTAATACTGATGCTGCTGATCCATAGCCCACACCACTGTTCTAGAGAAACTCTTACCCATGAACACAATGCAATATGTAAAAGACTGTTTATTGGAGCACTGTTTAAAACAATGAAAATTAGAAATGAACTTAAAGCTCATTTACGGAATAAATATGTAGAATGTAGTGTATTTATAGAAAAAATATTATAAACATTAAAATAAATGAATTAAAACTATCTGTATGAATCTCATTAAAAGTCACCAACAGAATAGTGAGTTTAAAAAATCTATTTTACAAAAATAAATTTAATATTTTATTTATATACATTTTTGTCACAGATAAAACTGCAGAATCTATTATTTGTAGATAAACATTTATATGTACAATTATTTTTTTAAAAAATCATGGAGATGGCAACTCTAAATTTAAAATAACGATAAACTCTGAGATAGGATAATGTGAGATTTGAGAGGAGTATAATATGGGATTTAGCTAAATATGTAATATATTGTATCTTAAGCAGAATTGAGGATTTAAGTGGATATTCATTATATTAATCTTTTATGCATGAAATACTTTAGTAAGTAAAAACAAGTTATATATGAACATGAATTCTGTTATATTTATGCTACTGTTCTCAGCTAATATATAGGAATATAGCTATATATGCATATAGAAATAAAATTGACTTTTATATATTAAACTCGTATTCTGTGAACTTACTACATTTCCATATTAGTTCTGGGAGTTTTTTTTTTTTTTTTTATAGAGTCTTTGGGATTTTCCACATAGACATACATGTCATCTGTGAACACAAACATTTTTATTTCTTAATACCAAATCTATGTGTCTTTTATTTCTTTTTTTTTGCCATTTTTCTTTTTTTTCTTTTTATTTATTTATTTATTTTTGTGCCTTGTTGCTTTGACTAGAACTTCCAATGTGATGTTGAATAAGACTAGTGAAACTAGGCATTCTTGTCTTGTTTTTGATCTTTGGGGGTGGGAGTAGGGAGCAGAAGGCATTCATTTTCTCACCATTAAGTATGATGTTACCTGTAGACTTTTTAAAGATTCCCCTCTTAGGCTAAGATAGTGTCTTTCTCTTTCTAGTTTGCTAGAAGTTCTTAATTATAAATTTGTTAAATGATTTTTTTTTGTATTCATTGAGACGATCATGTGATTTTTTATTATTTAGTTGTTAATATGATAAATTACATTAATATAGAACTATTTTCTGTATTAGTTTCCTTGAACTGCTGTAATAAAATATCAAAAACTGAGCTGCTTAATACTTCAGAAATTTTCACAGAGTTCTAGGAGCTAGAAGTCCAAAATAAGTGCCAGCAGAACTAGTCTCCCTCTGAACATTCTAAGGAAAGTCCTTGCTTACATTTTCCTAGCTTCTGTTGGCTACATGATAAGCCTTGGCATTCTTTGGCCTGTAACAAGTTTCATTATTCCATTTTCTGCCTCTGTCTTTACATACACACCTTCCCTTCATGTATGTTTGTATGTCTGCATGGCCTTCTTATAAGGATACAAGTTGGTAGCATAGAGTCCACACTAATCCAGTATAACCTCATCTAAATTTAATTAATTACATCAGCAAAGACCCTATTTCTAAATGAGGTGACATTCTGATGTTCCATGTAGACAGGAAATTTGAAGGCATACTGTTCAATGCAGTATAGTTTTTATTCCTGAAATAAAACTTGGTTATATATATTTTTTATGTATTGCTGAATTCTATTTGCTAACATTTTTGTTGCGGATTTTTGCATCTTTGACCATGAGAGGTATTTGTCTAGTTTTCTTTTCAAATAATATTTATTGTTTTAATATTAAGGTAATTATTTTTTCATTAAACCAATATTATAAAGTCTACTCTATGCAAGATGTTTTTAAGAGGATTAAGGACAAGCCATTGACTGGAAGAAAATGTTTCAAAACATATATATAATAAGAAAATTTTATTCAGAATATGCAAAGACCTCTCAAAACACAATAAGAAAACAAATCAAGAAATAGGCACAAGCTTTGGACAAACACTTCAAAGATGAAGATTGTAAACATATGAAATTACATTCAACAAATTATTCACCAAGTGAATCAAATTGAAACTATAATGAGACAATACTTTACATTATTAGAATAGTTAAAATTAAAAACTGATCATACTAAGTATTGGCAATGACAGGAAACAGCTGGAACTCTATGTACTATAAATGAGAATGTAAAATTGTATAATCCCTTTAAAAATGAGCTGACATTTCCTTAAAAAATAATTCACCTACTGTATGACTCAGAAATTTGACATATTAGTATTTAAACAAGAGAAATGAAAGCATGTATCTATTCAAAGACTTGTATGTGAGTATTTATAGAGGCTTTGTTTGTAATAGCCATAACTGGAAAAAAGAACAAATATCTTCCAAGAGTTGAATGAATAAACAAAATTGTGTTATACTCATGCAATGAAATACAGCTCAAGAATAAAATAGAGTGAACTCTCAATATATACTAAAATATTGATAAATATCAAAAGAATTATTTTAAGTGAAAAAAAGCATACATCAAGTAGTACATAACATATGCTTCCATTTACATAAAATTCTGAGAAAAGTAAGTCATTGCCTGGAGACAAGGTACAACACTGGGGAGGGATAGAAAGGAGAGAGTTCAAGGAGTCCAGGGAAACTTCTGTGTATGATGTACACAGATGTCAAAACTTATACAATTGTACAATATAATGTGTGCAGTTTCCATTACACCAATTGTGAACTAATAAGTAAATGTAGCAAGGTGACATACAAGTGCAACATATGAAAGACCAATATGCCTATATAGCTATGTGCCTATTACCCAGTTAAAGGCAGTGACACAGATATCTCAAAATACAAATGAATAAGTCACTTGTTTTTACTTAGGAAATATTACATTATTGAAATAAATGTAATTTTTAAATTCACACAGTTCTACTTTCTAAGATTTTTTAAGATGAATACTTTACCTCATAAAATAAGTCCATCTTTGTAGTGATTATCTTATATATGAATTGTTTCCTCAAACAGCTTGGCTGTGTTGGGACTGAATGAAATAAGTATATGAAAGGACTTGGTAAAATACAACCTGCTATAAAAAGTTAAGGGACCATTCAAATTTAAAAAATGTATAGTACTAAAAAAACTACTCACACCAGCACTAATGAAATGCAAAGATGTGCACAACGAAAATTCATGACATAAACATGAGGAGGTCCTCAGTAATCTACAAATAAAAAACTACCAAAGGACTATTTGCTTTTCTTTTATTTTATTATTCCTGAAGCTTTTCTTTCCCATAGTTTTCAGTTTTTTTTTTCCTTCCATTGCTTACTGTCTTCACTGTTTTCCACTGAATTTATTTTAATTCACAATTTTTCTTTGTCAGTGTATTACTTATCTGTTTTGGATCATTCTAATGAGAATAGAGAATAAAAGCTTTCTACCTCAAATTAAATCAACTTTTAGTTTTGATTAATGAATAATTCTTACTAAATGTCTCCACAAAATGCAAATTTTTTAGCAAAGATATTTAAGTTGATAAGTTTAGACTACTTTTGTGTTTTATGTTTTGATGCAGTATACCATCATAGACAATCATCTTGCAATATGCCTTCAATAATTGTTTTATGATTTAATGATTCCCATTCAGATTTACGGAGAACTTAATAGAAATCTAATCCAAATATCCGATCTTAGTACAATAGACACTAAACGATTTTTGCCTTGTTTTTCATCAATAAAATATTTAAGCATTATTGACAATTTCTATGATGCACAAGACATCTAGAAAACAATGAGCACATACACAAAAAAAAGATTGTCTCTGAAAAAAGACTGTTTTCAATTGCAACGTTATCAAGACAATATGCATGAAATGGATATTTGTGAAGCATGGTAAACTTTAATAGAAAGGTGTATCTATTGGGCCTTATCTCATTCCAGTTCAAGAAAACCACCTCATTTCCTTTACTTATAGATATCTGAAAAGAACATTTAGAGTTTCTTTGAAACACTTATTTCAAAGATTTATTTTCTCGAGCTGGCTTTATAAAAATAAAACAAATTTTTTTTGTTGTTTCAAAATAGGCAATGTTTAGAGGAGAGATCTTTAGCCTTTCTTCACTTATCAGTCTTGTTCTAATTTTGTCTTTGACATTATCAAACACATAATAGGTTGAAATTTCATTATTAAAATATTTACCTCCAGCTATAAAGGATAGAGATATTTCAGGAAAATTTTTATAATTACATTTTTATAATTATAAAGTGCAGTTAATTCTACATAAGTGTGGCATTAATTAATTTAATTATATAAATTATAACAAAACATACTAAATCTCCTTGAATTAACAAACTGATTGTAATTTATTACTTCTCAAGAATTATTTTCTATCAACCAAGCAAGACAACACACCTTACAATGAACATTCAACAGTCTGTTGAATAAACTTCCATTGTTCATTTGTATTTTAAATGTTCTCAACTCTATGGCAATGGCCTTTTCCCTTTTGCTTTGAATAAAAAGATTAATAGTAATTACTTTTAAGTGAAAGGTAATATGTCTCACTACACATAGCATATAATAAGACAGTATACTTTTTAGTCACTGATTAAAAATGATTAGTACATCATCATGCAAAATGAGACTAAAGTCACCAGGTATTTTGAGATGGCTATTAATTATATGAATGGTGTATTCTACCAAAGTCCCAAGAGGAGGCCAATTACAGTACCAAATATAATTGAATCTAATATTTAATTATCCATGAAAATCAGTCCTGTATGAAACTTTCTGGCTCAATGACACATGAAAATATTTTCTAAAAAAGAAATTATACCTATTATATATTTTTAGATAATCAAGTAAAGAATAATTAACAATATCCATGAGGGAAGATAAAAAATTTACACACATCCAAAAAGCTTCAATCTGCCCATGTAAATGCTTTGATGACATATCTATCTCACATTTCATATAAACATATATTTTTGGTCTCCATAACCACAGAAATACACTTGGGTTTTGATCTAAAGTATATTTTAACAAAAGATATAGAACAAAGCTGTACTATTTTCCAGCTGACTACTTCTTTTGTTTTTATTAAATCTTTTTGTTTATATCATCAAACACCCTAGTGATGTCAATCAATATTAGAAATGGCAACAGCCTGCTACTCAAAGTTGTGTGCAAAGCTGACATCGCTACCTCTCTTTAGCAATAGCAGAAATATCACATCATCTACCTCAATTGACCAAAGAATCAGCTTTCCATTTTTATAGACACTACTTTTAAAAAAAGAAAAAGAAAATTATCAAACAAAGTAATACCTGGAGTCACTAGAATCCAGGGTCGTTAAGTCTGTCATGTCAACTAAACTTTAGATATTTACCTTTTTTTTGTTCTTTTACTTTTTAATACAGCAGGAGGTGGCTGCTCATTCATTCCCATCTATAGTTATATTCTGTGATGTCAAGAATGAACACTGTTCACAGACTATAAGAGATCAGCCTTGTCCACCAAAGGCTGAGAACCTTTGTCACTAATATATTCCTGTTACAAGTATCTTTGTTGGAAGTAATACATCACCTCTTGTCAAGGTTAAAGACAAATACAAGCATTCCTAATGAGAGTGTGGCTTTCCACATAGCATTTAGAAATCTAGGTATCTTCCACATTGTGGTTCCATTACCCAAAGTGTAAATTAAAAGAAAAACGTTCAGTCTATCCTAAAGAGTTTCTCATTGCAGGTCTGGGGTGAAGCCCAAGAATTTGCATTTCTAACAATGTTCCAGATAATGCTGCTGCTCTTTGAGAACCACTGCAGTGGAGAATAAACATACTGATTCAATTTAAAAAAAAATATAGGCCAGGCCTAGAAGTAGCACATAATATTTCTACTCATATCATTAAATATTCGTCAGAATAAAGGTCCCATCTATCTGCAAGGAAGTCTAGGAAATGTGTTTTAATTTTATCTTCAGTAAGAAGAGGAAATGGATTTTTGTAAGTGACTAGCTATTTCTGCCATAGATGACAATGCACATTGTTATTTTTGCCTACCAAATGTTCTTGAATGGAATAATTAATCTGCCTATCTGTATCTTTCTGTCTATCTATCATTTCTCTATTTGTCTGTCTATCTATCTATCCATCTATCATCTACCTACCTATCTATAATATATATTATGGATTTAATTACTTTTTATCTAGCTCACAACTAAAAAAAACGCATTAAAAAAAGTATAACAAGAGGAATTTTTTTCTTCAATTATCATTGACATTCAATATCATTTTATGATAGTTTCAGGTATACAACATAGTGGTTACACATTTACATAATTTATGACGTTATTTCCCCGATTCCTCTAATACCCACCTGGAACCATACGTAGTTATTACAATATTGTAGACTATATTTCCTATGCTGTTCTTTATATCCAGTGACCATTTTGTAACTGCCAATTTGTACTTCTAAATCCCTTCACCTTTTTCACCCAGCCTCTGACTACCCTTCTCATCTGGCAACCATCTAAATGTTCCCTGTATCCAGGACTCCTCTTCTGTTTTGTTTGTTCATTTATTTTGTTCTTTAAATTCCACATATAAGTGAGATTATATAGCATTTGTTTTTCTTTCTCTGACTTATTTCACTTAGCATAATACCCTGTAGGTCCATCCATGTTGTCTTAAATGGTCAGATTTCATTCTTTTTATGACTAAGCAATATTCCATTGTAAATATGCACCACCTCTTCTTTCTCTAATCATCTATTGATGGACATTTAGGTTGCTTCCTTATTTCATCTATTGTAAATAATGCTGCAATAAACATAGGGGAGCATATATCTTTTTAGTGTTTTGAATTTCTTCAGATATATACCCAGAAGTGGAGTTTCTGGCTCATAAGGAAGTTCTATTTTTAATTTTTTGAGGAAAGTCCATATTGTTTTTCATAGTGGCTGTACCAATTTGTAATCCCACCAACAGTGTATGAGGGTTCCCTTTTCTCCATTTCTTGTCAACACTAAAGAGAAAATATTAAAACAAACAAAAACAGATTATCATCATTACCTTTTAAATGTATCCTCAATTCTTGATAAAACCCATTTAATTCCAGAAATTTGAAGGTGTCATTCTAGAGATGCTTGATAAAATACAAAACAATGTGTTTTCATATTTATCAATACAGCATTGTTTATAGATGCAAAACCCCCAAAATAAACCAAAATATGGGAACTAGTTGAATAAACTACAGTACATAAAAAAATATAGGTAAAAAATTTCTTCTGAGATTTTCTATTGGGATGTCTTATAACTCCTAGAATCTTTGAATTAAAGATACTCTGTAAAAATCAAGAAGCTGTCAGTGAGGAACAACTGGCTGGTCATACAATAGCATAGTAATGAGACATGCACCTTAGCTAAATGTACTCCCCTGAGCATGTTCATAAAGGGTGTTTAATTACTTTCCATGGGAGACTTCAGTTGGGGAAGCTAATTTACAGTATTAAAAAAACTGAAGTGTGTAACAAAAATGCCAACTGAGTATTTCATCTAAAAATTACAGAAATGTAATTTTTATGTAGACCAGATATTTGGATCAGCTCAACTATTACATCCTTCTATTGAGAACCATAGAATATTAGGATTTTTCTGAATTAAAATTTTAAAAGGCACTTGTTTATACCATTATTTATATTTGGCTATTTGTGTGATTTTTGTGTCTTCCGGCATTACAATTTTTCTGTCCAGCTCTTGTATCTCTACTAATTATTTATGATTTATGATTCAAAGACACGTTTACACTGAAAATGTCTCTGGCAGTTTTTTCTCTGTTGTGATTTTTACCCTTTATTATTATTAAGGAATAATCACCATCTTCGTTATTTTTTTTCTTGGCTATATAATTATTGTAGTCACTGTCTAATTCCATTTTGTTTACATTTGCCTTAGGTAATGTTCCACATTTCTTTTTACATTAACTTATGTGTTCTTCCTAACTAGCCTTTTGTTTAAATTTGTTTTGTAATTTAAACAAAGAAGCTTAGTTTAATTTAAAAAGCTTATTATGTTGGCATTTTTACTCTAATCAGATTAAAGTATTTAGGCTTATTTCCATCATCTTGTTCTGTAATAGATAGGCAGTCTAAAGTGAACTATCTAGACTTGAATCTTATCTACAACACTTAGTAGTGTGTGATCTTGGGTCAGTACATGAAACTCTGTCCATCTCATTTATAAAATAAGAGTAGTAACAACATCAACATCATACGGATATTGTGAGATTTAAATAAATTAGTATATGTAAAGCATCTATAAGAAAATAAGTATATAATATAATAATTATGATTTTTGTTTTTGTATTTAATTCTTATTTAAAATGTTTATACCTTTTTCTACATGGTTAGTTTTATCTAAATTTATATTACTTGGTATTTAATATGAATTTCTTATTTTTTTATTCAAACAGTGGATGTTGTTAAGATTATTAATATTATATTTACTTTCTAAAATCTTATTCTCAAAATTATGAGGATGAGTTTCTTAATGAGTTTGCCTGAGATAAGGAATTCAAAACACTTTATCTGTCCCCATTACCATCCTTACCATAATTAATGCATTGTTAATAAATCTGAAATCTTAGAATAATAAAATTATTATCACATGATCGATTGTTTCCTGTTAATGCTTGCTTTTATAAAGAATGTGTTTCATTCAATTGTATAACTATAAACTATATATATATATATATATATATATATATATATATATATATAACACATTTACATTGATTAATCTTAGTGTTCGATGTCACTAATAATTTCAAGAGGATAATTGTACCTTCATTTTTATTACACTTTTAATTTTGATACAATTTTAGGTTCACTATATTTCTAAGAAATTATACAAAAAAAATCATATATATCCTTAACCCACTCTCCTTCAATTAGTAATATCTTGAAAAATTACATTACTATATCACAACTAGGATATTGATAATGATATAGTTAAGACACAGAACATTCTCATTATTATGGGGTTCTTTATAGTGCTCTATTATAGCCACATCCACTTGCCTTCCATCTCCTGTTAAACCCTGGGAACCACTAATCTATTCTCCATTTTTATACTTGTAATGTCAATAATGTTATATAAGTGTAATCAAATAGTATGCAATCTTTTGAGATTGGCTTATTCCACTCAGCATAATTCTTTAGAGGTTAATTTTGGTTGTCACATAGTATGGATGTTTTTACTTATTGAAGGACATCAGGATTGTATTGTTTGTGTCCATTATAAATAAAACTGGTATAAACATTTGTGTACAAGTATTTGTGTGAACATAAATTTTCAGTTCTCTGGGATAAATGCCCAGGAGTGCAATTGCTAGGTCATACAGTTGTTGCATGTTTAGCTTTTTAAGAATACTGCCAAATTCAGAGTAGCTCTATCATTTACATTACCACTAGCAATGTATGAATGATTGGCTCTCACATCCTAGCCAAATTTGTTGTTACAGTTTTCTTTTCTTTTTAGTTGTCATAATAACTGTGTAGTAATATCTTGTTGCAGTTTTAATGTGAATTTCTCTAATGGCTAATTATGTTGAATATAGTTTTATATGCTTATTTGTGTATCCTCTTATTTGTACAGCCAAAAACAACACAAAATTCTGTTTAACAACAAACTACATATATATAAAGGTGGCCCCATAAGATTATAATGCAGTTGAAAAATTTCTGTCACCTAGTGATGTAGCCATTCTAATGGTTAGTACAATGCATTACTCCTATGTTTGTGGTGGTGCTGTTGTAAACAAACCTACTGCACTGCCAGTTCTATAAAATTATCATCTAGGTTTGTGTAAGTGTTTCGCATGATGTTTGCACAATGACAAAACCATCTAACACACTTATCAGAACATATCACATTGTTAATTGAGGCATGATAATGTATTAAATCTGTATGTTTTCTTTGACAAAATATCTCCTGTGTCTTTTGTCTGTCTTCTAAAAGAATTTTTAAATATGTTGACTGTCACATTTTGAGAAGTTTTATATATTCTAGATACTAGTAGTTGTTGGATAAGTGGTTTGAAAATATTTTTTTTTCTCACTTTGCAGCTTGTCTTTTTTTTTCATATTACTAACAATCACAGAATAAAATTTTTAATTTTGATCAAGTCTAAATTATCAATTTTTCTTGTTATGGATTATGTTTTGATGTCAAATCTAAGAGCTTAGATCACCTTTCCAGTTTTAGATTCCAAGAAAGGATTTTCCTGGTTATTTTTTTTTCTGTAAAATTTTTATAGTTTTAAATTTTATATTTAAGTATATGATTTTTTTGAGATAAATTTTTAATAAAGAGTGAGACCTAAGTTGTAATGCATTTTTTGCCTATTGATGTCCAACTGGTCCACATTTGTCGAAAAGACTGTGCTTTAGTTTCTTTGCCTTAATAAATTGGACATATTTCTGTGGGTTCACTTCTGGTTTTATATTCTGTTCTTCTGATTTATGTGTCTATCCTCATGCTAATTTCCACATGGTCTTTATTACTATACTTATTTAATAAATCTTGAAATCAGGTAGACTGATTCCTTAAAATTTATTCTTCTTTTTAAAAATTGTTTTTAGCTACACTTGTTTTTTACCTTTCCATATAAAATTTACAATAACCTTTTCTATGTACCAAAAACAACTTTCTAAGATTTTGATTGGAATTGTGTTAAACCTATGTATTAATTTGAAGAGAACTGACATTTTTACTATGTTAAGTCTTCCAGGATCACAATACGGCTGCATTTATTTAGTTTTATTTGATTTATTAGTTATGAAGTTTTTAGCATCAAAGAACTGTATATGTTTTGTTAGATTTACATTTGTCTTCCTTCCTTCCTTCCTTTCTTCCTTCCTTCCTTCCTTCTTTCCTTCCTTCCGTCCTTCCTTCTTTCCTTCCTTCCTTCCTTCCTTCCTTCCTTCCTTCCTTCCTTCCTTCCTTCCTTCCTTTCATCTTTCCTTTCTTCCTTCTACTTTCCTTCTTTCCTTCTATCTTTTCTTCCTTCCTTCCTTTTTTTCTTCTTTTCTTTCTTTTAGGGGTTATAAATAATATGATATTTTAAATGTGGGCTCCATATTTTCATGGCTAGTCTATAGAATTACAATTGATTTTTGTATGTTAACATTTTAACCTGTGACCTGCTGAATTCGTTTATTAATTCTAAGTAAATTTTTGTAGTGTCTTTGAGATTTTCTATTGAACTATTATGTTGCCTGTAAGTGGAAAGATTTTTTATTTTTTTCTGATTTTTATGGCTTTAATTTATTTTTCTTGCTTAATTGCACTGGCTATGAGGTATAAGAGTGATGAACAAGAGTGATGAGAGTGTTCCTGATCTAAAAAGAAAAGCATTCAGTTTTTCTTCACTAAATATAATGTCACCTGTATGTTTTTTGCAGATGCCCTTTATCAAGTATGAAAGCTACAGTTACCTTTTATTTCTATTTTTTTCTGAATGTTTTTATCATAAGTGGGTGTTAAGTTTTGTCTAATGTTTTTTTCTGCATCAATTAATGTGATTATGTAGTTTTTATTTTTTAGTCTGTTAATATAGATTATACTGATTAAATTTCAAATATTGAGCCAGTTTTGTTTGTATCACTAGAATAAATGCTACTTGGTCATTATATATATTTCTTTTGACTGATTAACTCTTTGACTAAATCCTGCAGGCATATAGCAAATGTTTCTTTCATTAAATTTACTTCTAAATACTTTTTTCCCCATAAACCAAAAACCATCTAGGTTTTTAAAAAATATGATCAATTACATAAGTTAGTATTTTTTTGAGATTTGTTTCTAATTTTATTGCACTATAGTTGATGAATATGACTTTTGTGAAAAGTTTATTTATTTGTGAGAATTATTTATACATTCTTGATACTTATTCTTTGTCAGTTTTTTTGACAGAAATTTCTTAAATTAAATGATAAATATCAGTCTTTTCCTGTATGTTTAGACAACAAATGTCAAGCTACAAAGTAGGAGAATATATTAACAAATCTTATAACTTATGACATCCGCATACTCAAAATAATTGCTCATTGCAGGGCTTCACTAGCAAGTGCAAGGTTGTGAATGATAATGTTTGAGTGACTTAGAGGGTCTTAAGACCTTCCAGAAGCATAAATCTTGCCCTCGAAGCCAGGTAAGATAAGAGTAGCTCTATACTTCATCTAATTTATGTAGATGTTTATAGAGACCATCTCCCATTGGCCAAGAACACTTGATGATGTGCTTTTATACACACTGTATACTGCAAGATAAGAAACACTATAAGCCAGGAAATAACCAGGCTAGTATAGTTCAGTTTGGATACAGTCCTATATTCTCCATGTATCTCCAGAATCACTGCTAATAAGACTTTTGACCAGATAATGTATTTACTGTAAACATGTTCACTATGAGTAATGTGCACTTACAAAGGGAAGCATGACCAAAGAAGGGTTTTTATTATATTAATGTTATAATTTTTACAGAAAAAATATAATCTATTATTATTGTAATATAAAATGTATGATATAAAGGTAAAATAATATTTCTACTATTTAGTAACCTTATTTCAATTTAATATTTAATTTAATATCATTTACCACATTCAAAAGTATATTTATAAATGTCTGTATATGTTTATAAGGCTGATCAATATAATAAAGTAATTAAGAGTTGAATTCTGAAAATGAACCACCTCCATTTGAACCAAAATTTCTCTGTGGAATAACAGTTTGATTTTAGGCAAAAAATAATCTGTAAAATGGCCATCTTAATAGTACCTACATCATTTGATAATTATATATTAAGATTTTTTACATTAAGCCCTTACACACACTGGCATAAAGGAAACACTCAGTAAAGGTAGGTATTATTAGATAATAGATATAGAAAAGGTAATGGGAAAAAGTTAAAATGTTTTTAATGTTTTAATTATATGTGTCCAACAATGGCAAATTTATTTATGTGTCTCATCCTGTTTGATTCTCTGGGTAACTTTTCATTCATATGTCAGAATTATGTTTTTGTTTTAATATGTTAACAGGTGTAAAGGTTATAAATGGCTAGACTTGACTTTATCTGATAGCTTAGAAAAAACTTTATTTGATAGCTTAGATTGTATCTTAGCAACCAGGGCTGATGATATCTCTGAGAAGAAGCATTTTATCTATTCTGTTCTCAAATCTCCTTACTCATTACTGAAACAATATAGCTATAATTATGCCTTTGCCTGAGATTTCAAATGATATAAGAAAGTAAGATGAGTGCAAATTGTCCTTAGGGTAATTTGCTCTCAGTGAGGACATTGTCTATACATTTGAGCAGAGACATGATAATCTGATTTTACCCCCATAACCTGGTATTTTAAAGGCTGAAAAACTGTAGAAAGTATTTTTATGCTTAATTCTTTAAATAATAAAAAAGGGAAATGATTAAAATTTTCTTGGAGAAGGTACAGTTAGATATATAAAGCAAAAACTTTCTGCTCAGAATACTTGATCCTTTAAGAAAAATAGGGGTGGAGAAATCAGAATATAAGAGGGCACTTTTCTGGGAGTACAAAAATCACGTTAAATAAATCAATGTAATTGAATTGAAGTGCTTCTATTTCATTCAGTGTGAAAACTCATTATGAGCAAGAAAAGCTAATATTCCAAAAACAATAATAGCTTAGTTTTGCAATAAAGAAAGTCATGTTCAATCATTTCATTCTCTACAATTTTTTTAATAGTTGATAAGGAAATGAAAACAAGGATGTTTTTGTTCTTTTTATTAGAAAATTCCAAGCAGGCACTCATTAAATAAACCTATATTTATTTTACTTCCAGTACCTATTAAAATATGTAAAGAGCCTGAGATTACAATGGCAACTAAAGGAAGCAGTTACTACAGTAGGCTTTTGAATAAGTGCCAGCAAAGCACTCTGCCTTTTCTAAGTGCAACTACTCTTTGAATTAAATTATTTCCACAGCAATTTAGCAGTATGAGCATTTAGGAAAAAAATAGTTTTCTAAAATAACTGTTATTATGTACATCTATAGAAATTGTGAGTCAAGATAAGAAGACAAAGTTTTACTGAGGTTTGAAGTTTAAAGAATTGATCAAGTTTCAGAAGAATCATGGAGGAAATTATTAAACTCGAGTAGAGAAAGACTTTTTTTTTGGCTGATTTTCCCACAGGTAATGCCAAGCAATCTTGAGCCTGTGGAATTCCAAAATTTCTAGAAGCATTTTTGACAACAATATCCTCAAAATTGAAAAAAAAAATGACAGTGAGATTCTCATTGTTTTCTTACTCTAGCTTCAACCCATAATGGAAAATGCAATGAATTTTTCTACTTCTTTCCTTTCTTCTTTAAATATGTATTAAGAGTACATTTCAGTTCCTTGATTCTTGGTAAAATATTGTCAAAGGAAATATTATTACTTAGATATTATACTAGATGTCTCAGTCTAGATATTCTTTATGGCTCTTTTTCATCTCTACAACTTTAAAATTTTATATCTACTATAATACCAAATATTTTATGAAGTTTATTCATGGAGTTGTGACAAAGGCTATTAATAGCATGCAGACTTTTTTTTAAACTTGACTAAATTTAAGAAAATTGAATAGAGGAGGTCCCTGACCTAACCAGATACTCTTGTTTGAATCATTTGTCACCTTGCTTTTTCAGAATGAATTTAATTGGAAATGTTTGTAGAACACTAAACATATTTTTCTAGATTTTCCGATTCCTTTCAATGGAACTACTTATTCTTTCCTATGTCAAGTTTCCCTATAATTCAAATAATATGCAGTAATACCTTTCATTTTGTCTACCTCCTGCATTCAGCTGCCCATATTAATCCTTTTCTTTATATCAGCAGTTTTCAAACTCTAGTGTGATCAAAAACCCCTAGAGAGATTATTTAAACATTGTTTGCTACACCCTATCCCCAGTTTCTCACCTAGTAGGTCTGAGGTAGAGCCAGAGAATTTGCACTTCCAGTAAATTCCCAGGTGATGATAATGATGATGATGGTAGTTCAGAGGTCATACTCTGAGAATCACTGTTTTTACAAACATGACTGCTATTATAGTTTTGCCCTTGTCAGCTTGAAATATTTACCTACTTTTTTTTCCTGCTTCCCACCATTACTTCCACCCAAGTTATTTGTTCTGCTAATTTTAGTTGTATGAAATTTTTTTCCTTGAATGTTTAGCAGGTGGAAAGGCCCTAAAGTAGAAGGTTCTTGGAACAGCCACTGTATAGAAAATAAAGAGAAAATAAATATAAATATAAATAACTAAAATAACTCTTGTTCCTGGCACTTAAAGATAACCACAGTCTTATCCTCTTATATTAACACTGTTAATTTAACACAATGCTCATGCCCAAAGACTTCATGAGCACCTCCATCTTCAAGATTTTATTCTTGTTTTTCTGCTTATCTATTGTGTACTCTTTTCTTTACTTGGAGACACAATCTGTACATTGTCAAGTGAAATACTATTGATGAGGAAACCTATATTATTTTCCCAATTCATAATAATGTTGTTTCTGAATCTCTTATAGCACTATTTCTTCCATACACACATATACATATTTTTATCTGAGAATAATGATATCCTATCTCCAGATCTAAAATTATAACCTGAGAAATGGGGAACTAAATAGCTTTCTTCTGTATTGTATGGCAACCAGGGTACTTTGTAATAAGTCAATTTTTAAATATATTTAATCATATTTGATTGCAGGATTAAAAACTCAGTAAAGTGAATGGTTTAGTTTTTCATTTGACAATTATGTCTTGAAAACTCACTAAATATTGTACTGAGGAAAGAGAAAAAGAAGACCTAATTCCCAGTGACAAAAGGATTAAAATCTAGTACAGAAAATCGACTAGTCAATGTGTAAGTACAATGTAGCATGATCGGTGCCAGGAGATGCACACAGGGGTGTGTATGTGTTACTCTTGGTCCTCTGAGAAACAGATGCTAAGATAAGATGAAACATTCAAAGATTTTCTTAGGAGAAATGCTTATGAGAGAACATAGTTTGAGAAGCAGTCAGATCATGATGTAAGTCTGACTTGAGTGATAAAGAGAGGGAGAGAATAGTGGATAAAAGTGTCCTGGACTGCTGAGTAGTCTAAGAAAAGTCCAGCAAAGCAGAGAAGTCATTGGGGCAAAGCCTGAATGTAAAGAGTTCTATGTCTCCCTTAGTCTGGTCTGCCTTAGTCTCATCACACTCAGTGTTGACTAGATACGGCCTATGAGAAGTGTGGCCATGGCACCAATGTGCCCACGGATTTCAAAGAAAAACAGCTAAGTCACTGGTCAAGGATGCTTCCTGTAGTGGAAAGTATGCCAGACACAGCCTCAGGGTATATCCTATGGGTGCACACTGAATCCAGGGAGGATTAAATTGAGGGAGGACCTTCCAGAGTAACCTCCATTTGAGCTGAGTCATGAATCTGTATAAAGAGTTAGTTCCATGAAGAAGGGAAGGAAGAAATAAACTGGGAAGGTATTGAGGCATGAGGAACATAGTAGTTTTAGAAAACCACAGAAAGTAAGTGGCTTGAGCATAAAGGGCATGTGGTAAATAAAGGAAATAAGAATGGAAATACAGCAAACAGAGGGTAGATGAAAGAGCCCCCAAAAGGCATATGGGTTTCATGTTAAAGGAGAAGAGTTGTCAGAGAAGGGGTTTTAACCAGGGTAACTGCATGATGGCATGCTCTAACATTATCAAAGAACAAAAGGTAATCCTGCTCCCATTTCAGCACCATATTTTAAATTTATATTAAACAGCAGGCTTTAAAATAAGTAAGTTGTTTTTTTAATAATCTCTTTATTTTCAATGAGTTTAATTATTTTGAAAGAATCAATATTAAATCCCTATAAGAATCTAGAGTTTAAAATTTAAGGCTTCTAAAAGAAGATATTTAGAATTAAGGAGCTGGAATTCTTTTGTATTTGAGACTTCTTTGTTAAAACAACTTTATAAAAATCTCTGAAGACTTTTGTTTGGTATAGAGAAGCTGTTGTGTGTGGGCAGGGCTTAATCTAGGAATGACACTGAGGTGGAGGATTTAGAAACCTTTTGGGTCTTTTTTGCCGCCTCTGTAAAGAACTTCCAACATCTTCAGTCTTTCTATTACAGAGTGCGATATTTACCATCAATAAACAAAATAGGATGTTTGTTCCTACCATAAGGGTTCCCTAAAAAGAGTTTCTCATAATTCTGGCAATTACCATTAGATGGCAATATAAATGGTTCTGGGAATGGTTCTACTCAAGGATTACATACATTCTGAGTGTTGTCAATTGAGACACGAGAGATTATTCACATAATTCCAAATCTCAATTTGTTCTTTCTAATAAAATGTTTTACTAAAACAAAGATGTTTCCATGATCCCTATTATTAGCAATACATTAATGATCTTAGTAATTAGCCTAGCAGGTTAATGAGAAAGACACAGTGATATTTTGAATAAACCAAAGGCCAAATTCTTTCTATTCATGTCATACATCATATAAATATCCATAAAATCAGGCCACACAAATAATAATTTTGAATTGCATTTGAATGATTGTAGGTCAGTGATTCTGAACTGAGGGAGAAGAGAGAATTTACACTTACCCCAGGGACATTTGGCAATGTCTGGTGACATTTTAAGTTGTCACATTACAGGAGTTTGCTACTCACATCTAGTTAGTAAAAGCAGGGATGCAACTAAACCTCCTACAATGCACAGTACAGCCTCATATCTCCTAACAAAGTATTATCCAACCCAAAATGTCAATAGTTTTTAGACTGAGAAATCCTGTTGGAGGGTGTCCAATCAATATGACCTTTAGTATAGGATCTGAGAAACAAACAAACCAGCCCAGGTTGATACATAGAAGACTGAGACAAGCACCATCTCCTAGATGAGGCAAGATCTTGTCTTCACTCAATGTAATATACAGGTATTTTCATCTGACATCTCTATGACTAGTAAAATATTCAACTAGATGTTTTGAGCTCTAGCAACAAAGATGATAGGAACAGTATGAGAGAAATTCACTTGGATTTTTGGAGAGAAAATGACTGTAAGGAAATTCCATCATCCCAAATGGCTAATAAACTAGGCCAGTCCCACTATGTGTCAAGCAATTAATGAAACCTATTTTATTAATTATAATCTATATATATATAGATATATATATATACACACACACATATATATAAATGTATGTGTATTTAATGTATATATAATATAAAGATAATACATTTATATATCTATTTAACCCTCATTTTAATTATATATACACATAAACAAACACACACACACACACACATAAATACTTAAATAGGTCTTCTTCAGTTTCCTTATCAGTAAAATGAGATATGTATATCTGTATACATATTCCCCTGATGAGGAAACTGAAGAAGATTGGTTCGCTGCTTACTCAAGATTTTTATAGCTTATAAGCAAGATGGCTTAAAGACTTGTCTTTCTTCAAGCATTATGATTTGGAGTAGTTTCCCCTTTGTGACTGTTTTTACAGTTTTTTTTTTTTAACTTTGAAGCCATTTTCTACCCATACATCTTTATTTTAATGAGCCCATGCCTTCCTCCAATAAGAACGCCAATTATATTTAGTAACCAAATTTAATTACCTTTACCTTAGTTTTCATCTCTGTGGTTTCTGATTCATTTTCTAGTGAGAATATCCTTAGAAACAAGATAGCTAACTGGTTTTATGGTCTTACCACCTGACTCATTAGCTTTTATTGTTTCTTTCTTGCATATTATAACTACTTTTATCATCTTTTACAAATTCAGCTATGAGTTTGTCCTTGAGATTCTTCACCACTCTATAACCATGTTATCAACATCTTAACTTCATTTCTTTCTTTAGTGCAGATAACACATAAATCAAATTTAATATAGCAAATATGTAAATATACAAGTGTTTTGCTGAATAAAAGTGGTCAATATACAAGTCGTTTATGAATAAAAGGTAAACGGTATTTAGGTAACAAAAAAAAACCAAGGCATAAAAACTAGAAGTGACTTGGCTTTCATGGGTAGGCAAAAGTATATTTATTGAAAGAGTCTGTGAAGATTAAGTTTGTTGTCATTTGACTAAGGCGTAATACTCAGATATTTGGTCAAATACCAATATAGATATCTCTATGAAGATTGTTTTTTAGATAAGAGTAACATTTAAAACAGAAGACTTTAAATAAGGCAGATTATCCTCCATAATGTGAGTGGGACTCATTCAATTAGTTGAGGGTCTTAAGAGAAAAGAAATTGAATTCTGCCTCCAGAGTGCCTTCTCAAGATAAACATCAGCTCTTTCTTGGATTTCCAGTTGCTGGCCCATCTCATAGATTTTCAGAATTTACCAGCATCCACAAGAGTATGAGACAATTCTTTAAGTATCTCTCTCTCTTTCCTCTTCTTTTAACAAAATGTGTAGTAAACATTTATTAAGATGACTTAACTGAGAACTTCAATAACTTTATTTCTAATGACTTCTCACATGTTGTGCACAGCAGCTTAGCATTATATGGATTTATCAACTCTCTCACTTTAAGACATAATTATTTTTAGTGATTTTTTAAAAAATCTATTTTCAAATATTTTTAATTACAGTTGACATGTAATAGTATATTAGTTTTAGGTATACAACATGATTAGAAATTTATATAACTTATGAAGTGAAATGATTTCTCAAAAAAATGAGGAAAGTGTCAAGTTAACTGCTTTTATTTAAAAATATATTATAACTTATATATATAACTTATAAATATATTAGAACTTGCCAAAACAAATCAAACAAGTATTGTTTACATAGTAAACACATTTTATTTTTTTCTTCTGTATTTTATTCTTATTGACTAATAAATAGTCTTTGGTCACAAATGACAGAATCACAAAATTAAAATTAATAGGTGTTGATAGGTGATAGAATTAATCAGTTCTTAATTGTTTTAACCTTCTTTCTAGTTATTATCTGATTATGTTATTATTTGTTCTTTAAAATTCTATCTTGCCTGCTGGATTGTAGGTAGCTTGCCTGGAGAAACTGGGTATTAACTCTTCCTGTAGTTCCTAGAACCGAGCATACTTCCCATACAAAGCTTATTTAAGATAATAAATACTCTATTTTTTGAGATGAGGAAAAGAATATATTTCCAGTATGGAAAGAAGGTAGTTTCACTCTACTTTTCTATTTATTTTTTTATATTTATTTTTACTTACAGTTGACATATAATATTTTATTAGTTTCAGATGTACAACAAAATGATTCACCAATTTTTATACCTTATAAAGTTATCATCACAATGTCTAGTAACCATCTGTCACTGTATATAGTTATTACAATATCACTGAATATATTCTCTATGTTGTACATTACATTCCCATGATTTATTTTATAAGAGGAAATGTCTACTTCTTAATTCCTCCCCATTTTCCACTCATCCCCCTCAGCTTCCCTCTGGTAACCAATGATTTGTTCTCTGCATTTACAAGTTTATTTCTCTTTTGTTTGATCATTTGTTTTGTTTTTTTTAGATTTAACATGTAAGAGAAATCATACAGTATTATCCTTTCGCTCTCTAACTTATTCCATTTAACGTAATATCCTCTAGTCCATCCATATTGTCACAAATGGCAAGATGTCATTCTTTTTTATGGCTGAGTAATATTCTACTGTATATATATACCACATCTTCTTTATTTATTTATCTATTGATGGACACCTAATTTGTTGCCATATCTTGGCTATTGCAAACAGTGATGTAATGAACATAGGGGTGAATATATTTTATCAAATCTTTGTTTTTGTTTTCTTCAGATAAATGCCCAGAAGTGAAATTACTAGGTCTATTTTATTTATTTGTGAACAGAAAAATAAATATAGAAAAGAGAAAATAATTATGTTTTCAACGTCACTTTGTTTTAAATTTATGTAGGCCTTAGAGACTACAAGTGAGAGAAGGAGCTTGAGAGCAAAATGCAAATTTCTAAAGCTTTGAGAAATACTTTATAGAAATAAAGAAAAAAAATTTAAGTACTATACTAATAGCATGGAAACAAGTAAAAGTTAATACCTATGCATATGCAAGGGAGTAGTACAACCATAAAATTTAACATAGGCATTTGCATTTGACCAATATCAAGATATCTTATTACCCTAAGTCACTCCAAGCATGTATTGGAATATTGTTGATTCAATATATCTTCTTGAGGCCTTTGTCTGAGCCACTTTATGGTGTTGAGTATACAGTACTAAACAAACAAACAAACAACAACAACAACAACAAACGGGCTATCAGGGAGATTATGCCTAGTGATGGTGGATGCAGAAAGTAATACTCTGAGATGCTGAAAAAATCTGATACTTTATTGCAAAATTTTCTTTGCCATGGAATTTATTCTATTATAGTAGGGTGTAACTTTGAATGTTGGAAAATTAATGATCTCGCAATTTCTTAAATCCTACCAAACTCATATACACATTGTCTGTAAAACAGATTGTAGCTGTTTTATAAATTATAAATCATCCCGTTCCACTCCTGATGAAATACCACAAGAGTACATGGGAGATTTTTTATTTCTTTTTCCCCTTATTTCATGGGTTTATCATAGTAGGAGATGCTCAAATTAGCCTTTACTTTATAAGTCTTGGTTTTTGAGTTAATTCTGAGCAGAACAAAAAGAATTAGCAGCCTTTGTTTAACAGAGGATATGGCAAAGATTAGTCTTTTTTCCACAAAACCATCATCTTGGGTAAGGTCTGATTATCTATGAAGCTTCCCATATAGCTTTTCTAGTATCCCCAGACAGCCTCTTCCTCTTCTCTCCTCTCTTTCTTCACCAACATAGTAAACATATCTATATGACTGCTTTTTTCTTCTGATTTTCTACCTGATTCTTCAGTGATATCCTAAAAATAGAGGCCTGTCCTAAAATCACTTAACCAGAAAGAAAACTATCACCCCCAGGAACTGAGTAATACTTTTCATTTTTCAGTGCCTGACTGGGGTCCTTCTTGAAAAAGGCACCACTGATCTGGTTTTCTCCAATCTAAAAACCAACTCTCATCGATTATTAAACCAAATTCTGCCTAAACCAGGTCTAAACTTTCATCTCTTTGGATATTGCTCACTGTCAGAACAGTCTGCCCCTAAGCAATACAACTATAGGGGACACTTTTATTTTTAGATACTATACAAACCTAACATCCTCTCCTTCCCTCCCTACTGCTCATATTACTGAGAACTCAGCATAACTTAATATGTTCCAATTATGATAATATCTAAATAAATTTTTCATTTTGCATTGGATACCCAAAAAATAATATGGAATTAATGTCACAAGGAAGGATAAAATTAGTCATACTAGTACAAAATATGTTTACTGACATTGAATAGCAAAGAACAAGAGCTGTTATTTATCCTTTTCAGAGAAACTGCTTAAGTTAGGCAAAGTTCAACTAGTTCTGCAACTTTAGTCAGGCCTCCATACTTAAAATTTTGTATTGTTTAATGTTTTCTATTACCATGAAGATAAACATAGTCATTAATCCAAATTCCTGGCAACAGCAAGACTGTAGTAAATGCATGAGTGCATAGGAAATTTTGATATACAGTGTTTGGGAGAACGGGTAAATAACATTCTTGAAACATGTTTGAATGGATGTTTGTTCTGTAAATCACAAGCATTTAAATAAGAAGCTTAGAATGATGTTAAAATATTTTTGTAGTTCAAACTATTTTCAAAGACAATTCAAATTTATTTTCCAGTAAATCATAAGAATCAAATTATCTTCTTCAGTAAAACAGTATTTTCTCCAGCAAAAAAAAATTAAGTCATTTTATAGTCATTTTTAAGAAGAACGTATTTGAGAAAAGGCCAAATCTCTGTCAAATCTTTGTTTTTAAAAGTAAAATAAAACAAAAAAGTTCAAGTGCTTTCTTATAAACATCACTTTTATAAACCATGTACTATAGTAAAACTAATTATTATTAATTCTTTAAATAATTTGATGTGGCATAAACTTAATTCATAATATAATTATTTGCACTTTTAATGATTCCTAGGATAATTTTCTATTATTGACTTTTAAAAATGCATGTGTAGAGATGTCTCTCTATGGAGAAAGAGAGAGAGGAAGGTTGCATTATCTGTACTTTATTTCCTTTCTTGTTGCTGTCTAAAGATTTATCCATGATGACCACTAAAGTGAGCCAATGAATAATTGTCGAATGAAAACAGAAAGAATAAATAATTTTAAAATAACTCTTTAATGTGCCAGATTGTCTGAGTCTATAAACTAAAGAATGAGAAAGAGTTCACAATCTGAGTTCCAACTAAAATGTTTAAAAAGTATGGAATCTCCCTAATGGAATTTTATATGGCTAATTTCCTTCTGATGAGACAGTGGAACATATATGGCTTAAATTCTTTATTAAGAAACAAAGCATTTTTTAAACCATGTCTTTCTCCATTTTTCTTATCTTGTTAATAAATGTCAGATAGATTAGAGAGCCAATTGTTTAGAATATGAAGGAGAAATTGTGGCTTCAGTCTGAGTCACCTGAGTTTCCTGGCATTTTGATATAATTGAGATTATATTTTTCATTGTGGAGAATAATAAAATTTGGAAACCTCTTAAAAATATTTACTCAGGATAACTTGTATTATGTAGGATGAATTTGAGAACATAGAATTTGGCATAGCTATTACATAACAGTCACTTGGTTCTTTCATGCACGATATATATTTGTAGTGTTTTTCATGATGCCTTGCTTCTTAATCAACTAAAAATATACTAAATATTGATGATTGAAAACAAGGAACAAAGAGAGGGAGTAATAAAGAACCATATTCTTACTTGCCTCTTTGACTTCTGGATTTCTGTCCTTGTACTCAGAACCTAGGTAGAAGGTAGTAGACTGTGGGACAACATGTAAATAACTTTACTCTGAACTCCTCCTGGTCTTATTTATAAATGAGGATTGTGTCTATGTTGTTTCTAAGATGTAGGAAGAAATTACCATCTTATAATTAAAAGTAACTCCTGGCATAATTTTTCTAGAATTAAAACATACTAAAAGAAGGGGAGGCAAATACAAGGGAAGAATCAAGGGAGTTATCTTTGACAAAACGACTTGAACAAATAGGCTAGGAAACCTAGAAGGAACTATTTACTTCAATGCCAATCTTGACTATATAGATAGAGAATTTATCACACATCAAGAAAAATGAAACACAGAATTCAAGAGAATAAAACATAAAGTGGCACATGTACCAAACATATAAAATATAATTATAATTTTGAACCCAGACTGTCCCAGCACAACATTAAAATAGTGGGAATAGTACATCAATATCTAAAATTCTTTCAGAGGAAAAATACTAAATATATATTATAAATAAGGGAAGCCTTTACATAAAAAAGAAAACAAATATTTTGAAATATACAAGAATTAAAAACATGTATAGCATTTCTTGAAAAGTCTATTTGAATATGCCAAAAAAAGCCAATATATTAAAAAAAATAATAGAGAGAAAAAAAGCATCTCAAAGTGTGCCAAAAATTGGGAGAGTTGGTCAAACAGGAAAGGGTATTCTTCATCTTTCACATCAGAGAATCAAAACATATTATTTACTTTTTGTAGCTGATGATAAAAAAAGAAAAATTTAGACAATATAATTTAAAGATATAGAGGTTCTTATTCTTAGAAAATAATAGTAAATAGAGTATACTTCTTTCAAATTAGTAAAGAGAAATGAGAAAGAATCGCAAAAATAATTAAAATAAAGGACTTATAAATGACATAAAACAAGGCATTTGATAAGGCAGTAAATGGAAATTTCTAAAGGGAAAAAATAAGCTATAAAAGGATAATAATCAGATCAATTTCATATTTTTATTAGTAAAACTAGATGCCAAAATAGAAAATATCTTCAAAATTTGGAAAAAATTATTTTTAATCTGGAATTATATACTTTTGTGGTGGATTGTATAATTACAGAAAAATATTCTTTTTTTTTTTTTTTTTTTTTTTTAGTTATAGGATTACACATCTTTGTCAATTGACCTGTGATATGCCTGTATATATGTTGCCATGGCACCAACCACAGACTTTAACCAGGTGACAGGCTTTGAAAATTGGGATGTGATTGAGCATGGTATTTGCCAGATCTGAGTGGGAAACTTTAAACATTCATGCATGATTTGATGTGACATCACCTTTACATTCCTACTCTCTTTTCACATCCTAGACTGGGGCCACTCTATTAGCGTAGGGATGGGAACAAAAAAAATATAAAGCCATGTTGAGCTGCCGAGCCAACCCGAGCCAACTTGAGTCTAAAAGAGAGGAAGGTGATCCATAGCTCTCATGCAATGTTGTTTAAATTCACTGAGACTTTGGAAGATATTGGAAACTTAGAAGAAAATGTGCATGTTTTATTTTTCTTTTATTCTTCCAGTTAGAGAAAAGAAAGGCAGTCAGAAATATCCAACTTTACCACACATAACTATAAGGGAAAGTCATTATTTGTAGTTGATACAATCTACAAAAGCAATTATTTTGAGAATTTGGTGAAATATAAAAGAGAAGGATCCTTTTGTTCTTTTTGCCAGAAGATATATGTTTCTGTTACTGCTGGGGTGATGTGAAACTTGGCGTCACCCCAGTGGCATGGGGTGAGGGTGTGGTGTCCTCAGTTCTTTCCCGCTGACACAGCAAAGAATTACAGGTCAGTGACATTAAGAAAAAGTAAGATTTATTGAAAGTACATTTTAAGAGACAGGCCATGCAAGGACGGCTGCAGCCCTGTGGAATTTGGGAGGTGAAAAGATAAAAGAAATAAAACAGAATACACCCCAAGGGAGGAGTGGGTTTTCAGTGAAGAGAGCTGTAACAATGCAGAAGTGAAAAGGTCCGTTTATGTTTAGCTATGATGGGAGGTCCTAGATGATCCCTCTGTGAGGTCACTTGGACTATAACCCTTTGCCCACTAGCATGTGCTTACCTAGAATTCAGTCTATTATAATTAGATTCACGGACTTACAGGCATAGTCATGATATTATAACGATGGCATAATAAGGCTGAGGTTGTGGGCAGTTAAGGTAGTACTTTCTGCACATGTGTTTGTGGCTGGTTTAGGCCAACAGCTTTTATGGCCTTTGTGCTTTAGGATTGGGGGTAATTTATGACCCTATGGGGAGGTATTTCTGGGAGTTTCTGAGGAAAGTCTTCAAGGGCAGTTTCTATGGTTACAGAGCTGGGCTTTCAGTCCAGTTGCTGATGCTAACTACCTAACATTTTCAATATTAACAATATTTTAGGTAAAACTGAAAAAAGCCTAGAAGTGGAAAAAACTTCATTTAGTTAATAAATACTATACAAAGTTGAAAAATAAAGAAATAGAAGTTTAAGTATTATAGGTTGTAACTATAACCATATGAATTAAAAGGTATTTAATTGTTAATATTTGAGAATATTTTTTGTAAGTTAAATTCTCAACTGGTATACCAGTAAGTGAATAGATAAGATCAAAAAAGAAAGATAAGTCAATAAAAATAAGCTATATCTAAATCTATCATCTACAGGTATAGAGGAAACCTCTCAGAACAGCTAAGTCATAAATAGTTAAAGTGATAGTGAAGTAGGATGGGGCAAATTCCCCCAAGTGGGGACTCAAATTCTATACTACACCAAGAGTTCCTGACTGCACACAGACAAGAATTTAAGTGTGTGTCAGACTTAGAGACAGAGGGAAAGTTTTTAGAGAAGAAATAACATTCCACAGACAGAGACATGGTCTCCTCTTAAAGACAGGGAATGAGAGAGAACCTGTTTATTCAAGGAATTCAGTTTAAATCTGTTTTTCTTTCTGAGTACAAGTATGCAGTGTTAAAGGCATGAAGAAGAAGTTGTTAGTAATCTCAGCAGGTATATTCCTATAGGTTCTCTGTGGTTTGGCCACATACTGATCTATCATGTTTCCGAGTCGAACAGTACACCTCAGGCTCTGAATACAAACTGGTTTAATATTTAGTCAATTTGTGTAGTTTTCATGCCCCTTTCCTGTATTAATTGTCTCTTCCAAAGGCCTGAAAATGCAGAAGGTTAGGTATGACAAAGGAAAATTGCTTTCTTTCACAAGTAATTTTGTAGAAACTTGTACATCTAAATTTACTACTTAATATTGTGTGTTATTTTCATTTTTAAAAGTTAATGAGCTAAACTCAGCTATTAAAAGAAAGAGTTTTAATTGAAATAGGACTTGTAAGAAACAGGACCTGTAAGAAACAGGACTTGCAGAATGACTGTGTGAGGAGCTCCATGAAGCCACTCCTGAGAAACAGCCATAATAGTAAAAAATTATTTTTAAAAAAGTCATTTATATACAGCAAATAAAGAAACATTAATTCAATAAAATCTATTAAATCCCACTAAGAACAATGATAAATTTGTGACTTTTGAGCTACGATCCAGAAGCTCTACTCTGGACTCATGAGACCAAAATAATGAATGGGGCTTTATCTCTCCCTAGATCTGCATCAGAAAGGAGAAGGCTACAAGGATTTCTTATCTTTCCAAGTTCTGTCTTGCAGAGGCTAAGTTCCAAATAAGTGTAGCCACAAGGTAGAGAGGTAGAGTGCTCCATTCTTCCATTCAGATTTCACTCATAGGGTAGAGGTTCAAACCCGGCAAGGCAGAGTGAGAATAACAGTTATGTTAATTCTAGTTCTTACTCCAGCTTGTTCATGGGGCAGAGTTACTATGCTGGTAGAAGAAAGCCATGAAAATCTGAGGCTAACCATCCTTACCCAGCACCCTTCTCATAAAGCAGAGAAATCACTACAAAGAGAAGTGGTTTATTGTCTTCCCCCCAGCTCTGGGGCAGTGACTCAGCAATCTTGACCATGGGGAGAGGCAAGGCATAAAACCAATGAGTTTTATTGAGATTAGAGTGTGGAAAAATGTAAACCTAAAGAAACTCCTAAAAGCATTGGGGATTTAGAGGGTAAGCGATTAAGAGGAGGCTGTAGCTCTAAGAGAGCAACAAGGTAAAATGTAAGGAAAGAAGCAGCTAAAAAGATCTCTTCTAGTTTTCAAGCAAACCTCAAACAAAGATTGACTTCAAAAACTACTCTAGCTCTGGGACCTATATTTAATGGATCAGAATTTAGAGTAATCAATATCCCTGGGCAATGTAAAAACAATAGAGCAATCAGCTGACAATTAGAGAAGCTTTACAACTGATTGTAATTCCAAGAGACTCAGAGAGCTTAACAGAAAAACAAAAATGAAAACAAAAATAAAAAACAAAAGAGTTAAAGAAAGATCTAAAACACTCTCATCTTTGAGTGACTGCATCCTCTTAGGACTGATATTAGAGGTTTCACATTTTAGGAAAACAGACTTCACTAAATAATCCAGCCAAATCTATAATCAAATAAACAAGCAAGTAATAGCAAGAAGTTTTGTACAGGGAAGAGCAGCATCCAGAGTTACTACAATGTATTGTTGCAGGAAGCGACACCGATGGAAGAATTCAGATGCTCAGACAACTTTGTTAGAGAAAGGAGAATTTAATGCTGGCAGAGAGCGTGGGGCATTCAGCAGACCCAAAGCATGATCTCCCTTTGGTTAGATTTTTTACAGCTGATATACCCTCTCAGTGTCCATGCAAGGGGCATGTGATTCCTTTGTCTGAGGTTTTACATGTCCTTCCTTACTCAGAGTGGGGATGGGCAGCTTCGGGTCAGGGGCTAAAGGAGGAATTTCCAGACCCTTGTTATCAACACCTTTATCTGATTCTTGAATAAAGAGAGGAGACTCTTAGCTTACACACAGAGCTAGAGCAGCACTCATTGATACCCTCCTGCCTTCTGGGGGAGTTCCTTACCCAAAGGCTGAGCTCTAACACAATAAACAGTTCCCCACAGTCTTGACATTCATACACAGCTACAGAGATAGAAAAGGGGCTGGAGAATCCTTGAGATGGGGGGTGCAGCTGTGGAAAACATGTTAACTGAAGAGCATAGTTAGAATGGCAAAGAGAGAGCAGTTTTAACCAGTTGAGTCAATTATTTATGCAGGCCCTTTCCCCTTTGCATCTATTTTTACTTTCAGATGCCTCCTCTCCTCTCTCAGTATTATCTAAATGGCCTTCAAGAAGATATTATGAGACATGCAAAAAAACTATGATCCATACACAGTTGGGATCTATACATAGGAAAATGTGATCCATTCACAGGAAAAAAAATATACAGGTTATAGAAATAGTCTGTGAGAGGGCCAGATATCTAATTTAACAAAGTCTTCAAAGCAACTATTGTAAATAAGTTCAAAGTACTAAAGAAAATCATACTGTAGGAAATATGGAAAAGAATTCCACTTCTGTCTGATAGTGTAAAAAGCTGCATGGACCTACTTCTCAGTGAAACTGGTGAAAATTATGAAAGGACAATCATTTAGAGTGATTATTTTAAATGAAAAATGACACACAAAGAACATGCTGTAACAATGCATCTATATAAACCTCTAAAAAATTTAAATATATATTGACAGAAGTTAGATCAGTGGTTACCTGGTAGTGCCAGAGATAGGTGAGGGAGAGGTTGGCAGGTGTGATGAAGGAATTACAAAAGATCACAAGAAAACTTTTGGGAATTATTGATAAGTAAATTATTTTCTTGGTGGTGACTCTTTCGTAAATGTATACATATATCAACATGTATCAAAATTTACAGTTTAAAATATGTATAGTTTTTTAATATAAATTCTTAAGCTCTCGAAAAAGCAGTAGTACAAAAAAAAAACAGTAGGGAAAAACAAGATAATGTAGGAATTACAATTCAGTGGGGTTTTATATCATAAGAACATTTAACTCAGTAGATTTCTTTAAAAAACACCCTCCCAAAAAATAAAATCCAATAATATCAAATTATAAAAACTATTGAGTCTTTTTTAAAAACTTATTTAGTATTAACATTAAAAAAGCATAGAATTAACCTTGAAGGCAAACAGAAAAATGTTGAGGCTCTCCATCCATCCTCCTGTTCCTTCAGAATTTGAGGTGTAGACTAAATGCAAAAAGGTTTGATCACTTGAACATCTGCAAAGAGATGCTTAGTTTGTTTCCATCTCATATTAGTGTTTATGAAACCTTAGTGTGCATAAGAATTACTGTGTTTGTTTCACATACAAAATTAAATAATGTATAGAATATACAGACAATTTAGAGTGATTAAAAATATAATTGGCTAAGGTGTGATTTTTGTGTTACCAGCAGGAACACAATCAAAATCAAGCCAAAGGCCTTAAGTCGGACAAAGGATTACATTACCATAATAGATATATAATCAGAATTACAAGAGTATATTAAAAAACCTTTTGTCCTCAATAAGTTATTATCAACTATATGAAAAACAATAGCAGAAAATGCAAAGAAGTAGCAAATAAATACAGAAGAAGTGGACGACATTTTCTCAGTCCTTCTTGAGTATTAAATCTTAAGGAGTTGTCAAAGCAATCAAAATATGCAACAAAATAAAATGTGGTATATGCCCTATTTTCAAAAAGCTGACTTGTTTGTAGTGCACAGTAATATAAAAGACATTATATTTATTAATCACTTAGAAAGCATAATTCATCATTAAGAACTTTAATTTTGGAGATATGTTTGACTCTGAGAACTGCCATTTGCATTAATTTATTAGTAGTTGCAATTATTAGCATTGATTTTTTTGGAACAAAAATCATCAGACTATTACTATCACTACATAAGAAATTCCTCCAAATCTCAGTTGCATACCAAAAAGAAATGGCAGTTTATTATATTTCAATAATCTGTAAATTGTGGTGGTTTCTTTATATTTCACCTTGGCTCATTTATACAGTTGCATTTAGGTGGAGCAGTAGCTAGAGTTGAAATACGTAAGAGTGCCTTACTTACTTTTCAGTCAGTCAGTTCTGATAAAGTTAATAATATTTGTCTAGACACTGAAAAGTTTGCACTATTTTCAAGATAATCTAATATAAATAAAAAATTGATTTTAAGCTCTTTCATTTACAGAATAAGAATTGACCCACCTTGTGCATACCGGGCACTGTGGTCAACACTGAGGATAAAACCTAAACAGGATACTCAAAGTACTCTCATTCAACAACAAAAACAACAACAAAAATACCTAAAATACAAATATCTTGAGACACTTTGAGGAGTAAATGCTGTTACATAATAGAATCACTTAAATAAATTGATGAGGTCAACTAATACTAATGAAGATGATAACTAAGTTGAGCCTTAAAGAAAAAGGTGATATTAATTGTTTCAAAATTACCCTGATTATCTCAATTCCCTGTGAGTCTTTTATAAATATGACATTTGTAGATCCCACTAGAGAGCTATTGAATCAAAATCATTGAGGTTGGGTGCCTGATATATATATATATATATATATATATATATATATATATATATATATATATATATATATATATATTAATATATATATATATTAAATTCCACATGTGATTTTGAAAATTAGCTATGTTGTTGATGTACTGCACTAGGCAGATGAGAAGTAAAAGACATTCTTGGCATAGAAACAGGACAGTAAAGATGTTGAAGTATGAGTGAGCCGAGCAGGCTTTGGAAATTACAGATAGGATAGGATGCCTGTCATGAAGGGTATGAGTAGAAACATGGAAAGAGAAAAGCCTAAAGCTAAGCAAAAACAAGATGGATAATACAACTAGTAAAGAACATGGCATATAGTAGATCTCAATAAATAATGATTGATTGATGGATAAATCAATGAATGGATGAGTTATTATGACTTTATATGCTTTGGTTGGAGTTTTATGTTTATCTTGCAGTTTATGAGGAACCAATAACAGATTTCTGGCAGAGGAATAAAAATCAAGATTAACACAAATAAAATATTCTAAAATGACAAAGAAACCCATACATTGTGTAAGTTTGTTGAAGACTTTCTGAAACTATGTGTGATGGTTTTCCTAATTCCTTTTAATCTTCTATTTGTGGTGATTAAACTCAGTACATTGCTTATAGAATTTCACTAAACTCATTGGAAAAAGAAACAATTTAAACTTGACACAGAAAAGACTGAATGTCCTATTTTCCAACCTAATGTGTTAAGATACACACACCACAGGGAAAAACATAATCGTTTAAAATTTTATCATTATAATGATTAATTTAAACATATAAATGATACTGTGAGTATATTATTTTCATTTTTATATTTTTATTTTTTAATTACGTTTGACATAAAATATTATATTAGTTTCAGGTATGCAACACAGTGATTAGACATTATATAACTTATGAAGTAATAAGCCAGATAAATCCAGTACCCATCTGACACATAGTTATTATAATACTACTGACTATATTTCCTTGAATATCTTATTGTATAATAAGCATATTATCTTTTTTGGTATTGACAGCATGCTTTTTTAAAAATTTAAATAGTAAGTGGAGAAAGACAATAGGAAAGAAAATAGAGAAATGGAAGGAAGAAATGACAAGACCAAGTTACCTTGAACCTTAATTAATCTACTTTTCAATATACTTACAGAAGTTTGATGTAAAGGAGCAACTTAGAGGCTAAGGTATCTGATTTAGTCATTTGAAGTGATTGAACTTTCCTGGTTGAATCACTTTAAGGATGCCTGAGGAAAGAAGCCCAAGAGAAAAATTGCCCAAGAGGATTGTGAAATTAACTCAGGTCCCACAAATAAATGAAAGACTAGGGGGATTTAGAGTCCTAAAAACTGAATAGGTTTGGGCCCAGAGCAGTAGATTTTGTCGTCATCAAAGCTTTGATTATCTTCACACTAGCTGTTATCTCTGAAAATAGAAGCTACCATTAGTATCAACCCTTTATTTTTAAGATAAAGTTCAAACTTTTTGCTATGGTATACAAGGCCATTCTCAATCTGGCTTCAGACTTTCTCTTTCAGACTTCATCTCATCTTTTCCCCCTCTCATAAAGTTTTATTATATGCAATGGTATAGAATATTATCTTCTTCAAGCTGTTGTCTTTTTAAGTGTTGTTCCCTTTGCCTGTAGAATGTTTTTCCCCCCTCTTTATTACTTGTTTTTCAAAATTTATCTCAGTCTTTGTTTACACCAGGGTCACTTAGATGCCCTTCTGCGTGTTCCCACAGTAATTAGTAACTTTGCAGATCAGTTTCTTCAATTTGTTTAATTAAATAAACACTTCAAACACAGAGACTCTCCACTAGATTCTAAACTTGGAGTCATCAATTCAATGTCTTTAGGGGGTAGAGCAGGGATACAACTAATAGAGAGGAACAGGCGTAATAAAGAGATTGGTGGAGAGCTATCAACTTCAATATGGCATGCCCATAAGAAAAAATCTTTCAATACCTAGATTTTCTTACCTTTTTTCTTGACAAACAAAAATACATTTGTAAATCAAATGTATATTGTTTTACAACTACTATATTATTGAGATCTAATATTATATTTTACTTTATGCCTTTATTTTATAACAGAACTGCACAAAAGAGAGATTCATAAATATTAACTTATTAAAGGAAGAAAGTAATTGGATAAATGAACGAGATTATCCCTGAACTGCAACTTTCTTGGTTCCATGTATAGATGCTTCAGATAGTTGACAGACCGGCAGATGCTACAGAAGGATAAAAAAAATGTATGTGAGGGATAACTTTTAAGTATTTAGTATCAGAAAGATATAAGCTTAGTATCTTGGATATACAAGTTACAAATCTTGAGGTTCTTAATTAGAACTGCACTTTATAAAACACTCATTTCTAGCCTTAAAATAATAAAATATAGTATTTCTAGCTATGAAATAATTAGATTAACAGGGCTTCTTTTTTATCTTTGTTTACTGATCAATTTGTAATTTTTAAAGGTAATTTTAGTCAAGTTGAGATATTATTTACATTCTATCTCATATCTTCAAAAGTTAGCATTTTAGCAGAAAAAGCAATGTAGTGCTGACTCCAACTCCTATGTATTCAACTTATTATTTTGAAGAAGATTTTGTATTATCATTATAAATTTAAAAACTGTAACTAAAAATTACCAACATTAAAAAAATAAATTCTAACTGGATACCATTGTCTGATAAAGATTCTAAGTTGAGATATGTTCCTATTATTATAAAGGACAATTAATAAGTGTTTAAGAAGTATAAGTACGTATTTAAAAAATTAAAAAAATAATTCAAGGACTACTTATGAAGTTGACAAACACACATACACACACACACACACACACACACACACACACACACAATAAATTTTTTTAAACTATGTAGGTGGTTTTCGTTTAGTGAATGTTTCACTAAAATCACGTTTTGTATTCACCAGTCTGGTGTCAACTGTAGCCATTCCAGGGCAAGGCAGATGAATTAATTCAAAGATTCAATAAAATAAATAAAGAAGACAGTTCTATTGTTAGTGGTACCAGTTAGTTCAACTAAAATGAATGGTTTATGAAGGTATTCCAGTCCAAGGAAAAGTGGTTAACACACTTTCCTAAGACTACATTTTGATTTGGTTATTTGATTGAATCTGACTTCATGTTTTTTTTAAACCAATTTTTGGAGGTAAGGAAGTATTGTGGATGGAGGGAGAATGAAGCAATAGCATTAAGCTTAAAGAAAAGCTTGATAGACACAGGATCTTGTAGGTCCAAAGAAGGAGAAATGTAGCCAGCGGGGTGTGGTATTAATTCATTTATTCAAAGCAGTTTGCCATTAGCTGATAACAAAACCATCACAGCAGAACATGGCACACTTCTTCATTTCTAGGTTTTTGATAGACACAGAGGACCTGAGCAGATTTTAACTATATCTTTTAGCCCTTACTTACATAGCCTCTATAAATACATTGCTATGACTACAGCAAGTATTTTCCGTCATAGATTTTCTTTCAAACCTTTGTACACAATACATTTTTAATGAAAGTATATCTTTAGAAATGTAGGCTTCTAGGCAGTTGCTGTGAGTTCAGCTTTTGAACTGGATACCTCAACTCTATCCTCTACCAATTTCTCTACTATTCTCATAAAATAAAAGTTTTAGGATGTTTGTGTATATCACAACAAATTTTATTTATTTACCACAACTTATTATACCATTTTTAAAAAGTAATTTTAATCTTTATCTCAAGGTATTTTAATGACGAAATGATTAAGTATTCTTTTGGTATTCAGAGAGACTAATGCTTCTTAATTACCTGAAAATTTGGGTTAAATGTCAGAGAGAAGTTTCAAAATGAAGTTATAAAATACAACCTAACATTAAATAATTAAAATGAAAGTAATAGGTACAAGAGGTTGTTTTAAAAAAATTATTTTCTAAATATAAGCAAACATTGTTTTCTCTCCTTTAAAAATGATGTTTTTATTATTTTCCCTCACTTTTCTCTCACTGTCACTATAAATGAAATGGTTCAGTCTAAAGTTATATTTTGGGTAAAGTATTTTTCTACACATAAAACTAAAAAATATAAAAATTATATAAATCACCCAAGGAATGAGACCCAAAATGCAATTCATTAAGACAGTTGACTGATAAAACATGTATCTGATGCAAAAGTATTTTTCTTTAAGTCATTTCCTTCAAGTTTAAGAGACTTGAAATTTCTTAAAGTTTTTACCACAGCTATGCAAAATGCTTGAGATTCTGCCTTGAATGCTAAAATGTTAAAGCCCTATTTTATAATTCTATAATTTAAATAACATTAAAGAAGTCCAAAATATTATATTTACCCACAATAACTGTTTTAGCACACTCTCAGATCTTTCAAACCTTACCTACTCCTTCTTTTCAGTACGCTATGTCATGTTGAGATTGTAGAAACAATCTAACATTGGAGACTGAGGATGTTTTTTCAAAGTATATTTGTGTTCTTTCTTTATAAGCAAAAGCATGGCCCAGTTATTTTCTAAATTACAGTTAGATATGTGTGTATGTGTGTGTGTGGGGGTAGTGTGTGTGAATTTGAGTATATATATACATTTCTGTTTTGTTGTGCCCAAGGAGAAATATTTCCTCTCTGGGATTTTTGGTTACAGGTATATAAAATATTTTTAGGAATTCTGGCTTCATTAACCTTTATATCCTCTATCCTCGCCTCTTGGGAAATGAGTTCTGGTGTTAGTATTAGTAATACAGGAAAATATAGCAAAGCATAATGATTACTACAGTAACAAATTACTGCATGAGGGAAAAGGAACATGAAAGCTTATGTTATTTAGGACATTGAAAGTATTTTTACATTTCTTTTCATGTTTTAAAATGTGCTGAATAAATACTTAATAAGTAAATGCTCAAAGACCTTTAGGAAGCATTACCACTTTCATTATCAAAGGCAACAATATAACTCAGTTTTGTGGAGCCTCTTTCTTAAAAATGACTTTTGGGCAATAGGTTGCTTCTTCTCTGTGTTATATCACAGATTATTTAAAAATAATATATTCTAAAAAAATTCTAAAAAACATTATCTGTATTTTTAACATTTATATTTTACATTGGATATCAGTAGTGAGAATAATGGAAAAATACCTACTAAAAAATGCCACTTAGCAATATCAAAAATGTATAGTTTAATATGAGCAAAATGTCACAGATGTTCACACTGAGTTATTACCAAAGAAACTGATAATGGTCAATTTATACTTAACATTTCAAGAAAGATCAAATAATGTAATTCCACATGTTTGATAAATATAACGGTTTTGCTTTGAGTGTTCAAGTTTTGTCCTTGAAGACCAATTTGCCACTGTAATTACTGCTGACTTTCTCTTCATCATTGCTCCTTTTCTAGATGTTGCAGATAGATCCCTATGCTAGATCCCTATCTTGCATAGGGAACAGAGCTTGTTTAAATGAGGTAAGAGTCATTGTTGAACAAGAACTTCTAAACTCAAAATAATAAATATGCATAATGGAAATAAGAAATGAAGTACTTCAGAAATAGAATGAAACAATTTAGAGTTGAATATTACATTTATCTATTTTAGAGGTAATCTAGCATATAACTCCCTTAATTTATAAGTGAGAACAAAAGATCCATAGAAGTTTTTTGACTTGCTCAAGATCACCAAGCTGGTTCGTGGCAAGCAATGTTAAAACTGGATGTCTTGGCTAATAGTCTTTTTCCTTAAAACAGTAGGATGACCATCCTACTGTTTACTGTGGTCATGAACCAAAAATTATCCATATTTATATCAATTTGTCTACATAATCAGTCATCTAATGAACATTTATCTGAATTTGTTTTTACTCATAGCTATGTCAGATAAATAAAAAGTACAATATTTCTGGTTAGCCTCAGGGAGAGTATACAGGCATATGAAATTTCAGGTAGATTGTGTTATTCAAACAGAAGGGGCCCAAAATTGTCCAGGAGTTTGAAAATAAATAAATCCCTGAAGAAAAACACCAATTTTGAGTGATTGAATAAAAAAATATTTTTTTTCACTTAAATTCACCTTTAATTCAAATGAGATTAGTTTTATTTTATAAAGTGTATTTGCATTTTACTGAATGAAATATTATGTCTCAGATTTGCTTCAACATAATCTAATATGGGTTATATGAAACATGGGTGGGGACATAAAGGAAACAAGATTGCTGATGTTATATGTGAATTTATAATAACATTCTCTTTCCTTTCTAATATTTCAAATGCTTTCACAATAATTACTTAAAATACATATTTCTACTTCTATTTTAATGTTATTTGGGTGATTTCTGACCAAACATTAAAGATCTTAAAATAGGCATAAACCCATTGTTCAGTTAACCACATGTCTTCCTGACTTCCTTCTTCCATAATGGGCTCTTTTCCTGCATTTATCTCTTAAAAATGCCACCAGACATAAAATCAACATGTCATCATATTTCTGGTATTGTTTTTATTTTTCTCTATTTTTTAGATTTTCCAACTCTAGGGGAATAAATAACATGTTCTACTCTCAAGATGGTTAAGAGATGTGAGAAGTATTGAAGATAAAAGCACTTTGCAAGCTGTGAAGAGTTAAAAAAACATTGTCACTATGACAAAAATGATCATAATGATGAAGACAATGATAATTGCTTTAATTAGCTTTCTATTTTATTTCACACAGCAACATATGCAATTAATGTTCATATTAAATCATTGTTAATGTTGATCAGTTACTTATAGCAGGGGTCTCCCTAACCCCCAGGCGATGGACTGGTACCCACCCATCCATGCCCTATTAGGAACTGGGCAACACAGCAAGAGGTAAGTGGTGCAAGCTAGCAAAGCTCCATCTGTATTTGCAGCCACTTGCCAGCACTAGCATCACCACCTCAGCTCCACCTCAGATCATTAGGCATTAGATTCTCATAGAAGAGCTGGTCCCTGGTATCAGGAAGGTTGGGGACCACTGGCTTATAGCAATGCAGTAAACCAGTGGAATTCTGATCATTTTAAGTTATATGAACATTGGTAAGCTCCAAATGCATTTGAGTGTTCTTTGTTACATCTAGACTATTTTTAAAAAAGAAAACATTTTATTAGGTCTCACGATAGAGTATGACTCATTTTAATTCTGAAACACTTTTTTTCCTAAATTCTAGCATGTTCTTGGCTAATTGGAAATTGGAGGCCCTTTATTAAAGATCATCATTTGTGTGTGAATTGAATAGCTAACATTTATATTAATTTTATTTTCTATTTTGATTCTTGTTCTCAAAAACTCAGGTGCAAATTCTTAATGTGCTTTTTCATAATTTAAGAGTATTTTCCAAGCTACCTTTGATTTATTTTTAAGAAAATGAACTAAGAATTTTTTTATTATCCATTTTACACATCCTCCAGGGTTCTTTTCATAATTCTATTATGAAACATAACTGAAATAAGATCTATTCTATAATGATACAGTGATATAATTGGAACAATTCACTTTCATCACAGTGTTACCTTACTTGAAGAAGAGACCTAATATGTATATTTCACATAAAATCATTTATTCATAAATTTAAAAACACTAAAAGAATTATTTTTAAAGTTCATATTTAAATGTATGAATTTATATTATGTAACAAAAGTAGCCCTGTTGAGGATGATGAAGTGGAGTCAAAATAGTAAAACAATGTCAAAGTTAGGTTACTTAACTCACAATTAGCTTCCAATTTTTGTTGTTGTTTTTGTTTATATTGTTCTTTAGATTCCACATGTGTTGGTAGCCATTCTCGCCGAATGCCCTACAGCTGAATGCCCCACAGCTGGAGGCCCTACAGACCGGGTTAAAGTTGCCTGCAAACTAAAAGTTTGCAGAGCAGGCGGGCTCCGTGCAGATGAAGGAAGTTTGGCTTAATGGATAGTCTATGCAAATGGAGGAAGTTCGGCTTAATGGAAAGCAGGTGAGAGAAGTTATGTAAATGTCAAGTAATTGTTTACAGTTGTGTGGGCTTTGTTTTTCATGCATTGTCAAGGGTATAAATAGACTGTGTTAAATAAATGAGCCACAGTATTCACTGTGAGCCCTCCTGACTCTATCTTTTGTCTCTCTCTGTCTCTCTTTTTCTATCTTTCTCAATCCTCACTCCCCATCTCGGGAACTGTTCGATCTTAGCTGGCTGTCTCCAGCACACATGTACATAAAATTATGCAATATTTGTCTTTCTCTATCTGACCCATTTCATTCAGCGTAATACCCTCTAGGTCCATCAAGGCAATATCTTTTTCCATCCCCTTCCTGTTAGTGCGTGTGTATCTTTTAATTCGAGGTGAATCTCTTATAGGCAGCATACGTAGAGTCTTATTTTCTCAACTGTTCACCTACTCTATCATTTGGTTGGAATACTTAATAATTCTTTTCCTCTTGAGGTTATTATTGTCTGGGAAGTTCTTTATCTGTTCTTCAACTCTAAATGATAGCTTTGCTAGATAAAGTGTTCCTGTTTTAGATCCTGAATATTTTGTACCAAGCCCTTTTGTCCTGTATAGTTTCTTTTGAGAAATCAGCTGCCAGTTTTATAGGTGCTCCCTTGTAAATAGCTAACTACTTTTCTCTTGCTACTTTTAGGATTCTCTATTTGTATTTAATCTTTGACATTTTAATTATGATGTGTCTTGGTTCAGGCCTCTTTGGGTTCATCTTTCTGAGGACTCTCTGAGCTTCTTGGAGTTGTATGTCTATTTCCTTCACCAGGTGAGAAAAGTTTTCCATCACTATTTTTTCCAATAGCCCTTCATCTTGTTTTTCTTCAGTTATCCCTATGACACAGATATTTTTACAGTTAATTGTGCCCCATAGGCTCCTTAAATTATTATTATAGTCTTGGCTTCTTTTTTCTTGCTGTTCTGTTTGAGTATCCTTGGTTTCCCTATTCTCTATATCAGTCATTCGATCCTCTTCTTTATCCACTTTGTTTATTCCCTCTACCATACTCTTCATCTCAAATAATGTGCTTTTCATTTCTGACTGGTTCCCTTTTATAATTTCTATTTCCATTTTTTTTTTGTTTGTCATCTCTTTGTTAAAGTTCTCACTAAATTCATCTACATTTCCCATAAGTTTATTGAGTATCTTTATAACCAGTGTTTTGAGCTGTGTTAGATTGCTTGACTCCATTATTCCTGGATCTCTGTTTTGTTCTCTCATATGGTTTCTGCTTCTTTGTCTTCCCATTTTGGCTGTCTTTCTGTGTCTGTTTCTATGTACTAAGCAAAGTTCCTAAGTCTCTCGGTCTTATTAGTGTGGATTTGTCTTGTAAATGTCCAGTGGCACAGCCCTGAGAGAGATTTAGCTATAGGCCCAAGTTTAGCCCCAGCCTGTGCCCCTCCAGGTCCACCTGTTAAGATTCAGAAAGCAATCCACAGATGCTATGCTTATAGTTGCCTCAGGAAACCACACAGAAACTGAGGCTAGCTGTCACCAGTGTGAGTCTTGGCACTACTCAACAAGGAGCACTGGACTTGCCAAGGACACATCTAGGTAGGTCCATAAGTTGGGGGAGGCAGAGTTTCTGGGAATATTCTGGTCACAGCAACCTCTGTTATCCAGTTTGATGACATCTCAGCTATGGCAGTGCTACATCCCCACACAGGGGGTGGAGGGGCCATGGGACAAGGAGGAGGGTTCAAAAGAGAAACAATGAATATCACCAGCACTTCTGCTCAGGAGAGAGCCTTGCCTATGGCCCTCACTTTGACAACTCAGTGTCCCCATATAAGTCACGGGTGCCTCCAGTGCAGCTGACCTGGCACTGGTGCTCAGAGTGAGCAGGTCCATCAGTGAGAAAGTCCACTCGCCAACACATGGCTCCTTTAAGAGGCATCTGCAGCTGCCGGCTGCCTCTGCCATAGCCTCTGTCCCACTCAGTTGCTTGGGAGCCTAGCATCTTTGCCCCTTCCTATTTTCTACTATTGCAGGTTGATTAATGATTTCTCTCCCTAGTTGTAGTACTTCTGTTCATCTAGGTCCCAGGTGACTTTCTCTGCTGTTTGCTCCATATTTCTGTCACAACTTTGATTTGGTCACAAGAGAGATGAACAAAGCCTCTATCGCCTACGCCATTTAATCCCACCAACCTCTCCCTCCATGTCTTTTTGTAGCTTGATAGTTCTTTTCTCTTTCTTTTCTTTTTATTAAACCTCTCAGTTTATTTTAACTTTTGTTAACAAAATAGACCTGATTTTGAGGCTTAGTGGTGCCCTATTGTGATAAAATGAAGTTTAAACAATAAAAAGAACAGATATCTACAGAATTATTTTCCTGTAGCTTCTTTTGAACACCATTGTCTGTTTCGTTAATATATACCTTTTAAAACAAAGGCCTGATCTTTCAGTAGCAGGATAGAGGATGTGGGTGGTAATGGGCATGTCCTTCAGTGGGAGAGAATTACAGGTGGGGTCCCAGGCCCAACTCCCAAAGCAGTTGGGTGGAGGTGTCTGATTCCCAGGCAGTCTTCTTTGTTACAGAGTCGGGATTATCTTCTTCCTTCTCACTTTATTCCTCACTTTTCTTTAACATTTCTCTTTCTTACTGTCTCTGTACTTTCAAACTTCTCCCTTTCTCTCTTCTTTCTCTCTTAATTCCCTTTCTTTTGTTTTCTTTGCCCCTGACTTCAGGCTTTGTTCTTTAATTTTTGCCTTCTTCTCTCTAACTCTTTCTTTATAGTATTTTCTCTTTGGCTGAGGCAATGCTGGAATGAAAGACCCAGTCTGCTCTGCTCCTCACACAGAAGCCGACAGAACCCCTATCTTCTCATTTTTTGCCTCCCTAGAAGTAAATTAGCCTGATATCATCATGTGCCTTTTATGTACACATTTTTATGCTCTTACCACATATGTCTATACCATTGACAATAGGTTATTTTGTGTGCCTCAAGATTAACATAACTGATTTTATATTGTATATAGAACTTTATTTTCTCAGATTTCATAGGTAAAACCACAGTAAAGTCAGATGACATATTTAGCTAAGCTGTATTCATAGAGTACATCTCAAAAATAGCTCCTTTTCTGTCACATTTTTATTAGAAAGATATTTGAAAACATAAAACAAGAAAGGTTAATATAAACATTCATCATTTATAATACTTAACCTATAGCTAAACTTGTAGCCTTTATAGTCCAGTAAACAATTATACCTTCCTCTTAAAAAATATGAAGGTGATAGATGAATTCACTAATGTGAGAAATTATTGAAATCTGATAAACTACAAGTAACCAAGTTAGTGATTGGCATCGTTAAATTAATTTCTTTATTCTCTCAACTGGTAAAATAAGTGTATGAAGAGATGAGAATCTGACACTTGCTTCATTCAATTTCATTGTAAGACTAAAATAAATAAATAAATAAATAAATAAATAAAAGGGAAATAAGCTTACCAGTAACAAATTGGTGTGATGCAAATGTTCTTTGGACATCAATTAATTGGAATGTGACAAATATTTTTTCACAGACAGTTTTATACTCAATGGTTATTTTTCATTTAGCACAGAAAGTCTATTAAATTTATATAATAAATTCACGGTTTAGAACTGTATTCAAAGTATGAAAGTGCTACCAAAAAATTAATTCTTATATGAGGAAATGTAATATAATTTCCAATTTGAATTTCTGGGCACATTTACACCTTTGTAGCAATGAGTCAAGAACTTTTGTCTATAATCTCTGTCCCTACCAAGTACCAAAAGAGTAAAGTATCTCCAGATAACAAATGCTGATACTGATTGATAACACTTGCGGTCAAAAATCCAGCAAGTAACTTGAGAGTTAGCAGCTGGAGTCGATAATGCTTTGATTAAATAGAAGCCAAGGAAAAGGTCAGTGAAGAAGGCTCCAAGATATAAGGCCTAAGGAATTACCAGTCTTATGGACCCCTAATACCATGTGCCTCAAACTTGAAATAGTTTACTCCTCAACTCTTTTCTCTTATCTCACTTGCTTTGGGCATTGGTCTTATTTAATTCTCTATGAACGAACGACCTCAAATTTTAACTTCTACTTTTATCACCAAATAATTTTATGCATACAGACATGGGGATAGAAGAGTCAAAAAATGGTATTCATAGACCTTATTTAAATTTAAGCATTTAAAATTTATCACCATATTTATAATATTGTATTGTACTTCTTTCGTTTTAAATATACTGGAATTTCAAAAATATGCCTGAACACTGACCCTTCCTTAACTCTGAGAAGGTATGCCTACACTCCACCATTCCTAAAGACAAAAAAGAATTGTTCATTTAACTTTCTTTTTGTGATCATAATTATCTTTTTCATTTTATTTTTTGAAAGAGAATAAGTTAGGAGACAAACTCCTGGCATAAATGCCATTATTTCTTCTCTTGCAAATGGGAAAGACATACCTAATTAATGAGGGTGCACTTTCTTGCTGAAACTACACATTGGTCTCAGACTTCTATAAACATAGCATCACAAGGAGTCACTAATACTTATCAGTTAGTGAACTATACTCTTGACTTCAAACTTAGATCCTATAAAAAAAGTCAAATCATCAAAATTTGCTAAAATAAATTTTCGTGTATACTAAGGACTGAAAATTTAATTACCTCTAAGAAAAAAAGAGAAACACAGAGACTGTCTTGCTCAGGCATCAATTGAGCTATATACGAAGGAATGCAAGATGTAGAATAATATTGGGGCATATGAGTAAATTGAGAAAAATAATATAGGACATTGAAGATGTTACCTTGAGATGCTAGAGATGAGAGAAGAGAGCTTGAGAATTTTTTGGGGGGGGTATTTTTATTCTCTCACACAATTTCTTTTCTTTCAAAAGTAACATCTTTCTATCTCAGCCCCATTTAATATTAGAATATTAACATTAATATGAAGGTAAGGGCTACTTAAAAGTAGTAGGAAGAGGAAAAGGGAAAGAAAATCTCAAACAGCAATGGTGAAATGTAATCACTATGGTTCTTAGAAACAACTTGCAGATATTTATAGATAAATGACGCATAGAGGATGATGAGTGCTTGTAGTACTTTGAAACCCACAAAGGTACAGTATCCTTTATAGATTCTAATAAATTTTCTAAATATAATCCACTATGTGTATCTTTCATGCTTTTCCTAAAAGTTGAAAAAGAGAAACACTAAGTTCATGTAGCATGATTCCTGGTATCAGGTGATCTTTAAAGAATAGAACAACTCCCTAACCCACAAGTTTCTTATCATGGTTGCAGGAATCTGTGAATCTACAAAGTTTTCTTTGCATTTTGTGAGCATTGGAATCCCTGGTCATTTCCACATTGATAAAATAGGGCACACCACAAGAAACAGATAAATAAAGAGGGAAAAAAATCTTTCAAATATTACTGTTATTTTAAGAAGAAAATTAAAATAATTGAACAGCAAACATAGGGCTAACTGCTATAATAAGTCAACCCCAAATTACAGAAGCTTAACACAAATGAAATCTATTTCACATGATCATACAGGAGCCCTGTTTTGTTTCATCTTGTAGAATTCGCATGCTCAATATTGATTCCAAAGTCACTCTGTAGATCATCTCATTTAGCCTGCCAGAGGAGAAACAATCACTATTGGTTTATTGTTAGAGTCTTTCACATCTCTTTTGCTACAATCTATTGGCTTGAATTTAGTCACATGAACACAACTAACTGCAAGATGTGCTGTGAAATGCAATCTGTGTCCAGAAATTAGAGAGACTAGAAATAAAACAAATTTTGATGAACATCTAATAGTCTCATCCATATCCTACTGTAGGCCTACTCTGTGTTATGAACTGTACTAGATAGCCTCCTTGTGTTTCTCTTGTAGTCATCACAACAACTTAAAATAGATATTATCTTCACTTTATAGATATAGAAGTCCAAGATTATTTGGACTTGACCAGGACTATCCAGCATCAGAGATGGAGTTTGAGGCTGATTTCAAAATTTAGTCAATGGATCCCAAAGGCCAGTCTATGGACAGCTGCAATAAAATTATTTAGAGAGCATGTTTAAATATAACTTGATGGCAGTAACCCCTGGAGATTCTTATTCAGTAGCTTTGGGTTAAAGCCCAGTAAAACATATATTTTAAAATTCCCTCAGTAGTTCTATATACAGCTAGAATTGAGACCAGCTGCTCTCAGTTTTTTGGAAATCAACCACTAAATGGACACTACAGGGGCATTAAAATGAGCAGGAATCAATTGCTCTCATAGGGCGTAAACAATAACATCTGACCATTCCCTCTTTCTTTCAATCTTTCATTAAACATGAAGAGAGCACTGAAGGATTCAATGGCTTCTCAGGACAAACTGGTCACATGATGATGATATTTGAATGGTGGCATTTGTCCACAAAGGAGTGAACTGAAGGATATAGTAATTTCAGATGACATTATTTACTGAGCAGCCACAAAATAATAAGTTTGGTAAGACAACCAGATCATTACTCAGCTGGGTGGCATTTGAATTGATGTCCTGAAAGGCTCCCACTGTTTTGTTTTCAAAGCTAAGCCTCCTTCTTAAAACACTGTGAAAATTATCATGACTGGAAATGATAATGGTTGAACAGAATTTTCCTAATTTCTCCTAACTAAAAGTATATACTATACTTCGCCATCTTCTCCTAGACTATGACTGTTCTCTTGAAAATTTTGAATTAATGCAGAAATTTGGCTAAAACACATTTCTTGTTTTGAGCTCTTGATATTAGTGTGATCTCTCACTTTTTACCTTCAGAGTACATCTAACTTTATTCTGTGGCAATTCAAATAACAAATCATTTTTAGGATAAACTAGTCTTTGTGAGATCTACAAGTAAACATAAAAGGTGTATCCTATAGTTCAGTGGTAGGGGATTTACTGATATCATGTGAAGGGGTTCAGAAGAGCCCTTCTAAAGATGTACCACTTTGTCATTAGGTATACTCTGATTAAAGGCAATCAAGACTCTGTAGGCTCAAGAGAAACTTTTATCTTTTTCTTAAAAATTTTAAATTGGGTAAAAAATGAACAGAATAGAGATTTCTTCAAAGAGGAAATACAGATGACCAATAGACATATGAAAATATGCTCAAGGTCACTAATTATCAGAGAAATAAAATTTAAAACTACAATGAAATATCACTTCACACCTGTCAGAATGGCTATCATCAATTAATCAAAGAACAAGTGTTGATGAGGATGTGAAGAAAAGGAAACTCTCATATACTATTGGTGGGATTACAAATTGGTATAGTCACTATGGAAAATGGTCTGGAGGTTCATCAAAAAAATTAAAAATGGATCTACTTTTTGACTCATCAATTGCACTTCTGGATATTTACTCCCAAAACACTAAAACAATAATTTGTAAAGATTTATGCATCCCTATGTTCATGGCAGCACTATTTACAATATCCAAGATTTGGAATCAACCTAAGTACCCATCAACAGATGATTGGACAAAGAAAATATGGTTTATATATGCCATGGAATATTACTCAGCTATAAAAAATAAAATTTTATCATTTTCAAAAACATGGTTGGAGGTAGAGGTTATTATGCTGAGCAAAATAAGTCAGACAGAGAAAGACAAATACCATATGATTTCACTGATATGTGGAATCTAAGGAACGAAAAGAATAAATGAATTGAAATATAGAGGACCCACAAATATAGAGGACAATTGGGTGACGGCCAGAAGGAGTGTGTGGGGTTGCTGGGAGAAAGTGGTGAGGATTTAAAGAACAAATTAGTAGTTGATAGAGGGTCACGAGAATAGGGAGCACAGCATAAGAAATGCAGACAGCAGTAAGGTAATGGCTATGTTTGCAGAACCAGAAGGAAGGTAAAGTAATAAGGCGGATTGGTTCATAAACTATATAAATATCTAACTAATGTACTGTATACTTAAAACTAATTTTAAAAATCATTTATTTTTATCACTGTAAAAAAATGTTAACTGGGGGCCTTGATCATAATAAGAGTTATTATAAAAAATAAATTTTTATGACCTATTTGTATGAAAGGGCAAACATCTAGTTACAGAACATAAGCTCTTCTTATTTTTCTGTGAATTACCCTCCTCCTTTCTGAAGCCTCAGACCCTAATCCTATTCTTTGCCTCAAGATAACATATATACTTCATTTTAGCTTTCTATTTTTGAACTTCTCATGTGTGTGGGATTCTTGTGCATATGAAATTAAATGTGTTTTTCTCCTGTTAATCTATCTCATGTTGATTTGATTTTCAGACCCACTGATAAAACCTTTGCAAGGTAGAGGAAAATTCTTCCTCCTCAACACAAGTATATGTATATGTGTATATATGTATAAATTTTAAATTGCCAAACATAAATACATTATTAAAGAGCTCACATACCTTGAAATTACAAGCTATTACTTAAGGCCAAATTTATCAGGCTATAAAATTCTAGAACAAAAATAATTTACATAGTTTTCTCTATTTAATTTCAAAAGTGTTCAGAAAATTTTGGTGCTTGTTAAAATGCTCACTCAACATATACATAAGTGTGCACATTTGAACAATACCTAATATAAGCCATTATGTCAAACTATAGATAGCTCACTTAATAAAATTGCAAAGTCTGCTATTCTCTTTGTTTTTTGAAATTATTTCCATGTGTTATAATTTAGCATGGTGTAATTTGTTTGGAAAATTAAAGTAATAAAACCTTACTTTGTTGTGTGTCTGAATGGTGGCAATGACTGTCTCAGTGGGTGGCTGCAAATGTGGGGAAAGTCATTGTCAAGATATGTAGACAGAATAAATATTATTTACTGAGTGCTAATGTATAAGAACTAATAATAAACATATTGTTTCATAAAAAAATTACCTCCCTAGGAGAACTTGAACGGTCAGCTTTAGTGCAGTTAACATGCATATGTTTTCCTTCTAAACCACAAAGTTAACCTGGAGAAAAAAGGAAACCAGAGCAGGTCTCCCTTTGTCATTTTTCTGTGCTGCATTATCTGGAGTTATGTGATAAACTGTGAAGTTAATAGTAATTAATGATGATTATAATTGTTAGGTTGTTAATAATTTAGAAGCATGATAAAATGATTATTGTAATCATGTGAAACACCAGGAACACATAATTGTGATAATGTTGGCTATTATTTTGGTAATTTAGAGAATTTGTGCATAATAAGAGATCACTTAGGGGCAACTTTGGAAAGAGTATATAAGTATGCATATAAGAGGAAAATTATTAAAGGGTAAAGCTAATTGGTTGGACAAAAACTTACTAGAATTGTTTGTTCTCAGATTTTCTTCTGCAAGTTTTGAATATTCCCACTGTAAGTTCCCCTAAAAAATAGCCAGATTTTGGAAAGATCCCTTAGACATGAATCCATAAATTTCTAATTGCCAAGTCACAGAAACCTTCTATAAAGATCTATGTACTGAGATTTGAAACTGTTAGCATGGATCAAAGACAATGATGTGCTCTAAGTGTATCCCATATAGTTTTTTTTTTTTCCTGTAATGAATTCTTTTAAAACTACTAATGGGCTTTTCTTTGTTTATAAAAATGTAGTCAACTGGTAATCATGATCCTACTGAATAGTGAATATATGAAAGTGGCAGACTCCTCTAATAAGTGCTTTTGTTGACTTTTTTAGATAATCTCACAACAATCTTGAGGTCAGTAATATTATTAAACCTATTTTACTAAAGAGGAAAGAGACATAGAGATGCTAAATAGCTTTTCCAAGGATGTATAGTTTGCAAGTAGCAACGTTGTTATCACCCAGGCAGGCTGACTACTGAATTCAAAGTCAAGGCTACTTCTCTATACTACTGTTTATGGAATTTAAAAACTGTGTGGGCAGGGAAGCACAATGTATGGTTTATGATTTTCTGATCCTTCTTTTGATCCTTCTTCTTAAGGTAGTGGCCCAAATGATTGGCTAAATCAGAATGAGGTATGTCAAGAAAATGATATGAGAGTAAGGGTAAAAATGATTATGTTAGAAGATAATTATATATTACTGACAGGGTATTTAAAACATATAAAAAACCTGAGAGGTTAAAAGTGATATTCAAAAATGAAACCTAGAAGAACATAGGTATGTGTGAGTAAGAAGCAAGAGGAGAACAAGGTGAAAAGATTCAGGATGAGGAGTATAAATAGGGCTAATGGGAACAGAGATCATTTTTATGAGTGTTCTCCATGGGTGGTTCATAGGTGGATTAATTGCAATATGCAGTAAAAAATGAGATAATTAACTAAATTGATAAAAAAACAAATTTGTTGCTCATTATTAATTTGTCTCCAGTATTTATCCCTGATATTTTATATTTCAAAATACATCAGATGCTTAAATTTACAAAATAAAATCCATAATTATACAACTATGGAATAATTCTACAAAAATAAGACTTGGCAGGGAAGTCATAGGTTATTTTGGAGATCTTATACAAATCTGTAAAATCATGAATAAACCAGAGACATGATATTAACTTTTTTACGTTAATTTTATTTTTCTTTACTTCTAGTGTGCTTTTTTCTTGTTTTTATTTTGTTATAGGAAAAATACATGCTCTTCTTTATCTAATACTTATCTTCTGCATCTTTGCTTATGGTCATTTCCTTACATGAACGTTCGTTCTCCTTATTCACAGATTATCTTTGTCCATTTTGTTTCCAGGTTCAGATCAAGTTAATGCTTTTCAGAAGAAATTTTCCTTGACTGTCTCAATGCAGACTGACCACCACCCTTTGTCTGATTTTTTAAAAAAATAATACCAACTTAAGGTTTAGAAAATGCAGTGTTTGTATATTCTAGCTCCTCAGCTAAATAACAAGGCTTTGCGGATAAAGAATAATTAGATATCTTTCTTTGTATATACAGATGGTCCCTGACTTATAAATGACTTACGATGGTGTGAAAGCGCTACACATTCAGTAAAAACCATACTTTAAATTTTGAATTTTGACCTTTTCCTATGTGGTACAATACTCTCCCCTTAATGCTGAGCAGCAGTAGCAAGCCACAGCTACCAGTCAGCCACATGATGACAAAGGTAAACAATTGATATTTTACAGCATACAGTGTTGCCAGCTTTTTTTGAATAGTGTGCTTTATATTTTTATATTCTATCATGTCTACAAAACACCCATCTGTGTCTACTGCTTTTGGTGAAAATAAAAATAAAGCAATTACTCTTGAGATAAAACTCGAGATAATTGCCCAGCTGGAGACTGATGTATGTGTTCTAAGTATGCTAAAGTAGGCTAGTAAGTTGTGATGTTTGTTAGGTTATATGTAGTAAATGCAGTTTTGATTTACAATATTTTTAGCTTACAATGCGCTTATCTGGATGTGACCCACCAAAATTTAAGAAGCATCTGTATATTGACTGAGGTAACATTTATTGAATTATAATAATCAGCTATCATTTACTGAATATTTACCATATGCCAGTTTTTAGATGCTAGGTTAGAAGGGATGAAAAAATAATTATCAAATAAATACCCGGACATTTTCTCAAGCATCTTACCATTTTTTTTTAGAGAAAGTGTATTAGTCACAATATGCTCGGTTTCACTGCCATAACAAATGCCTTTTTACAACAAAAATAGTTTGTATGTCTCTCACAGTTCATGTCTACTGACAATCAGCTAACTCTGCTTCGTGATCTGCATTCTAGGAGCCAGGCTGACAAACAGACCATCTGATTACTACGTCAGAAGTAATGAAAACATAGCTAATCATGTGCCGGCTTTAAAGCTTCTCCCAAAAATCACACACAGCATTCCTTCCCACATAATTTAGCAAAGCAAGTTACCTTTGTACTGCTTAGTTCTACAAGGCTGGGATATATCATTCCCTGAGATGGGGTGAGAGGTGGACGATATTTCATAGAAGAAATGTACAGTGAATTGTAACACAAGTTACATCAGGGAAAAAGACATGTAATAAGCTAATGATTATTGCTGTCAGAGTGGTATACATAGTGTCCTCTAGGAAGCTACCCACAGTGGAGAGTGTCAGATCACCTGCTTTCAGCATTGAAAAGGATGTTAAAATCATTTAAACTAACAATCTATTCAAGGCAATCAATAAATACTTTTGATAGAGATTAAAAGAAGTGTCAAATGAGATATAAAAGAATGATCTATTCTAGAAAATTATTTTGGAATTCTACATACATATGTATAGATTGTACACTGTGAACTTTTTTTTACCTGTAGCATCTTGCTGGACTGATGTTAACATCTGAAATTATCTTTACAAAAACATTAATGATAATGAATAATTCTTCCAACAAATAAAAGCTCATGAAACTGAATTTTAAAAGGCAAATGAATACCTTTATTTTGCTAAAATCTATTTGTTCACTCTTTCAAATCACGTAGTGCAATCTGAGTATCTATTTTCACCATTTTTCTCTTTTATATAAATTTCACTATCATTCTTTTCATATAATAAAACAAGATATGCTCTCTGTATAATATATAAGCTATATGTAATCTGTTTATATAAATTTAGTGGTTATTTTATATTCATTTGCTAATAGTTTGACCATGTAATATAATATTACAAGTTTCATTGAGTGAAGATATTTTATCTTTTTATAATATTTATTTATTTTGTAAAAAAGGTCATTGAGTACAATACAAGCCTGATGAGGTAATAAACACCCTAATGAAGTAAATTTGAATTAGATTTTTCTATAGCGCTATTAAAATGAATCTAAAAATTATGACTATTTAGTCCTAAAAATGATAGAATATGGATAAAAGAGTAATCTGTTAGATAATGGTCTTTTTTAAAATTGATTTTTCTTTCCAGAAAAAAAATCAGTTCACGTCTATAAAATGGGTAGGTCCTTTTCCATTAATGAAAGATGACATGGCAAAATTGAACTACAGGCCAAGGTTCTGCCATATCAAATAGTTGCACATTTAAGGTTTAAACCTAGCTACAATGTTACCCAGAATAAGAGCTGTTGCTCTCCCAACCAATGATGACCTCCTGTAATGGAGGCCAAGGTTTTCCATTGCCTTCTGAGATAAAAGACTTGACTACCAGCTGTCATTATGCAACTTAAAAGCATTAGAACCATGGAAATAAGTCACTTGAGAAGAACCTGTTTTCCAGCTTGGCTTGTTACTTATAAATTGTCACCAACAATGAGATATGTGGGTGATTACACAATATTTAATCCTCTTTTTACAATTTTCTATAAAATAATCTTTCTATTTATTGTGGCTTAAGTAATAAGCATATATATAAAACATCTTAAGCAAAACATTAGCAACTTAAGTTCATCAATATAAAAGAGTTAAATCACAACCACACTAGATTTAGCTCAAGGATTAAAGATATCTACACTATTCAAGCATCAATCAGTATAATTACTCATGGTAAGAGAATAAAGTAAATAAAATTATATGATCATTTAAAGAGTAAGAGAAGTAAAAACATTTGATTCTACATTCATTTATGATAAAAAGTATCAGTAAATAGAAAAAAAGATCTTAATTTGCTAAATAATAAATTAATATTAACAAAAATTTTATATCAAATATCATCCTCATAATAAAATGTTGAAAGCTTTTACTTTGAGATGAAAAGACAAAGATGTATGATATCACTACTTGTATCCAACTTTATGCTATCAGTCTTAGTGCAGTAAGTTAAGGAAAATAAAATACAAAAGGATTAAAAAGAAAAAAGTTATTATTTGTAATTTGCAGTTACCATGATTGTCTAGTTAATAAATCTGTAAAATTCTACAGTAATTTAGTAAGGTTGAAACAACAACAAAAAACAAAAACAACAAGAACAATAAGAAAACAAAACAACAACAAAAAACAATAAACTATTGCATTCTATGTATAACAGCAACAGAAAATGAAATTCCTAGGAATACACTAGTAATAGCAAGACTTTAGTACAAAGCCTCTAAAATGTCATTAAGAAAAATTAAAGTCCAAAAAAAAGGGGTATACCATATTTATGTTTGGAAAACTTACTGTTTTAAATATGCCAATTGTCATCAAATAAATGCAGTGCAATCACAAATATTATCCCAGCAGTTTGAAAGAAAAAGAATGACCTAATTTTAAAATTTATATAGAAATTTAAAAGGCAAAGAATAAGCAAGACTTTCTAAAGAAAATGAACTAAATAGAAGCATTTGTTCCCCTAGATATGAGAGCTGCCATATATTATAAAACTTTGATAAGTTAAACAGCACATATTATGCAAATGGTGGATACATAGACCAGTAATAATAAAAAAGGTGCCCAGAAAAGACCCATGCATAAAAAGAAAGTTGAATACTTTAGAAAGACTCAATGAAGCTAGATTTCTAAAAATATATCATTATTTAATTAGATGTGGATGAGATACATAAAAAAAAGACATGAAAAAATAGTAAAAATCTGAGAGCATTCTCTGTTCAGATTACTTCTTAAGTCTCTTTACCTTCTTGATTTTCTTTAGAAAAGCTAAAGCTTGAAATTACATTTAATGAATTATGGTTGGGTTTATAATTTAAAAAAAGAAAAAAACCTGAGGTGGAGCTGATGTCAGAGGATCCGTATATACTCAAATCAGATCTTTGTAGTAAGTCAAAATTTTGGTGAATAAATATGTAATTATCTACTGTAGGTTAAGTTTATGTTATTATCATCATTTTATTTTTTGCTTTATTAACATTATTCTTTGACTAACTACCATAATTAAACATATGATATAAAAAGGTTTTGTTTATGCTTTTAATCATGTATATTAAATCATAATACAAAATAAACTTACAAGCAAAGACCAAACTTGGAGTATTTATTTGGTGACATCTATAATTTTACTCATTGTTTTCACTGCAACCTAAATATATCTGATAGAATTTATTCTGGGACAGGAAAAGTGATGTGGGGAGAAATATATTTTTCAAATGTTAATTTTCAATAAGATATGGGTAAGATGTGATTTAATTTTCAATATAAGAAAATAGTTTTTTGTAACTAAAAACAACACACAGAAAAAGCTGTTGGCTGACAAGAATTGCTATCACAAAACCATTATCTCATGAAATAGGATAACCTCATGCTTCTTGTAAATCACAACCATCCTATCTCTGTATTTGATTTCATGTTTAGTTACATACTTCTGTTAGTTAAAAACACATTTTTAAAGTAACTTAGTTTTCCTAATGTTGCGTGATCATTTTTCTTAGAAATGTTAAGAAAGTATTTTTAAACAAATTTTTTAATTCTTTTTTTCTCAAAATTTTAAGTGAAATAAAATTAAGTTTATTTTCATTAAAATAGTATAGGTAGATGGCACATTTACATAATTTATAAAATTAAAATGTGCAGAAGAATATATAATGTCTGGTTCTGTAGCTCAATCACTTAATATCTTTCAGTATATAATAATTTTAATCAATATTGTTTTACATATGTTTTATTAAATTTTGGAACCTTATATGTTTCACATGTAAATTTAAATAGCACACATATCTCACCTTTAATTTTTCAAAATAAGTTTAATATATGTGGGGGTTAAAGGTAAGTATGTGTACTAAAAATAAAGATACTTGTGATTTGACATATTTTAGCACAATGTCAGCTTAAAAATGAGAAATTATTTTGACATATATTTTCTATCAAATATTGAAGTCTTATTGATTGATAAATTGATCTATTTTTTTTTTAGTTTTAATTAGAAAATGATGCTTATTCTCCACAACCCCCTGGCATAAAGAATATAAACATATTATATAGGTTTTGCCAGTTGGATGCTCTACCCAAAATTTCAGTTCTATAGCAGATGTCATAAAAGCGAAGAAAATATGAAGATTATCTGAGTGGAGAAATCTCATATATTTGGACATGTAGTAATGGTGGTAGTGAAACTGGGAGTTTAGATGCAATAATAAAAGTACCCAATGGGAGTACACTCTGCACAGCATTCTTACTGCTCCTGGAATTATAGGTTTGTGTTTTTTGGCTCATTTTTTCCAGGCCGTTTTCTGAGCTTTGTTAAATGTAACTTTTTTTTTTGTTTGTTAAACTTGTGAGCCGTCCAATTATGAACATTTTTTATGCTGAATCTGATCAGCTTTAGTTTCTGTTTTTGCAATAAGAACTCTGGTAAAAAATTACAGTGCACTAAAATTAGACTCTATCACTGTCAAGTGCAAAGTCAAACTGACAAAATAAATGAACCATCTTTAACTTGAAATAGTTATTCCCAGTCAACTAAATGTCTTATCTCTTTTTAAACATGAGAAGATAATCTCTAGAATGGCTTCAATCTGTGTTTTTAAAAGTTCAAATGAGGTAGAAAAATGATTCTATTTGGTATTATAATAAAGATAAGCTTCATTTCTCCCAGTATATTCTGTTACTAAGAGTGACTATGATATTTGAGATTTCCTGAACCACCATTTTAACTATACTAATGATCAAATTACATATCTGTCCATTAATTTCACCAGTGTCTTTACAAAATTAACCATGTTCTTTTCTACAAACTCTACCTAACCATGTTTTTACAAATTAAGAATCCAGTGTGTTTTGAATCTTGCAAAGAAAATTTTGTTGTTCATTATTTTGGACTATCATGATTTTAGTTAGACAATCGTGAGTAGTCTATCAGATTATAATTATTCTTTAAGATTTTTATTAAAATATAGCTAACAATATTTTTTTTAGTTTCAAACATACACAATAGTTATTCAACATTTATATACTTAATGAAGTGATCACCATAATCAATCCAGTAACTGCCTGACTCTATACAATGTTATCTCTATGTTATTGGCTATATTCCCTGTACTGTGCATACATCCCCATAGCTTACTTGTTGTATACCTGAAAATTTAAACCTCTATTTCCCTTCACCTTCCCCTCTTTAAAAATTTTTCAATTACAGTTGACATTCAATATTATTTTATAATAGTTTCAAGTGTACAGCTTAGAGGTTACATTTTATATAATTTACTAAGTGATCTCCCTGACTAGTCTAGTACCCACCTGGCACTACACATAGTTATTATTATTATATTACTGACTATATTCCTCATGCTTCACATCCCCATAATTATCAATTTGTAATTCTTAATCCCTTTGTTTTTTACCCCACCCCATACCTCCCCTCCCATCTGGCAACCATCAGCTTGTTACCGGCATCTGTGAGTCTGTTTTGTTTTGTTTCTTTGTTTATTTTGTTCTTTAGATTTCACATATAAGTGAGATTGTCCTTTTCTGTCTGATTTATTTCACTTAGCATGATACATTCCAGGTCCATCCATGTTGTTGCAAATGGTAAGATCTTATTTTTATGGTTAAGTAATATTTCATTGTATATGTATACTACATCTTCATCCAATCGTCTATTGATGGGCACTTATGTTGCTTCCATTCCTTGGCTATGATAAATAATGCTTCAATAAACATATCTATTAGATTTTTTACTCTGAAATACATATTTAATTTCTCTGTGCTTATTTTGTCAAAGTAAAATCATAATAATACTTCTACTATAATTTATTAGGAATTTGTCACCATATTAACAGTACTTAGATCTACAGGAAAAAGAAAGATAATACTTAGTCTAGGTACTTAAAATAACAAATGTAGTTTAGAGAAGTTAAAAAAGATAAAAAATAATACCCGATATTCTACCAATCAAATATACTTACTGTTAACTCTTAAAATTCTTCTGTAGATTTTTCAAAGCATTGATTTATGTATAATATAGAATGCTGTTTTACATGATTGGAATTACATGATACCTGGTATTTAGCAACTTATTTTCTTCATCAATGTATCATGGATTTTCAAAATGTCAATAAATATAAAACTGTTATAAAAACTTTAATGGGTGAATAATTTTCAACTGTAAGTGTGGATAATATTTTACCAATTCCATTCTGAATTTGGTTTGTTTCCAATTTATCAATATTAAAAATACTTCAATAATGAAGTTATGGCCTGTCTTTTATCTCTCTCAATGTTAACTCCTAGTTGAATTAGATGTTGGAATGCTATAATATATATAGTATACATTTTGTTTGTATTACCAAATTATCTTCCAGTAAAGGCCTTTAAAATGTATAGTTTCAACAAAAATGAGAGAAAGAATATCTTGAAGGGAAGTTAATACTTATAAGAAGAAATTGAGATTTGGTAGTACCATGTTTTGCAAGCTTTGGCCCAAGGACAAGTTACTGTCACTATATAGTACTAGGTGACTAAAGATCCAAAGAAATTCTGCCATCTTTCTGGTCTGAAAAACCAGGAGAAAAAAGAACATGGTGATCATAGCCACTAAAAGTGAGCAGTTGATCCTAGCTATAAAACAGCCAGAAGAGAATTTTCAGCATATAGACTGCCAAGTCTTCAGCTGAATCCTCAATTAGACATACCCAGAACATAATTAAAGGAATTCAGCTAAAGATTAAAGGTCTAAATCAAATTTTAAGTTGATGCTCTAAAGACCAGTTTAGTAATTTGTGTTTCTCCAAGTAAATTGTCTAGTAAAACAAAAATACAAGCAAACTTCAGAATATAGTAGAATACAAAGTTTTCACAATGTAACATTCAAAATACAGATTTTTTTTATGTTTGAAGAAGAAAGATGTGACTCATTCTAAATGTATATAATAAATAGGAGACATCAAGGTGACTCAAATATTGAAGTTGTCATAGAAGGACATAAAAATAGCTCTAATAATTATGGAAAAAATAAGCTTGTGATAAACGTAAATATAGTAATTTTGAGCATAAAAATTAAAGATTTATAAGATGGGCTCAAAGGAGACTGGAGATGACAGAAGAAAGAGTGAAATTTAATAAACATTAATAGACACTAATTTTAATAAGAGAAAAAAATTAAAACATGGTGTCTTAGAAACTTGAAAGACAATATCAAAAAGTCTAATATATGTGTAATTGGAGTCATAGGTAAAGTGGACAAAAAAATGGAACAAATACTACAAGAATTAATATTAAAAATTTCTCAAATTTGGTGAAAAATATGAATTTACATATTCAAACAACACACCAAATTTTAAACAAGATAAATGCAAATAAAATCAGGCTAATTGTGTTGTTCAAGCTAACTAAATAAAATGAAAATAGAAAAAATATATATTTATAATAAAGGATAGGAGTAAAGGTGAATTGGCCTATAAAGTTACAAAATGCTTACATTTTTTCATAATGTAGTCTAAAGTTAACTGTAAGTAGAGAAATAGGTATTAAGATACCTATTGTAATTTCTAGAGCAAACACTATAATAATGCAAAGACATATGTGTAAAAAGCCAATAGATTATCTAAAATAATATCCTTAAAATGTACTATGGTTAACTGATATGTGCTAGCACAGTGGATAGAGGTATGAGTTAAACATACACAGCAATAACCATAAATACCACTTTTTAGTCACAGATATAGGAGTAACAAGTTAACAAGTCATTTAAAAATAATATTGCTAAATCCTATCATTTTTATAAGTTCGTCAACACTGACATATGGAGTGACAGCTCAGAGAAATTTGATTTGGAGAGTTAAAAAAATAAAACAGACATTGCCATGGTATCAATAGTAATAAAAAGATTTACTTTTATAATTTTTTCATTCTCTAAATCTATATATCTATATTCCTATATATATTCTTTCAAAAATTAAGATAAGAGAACAAATTGGCACAAAACACTGAGTTATTTACACAATAAAATATTATGTAACAATAAGAATGAACTGATTAATGGCTGTCATGTTAAAAATAAGAAAAATACTAGCAATCAACAAAAAGAAGATATTCAAACTGACAGTAAATGCATAAAACTACCCACAACATTCTTGTTTTCAGGGAAATGAAAATTAAAATAACATAATTCTACCTCACAAGTCTCCAGAATGGCTAAAATGAAAAGTGTTGGTGAGGAAGTAGAGCAACTGAAATTCCCATGACTGCCACTTTACAAAACTAATAGTATTGACTACATCCAGACATATGTATACCCTACAGTTCTATAATTTTACTGCTAGGTACATATGCATACGAAATGCATTCATGTAATTAGCATACTCTAGTATGTTCATAACAATATCTCCAAAGGTCAAAAACTAGAAACATCCAAATGCCCCTTGACAGTAAAACGAATAAGTAAAATTTTCACTAAAAAGATTATTTAAAAAATGACAAGTAAAATATTTTAAGTTACATTAAAATATTTTATCTATCTATCTATTTATCTATTATTTATTTATCTATCTATCTATCTATCTATCTATCTATTTATTTATTTTTATGGTGATGTTGGTTAATGAAATCCAGTAAGTTTCAGTTGTACATTTTAACAGTAAGGCATATATATATTTACACTATGTGTTCACCTCCCATAGTTAGATTCTTTCTGTCACCACATATTTTACCCTTTTTATCCTGTCTACCTCCTTCCTTGAATTAAAATAGTACATAAAAAGTAGCAGAAATAGTCAATAAATAATTTTTTCGCAGATCAACAAAATCATTTAGAGAATATTAAAATAAAATTAAAGGTAAAATAACGTACAAAATGATTCAATAGTCATCATGATAAATCCCAGAGATGTTTGTTTTAAATCTTAAAAATAATGAAAAAATTGTTTTAACTTTTTAAAGTTAATTGAAGATAGAAATCATAAACAGAACGTACAGAAAATATTAGCAATTAAAGCACCATTTATAGATATTAAAGAAATGTAAATAAAGCTATATATTTAAAAACTTGTGATTATTTAGCAAGAATAAGAATAAATGAACCAAACCAAATTTGTTTTATATAAGTATTATCTGTGGTGCGTAAGTAAAATGCAAACTCTATAGTTCTAATAATTTCCATTTGTATTGTGGCATAGGGATCAACCTCTTAGAAACTATCCTGAAATTCTAATGCAGGTGATCTTTGGAAGGCTCTTTGAGAAATAGTAAACAAACATTCAACTCAAAATTCTGTTTACCAAATGGAAAAGGGAAAATGTAGCTTTAGGTAAAGCTTTCCAAGCACTGTACTGGCACAAGCATTCAAAACAGTAACATTAAATCTTATTTGTATTACTGGAAGGTGAAAAACAAAATACTCATAGAAAGGGGAGAATAAATTTTTACTTTCTTCCTTATACTTTCTATGATCTTGAGTTCTGCCTTGGATTTTTTTAAATTAATTAATTAATTTATTTATTTTTATGATGACATTGGTTAACAAAATCCAATGTTTCAGCTGTATACTTTAACAGTAAAGCATATATATATGTTTTAACAGTAAAGCATATATATATATATATATATATATATATATATATATATATATATATATAGTGAACATGGTGTGTTCACATCTCATAGTTATATTTCTTTCTGTCACCACATATTTGATCCCCTTCACTCGTTCTACCTTCCCCCTCCATTCCATTCCTTAACCTATAGTCCAAGACCATGAGTCTCTGTTTGTCTGCCTTGGAATTTAATTCACAAACATGAAGTCAGTTAAGGAAAAATGTTAATACCAATATTTATGTTGTTCTTTGAACTAATTCTCTGAAGGTGCATACATCAGTAAGGCAGCAAGCCAGAACCTCAGAAAAGAGATAACTTATACCAGATTCTTCTAAAGAAGAAATGCTCACAGATCTTAAAGAAAAATAGCATCTAATTTTGACCTTAAATTATTCAGTACTTTCTGTGACTGTCTATTATATCCCCAAGAAATTGTTGCTTTGTAGAAAGAGAAGGAGCTTGTTCTCGTGTTTTTGTTACCAAAACAGAACTAAGAGAAGGGAGAATGGTATGGTATATGAGTAACATTATAATAAAGCTATTTTTCAAAAAGATAACAAAAACCAAGATATCAGCAATGTACAGATCCAATTACAAAAGAGTCTAAAATAACTAAGAACTAAGGAGGGATATATAATAGTAACCTACAAGAGCAAATATCTCCTTAGTACCCACAGAAGTATTGAGAAGGATATTGGACTTTACAAAAATTTAGGTGGAAGACTTTGCAAGTTATATTACCTAAATAATAAAAGAAAGAATAGATCTAGAATGCTACATGACTTGAAGAAATAATTATGCTTGGATGATCACAGAAAGCTAATACTTTTTTATTGTACTTAAATTTTGTAATATTATTTGATTGATAAACTTTTCTTAGAAAACAGCACATATTTTGGCTCATGAGTTTCCAAAGGAAGGAATAGCTCATATTAAAAAAAATAACAATTGTGTTAACATTAATATTGAGTGAATAAATAAAAAAAATATATTAATTAAATTCTGGTTTTTACTTTCTAAAAATTCATCTAAAAATTCTAAAAGAATATAACCTTACCAAACTGTCAAGTGATTAAATATTAAAATGGTTTTTTAGGTGATGTAAGCTCTATATATTTCAACAGAGTAGGAAATTATGGTCTTTTTATTAGAGAAACAAATATTTTTAGTGGGTATGCCCTCTTTTTAATATGAATTATTCTGGGACATTGTTCTCAGATAGAAAGAATAAGTTTTCTACTTCCCTTCTGTTTATTACTTTGACTACCACAACTTACTGGAAGTTTCCATATAGAAATCATTTTCAGCATATTTATTTTCTTATACATTAGTTCCAGTTCTACAAGTTCTGCCACTGAATAGAGACTAAAACTAGTCTGAAAAATGTATGAGTACAAAGAGCAATTTATATGTGACATTAAGTAAATTGACTGCATATCATGTTACCCAACAGACCATGTACTCTGAGTAACATTAACATAAGGCTTTATTGTAAAATTGATCTTTTCTAAGACGTAGCAGAAGAGTTTATGGGCCAAATATTTATTTCACTTATGATCTACAAATATTTAAAGATTATAGTGGCAAGATTTAATTAGAACCAGTATTTGTTATTTGTAAGATGCCAAATATATAGAAAAAATAACTATATATGTAATATTAAAATGTCCTTTAATTTAAAGCAAATACAGCTTGTTCTTTTTTTCAAAGGATGTTAAGGAGATGCTGACAACTGGCTAATATTTTTAACATAATTAATGGTATGTTATTTTGAATCTTTCAAGCAATGCACTATTTGTTTTTTAATCTCCTTATATTTAGACATAATAGAACAGTTTAAAAATATAAATTAAACAAAGTTGTTAAATTGTGATGGAATTTTGAGATATCCTCTTGTCCATTGCCATAACTCTACCAGTAAAGTCAGTATGTCCTGATAGTACCACAATGACAAAGGAAGTTCTGTGGTCACAAAACTTAAATTAAGGCATGTAAAAAGACAATGACCAATCATTTCAAGTTACAGAGCATAATCAAAATTAGAAAAATAATTCAAACTGGATCAAAGTATTAAATAGCTAATTTAAGATTTATGGCCTTGGATGTAATTTGTACACATAATTGGGCCCAGTAAGATGGGAAGATCACCGAATTGGAGGTCAGGATCCCATGAGTCTTGATCTATTCACTACCTTTATGACCTCAGTTTCCACATCTATAAAAAAAGGATATTGAACAAAGAGTCCTCAATGATCCTTTTCTCCCAGATTTTATGGTTTATTATTTCAAACAAAACATGTATTCCCTTTGGAGATTTCTATTATCTATATCACAGAATTACATAGTTCTTATATATTCATTGTATTGAAATTATAACATTTATTTTAGCTTACTTTTAACTAGAAAATCTCTGGATAATATTGGAATTACACAACAGTTGTCTTCTAATCCAATCTGATAAAGGTTTATCAAATATTTATACAATGAAAATAAATTGCATTGATAAAAATATGAAAACATAAAATTTCAGGCTAATGTTGGGAGATAAAATATTATAAGGATTTAGTGTCATCCATGTTGCTATGTGTCATCCATGTTGCTATAGTCAAGTTGAGTATAAAACAAATGAGAAAGAAGCACACTCTTTTTGTCTCTGAGATGGTGAATAGTAATTCATACTGATTACATTATAAATCAACTGTTATCCTAATCTAAGTTATCCTAATCTAAGAGACTCACTTTTAACGGAATGTGCCCTTCTCTTGTTTTCCTGTGTGATTGGTGGTCATTGATCCATTCACATTCTTTTTTTATTCAAATTTTTTTGTTTTTCAGTTATAGTTGAACATACAATATTATATTAATTTCAAGTGTAAAATTTAGTGATTATATATTTATATACCTTACAAAGTGATCCTTCTCATAAGCCTACTACCCACCTGGTACCATACATAGTTATTATATTATTTACTATATTACCTATGCTGTACTTTATATCTTTGTGACTTGTTTTTATAACTGGCAATTTGTACTTCTTAATTTTTTTTTTTTACCTTTTTCACCCATCCCCTAACTCCCTTCTCACTTGGCAACCACTGAATTGTTCTGTTTCTATGAATTTGTTTCTGTTTTGTTCATTTATTTTGTTTTTTAGATCATACATATAAATGAAATTATATGGTATTTATCTTCCCTGTCTGACTTATTTCGCTTAGCATAATACACTCTAGGTCCATCTATCTTGTCACAAATGGAAAGATTTAATTCTTTTTTATGGCCAGCTAATATCCTTTTGTGTATATATGTTCCACTTCTTTATCTATATATCTATTGATGCACACTTAGGTTGCTTCCATATCTCAACTGTTATAAATAGCTATTATAATGCTGCAGTAAACATAGGATGTATATATCTTTCCAAATAAGTGTTTTAGATTTCTTTGGATAAATACTTAAGAATGAAAATGTTAGGTCATATTTTTAACTAGTTCTATTTTTAACTTTTTGAAGAATCTTCATATTGTTTTTCATAGTGGTTGCACAAATTTACAATCCCACCAACAGTGCCTGAGGATTCCCTTTTGTTTGCATCCTTGCCAACACTTATCTTTTGTTGATTTATTTATAGTAGTCATTCTGACAGGTGTGTAGTGATATTTCATTGTGGTTTTGATTTGCATTTACCTAATGATTACTGATGTTGGGCATCTTTTCATGTGCTTGTTGGACATCTGTATGTCTACTTTGGAGAAATGTCCATTTATGTCCTCTGCCCATTGATTTCATTGGATTGTTTGTTGATGTTGAGCTATATAAATTCTTTATATATTTTGGATATTAATCCTTTATCAGATATATTATTTGCACATATCTTCTCCCATTCAGTAGGTGGCATTTTTGTTTTGTTGATAGTTTCCTTTGCACAGTCTTTATCCCATTGGATATTCTTACTTTTTTGGTCATAGATTAATTGACCATATAGGTGTGGGTTTTTTTCCTGTGCTCTCTATTCTATGCCATTGATTTATGCCAGTACCATTCTGTTTTGATTACTATAGTCTTGTAGTATAATTTGCTATCAGGTAGCAAGATTCCTTCAACTTTGTTCTTTTTTCACAATATTGTTTTAAGAAATTAAGAAAAAAGAATTCCATTTACAATTTCATAAAAGAAAAACATAAAATACTTAGGAATAAGTTAAACCAGGAGATAAAAGACTATTACTCAAAAACTATAATATATTTCAAAGAAATTGAAAAAGATACAAATAAATAGAAGGGTATACTGTGCTCATGCATAGAAAGAATTAACATTGGTAGAAAGGGCCATACAACCCAAAGCAACATACAAATTCAATGCAATTTGTATTAAAATACCAATGGCATTTTACACAGAACTAAAATAAATAGTCATAAAATTTATATGGGACCTCAAAAGACCCTGTACAACCGGCCACATTTCTCTTAGTCTCCATTGTAACCAACAGTATGCCTTTCAAATGAAAGAAAAGTATGACTTCACTGATCAAAGATTTATTTGTGTCAAAATTAATTACACTTAAAAGACTCTAATTTTGGTCCATCTGCCTTCTGTGACATTCTAATGTAACTTTGGATTTCTCCAAGATAGCTAAACTGTTTTTCCCCTTTGGTTCTCTATTTGTTCATTCATTTAATAATTATTTAAAGAGTACCACATACATGTCAGTTTTTTTTTAAGCAATATAAATACAATGATGATTTTTTAAAAAGTCAGGTACTAGGTTATATCTGGTTGGAAAGAAGGCAGATAAATTAAAAAAAAAAGATTAGTTACATGTAAGTCCTCTAATGTAAATAAGAGAGGGTAATGAGACTGAGAAAAAACTATAGTAGAATTGCGGGGTACAAATGCGAATAGAGTTGTCAGGAAAATCCTCTATGATGGTTTAGACTTAAATTATGAGGAGAAAGTAATAAGAATACTTATTGGAACTTTATAGCCCTGACCACATATCTGTCTGATCTGTCTCACTTCTCTTCTTACAAGGCTAACTTCTATAACAGAGCTCAGTTCAGATGTTATTTCTCTGGGAACGTTTTCCTGATGAACAAAATGGGATTAAGAGCCCAATCTCTGCCTCAAAGTTAATACTTAATTTCAGTGACTTGCAAATATGTTTTCTTGCCTATCACTCCACTGGATATATTGAAGGTAGGTAGAGATTCTGTCTTGATCACTGCTGTTTTTCCTACTCTTAGTAAGTAAATATTAATGATGAATGACTAATGTAAAAAAAATTACTGACAGTTTATAAAGATTGCATCTTGATTCATCTCTTGGCATACTGATAATTAATGTCTAATCTCTTGAGACACTGAGATTAATGTCTAGCCCAAACTCTGTGGCAAATACTAAATACTTAAGATGACACTTTTCTTTCATATAAACTTCACTTCTGATTCTTCATAAACTATCAATAATGGCTTTCTGGTCTTATGCTACTGTTTTAGAGACAGCAGATTTTCATAGGAAAATAAAGACAAGTTAAATTGCAATTACAATACACTTAACTTAAAAGCAGCTGAGAGCAATGAGTTTGTTTACAGTTTCTTCCTACAGATTTAGAGAAAAAAACAATACTTTGATTCTTCAAATCCAGAAAAGTAACTCAAACCCTTAGCGTAGTTCCCTGCACTCAGTTTCCTTATATGTGTATTTGTTTAAAACATAGGAGAAATATTAGAAATCATCACATTTATACATTTCAATACACCCCTTAATATAAATTTCATCCCGGAACTTTTACTTTAAAGTCTAATCTTATTGAGAGGAGATGGGAGGATGGAAGCAGAGGTCCGAGTGATACAATGGATGGCTTTGAAGGTGAAGAGGCTATAAGTGTAGAATGTGGGTGGTGTTCAGAAGCTGAAAAAGGCAAAAAATGGGTTTTCCATAGAGCCTCTAGAAGGAACACAACTAACACTTTAATTTCAACCACAGAAGACCCATTTCAGACTTCCGACATCTAGAACTGCAAAAAAAAAAATTAATTTATGTTGTTTTAAGTGGCTAAGTTTGTAGTAATTTGCTATAGCAGCAATAGGAAACTAATACAGGAACATGTCATTAACCTCTTAGTACTTTTTATATCCTGTTAAATCAGAATTTCAGCATTTGAATAATTGTGTCTTATTATCATCACGTTTGTGTTTTGAAAAACGTGTATTCTTTCTTTGGTTGCTAATAACAATCATGTTTTCATTAAAATATATTTGCTATTTACCTGTAAGTAAATGACATATCCTGAGATTAAAACCTGGGAGCTAATATACTACAATGAGGAGCAACCACTCTAACATTGCAAGACAAAGAGCAGAAAAGTACAAGGTAAGTTTGGAACATTTTGGTATGCCAGAAAGCAAGGAAATGCTCAAAGAATGATCAGGGCATGTCAAAAGGACACAGGAGCTTATCGTGAAGAGTTTCCAATGGGAAAACCTGAGAACACTTTGAACACCAAATAAAGTTACTAACACCTTTGCTAAAAGAGGAAACTATGTGCTTATATAGATATAAGCAAACAAACTGAAAGTTTTATGAAGAATGTGATCAAGCAAATAACTAATTACAATGAGAAGAAAATTAACTTTATAGTGGAAAATCTTGGAAAATACCATCTAAATCAAGAGATCAAAATAAACATTATTGGTTATGGGACAAATAGAAATTATGTGCTACCTATTAAGGTACAACAAGAACACAACATCATTAATACAATATTAAATGTCAACTGTAATTAAAAAAATTATAAAGAACACAGCATCACTTCTGTGATATTACTTTTAAAAATGCATAAACCTAAGCAAACTCATGAGAAAACAGCAGAGAAACCTAAATTAAGGAATATTCTGCAAAATAAACAGCCTGGAATTTTTTAAAGTGTCAAGGTCGTAGAAGTTGAAGAAATACTGAGAAACATTTCAGAATGAAGGAGACAAAAGAGACATGATAACTAAATGCAACAACTCATGATGTTGAATCCTGGATCCTTATGCTATAAAAGGCATGGTTTAGACAATTGGAAAAATTTGACCGGGGTTTGAGAGTAAGACAGTATTAGTATATAAACATAAAAACCCTTATTTTGATGGTTAATTTGATTATGTAAAAGAGTGTCTTTGTAGGAAAGACACTAAAATATTTGGATAAATGGGGTATCACATGAATAAGCAATTCTCAAATGGTTCAGAAAAAAAGCTTTTACTACTATGCTTTCAAGTTTTCTATAGTTTGTGATTTAAATTTAAAATATATATTTTAATTTTGTGAACTACTCAATGAGACCTTTACTAGCTACTCAAATTTTTCATCTCAATGGTATTTCATATTCCCCTTTCCTCTTTATTATTTTTTTTTATTTGGCACATACTTTTCATTTATTTAGTTTTGTTTGTTTGTTTGTTTCACCCAGGAGTATCTATGAGGACAGAAATGTTTGTGTGTTTTATTTACTGCTGTGTTCCTTAGTGCTTACAATATTGCCTGGAGAATAATAAGTGCTCAATAAATATTTAATGAATAAAAAAAGTATGACCTTCTTGTATCTTAATTACATTATCATTCACTGCTCAGAGCATCTTTTGTTTTACAGAAGAAATCACCAAGTATGTCTTTTATTTTATTTTTCTTTCTTTCTTTCTTTCTTTCTTTCTTTCTTTCTTTCTTTCTTTCTTTCTTTCTTTCTTTCTTTCTTTCTTTCTTTCTTTTTATTAAAATTTGTTTTTAGACAAGGCATCCCTTGATTGACTTCACAGATTGCAAGGTCCTTGTCGGCTTACAATCCCTTATTTTTTTTATTTTTTTATTTTTTACACTTATAGCATCTGGTCTTCCTAGGTACTCTCCCATTACCAACCAGGTCCGACCCTGCTTAGCTTCCGAGATCAAATGGGATGAGGCTTGATCATGGTAGCATGGCTGTAGATACCAAGTATGTCTTTTAAAGCAAATTTACCTGGCTGGTTGATGCATCTAAATTTTTGCAAATATATATATCTAATAAAGTATGTGGATATGTGTGCATGTTTTTGTTTTTCTGATTTGCATTATGCCTAGCCTACTGAGAAGTTGAAGTTTTATCTTTTACAAAATAATCTAACCTCGTAATATTTTTCTTATTTATTCTTCAATGATCTGAGTTATGTGGCTCCCTAGAACTTATAATAATAAAAACATAAAATTAATTTATAGATTTCCCAACCCTTAAAACAAACACTTGAAATTAAAATATTCTCAATATATACTAATTTTAAAGACTTATTTCACAAATTTTCTGGAAATATAAATTTCAAAACTGAGATCACTCTTTAAATATTCTAATTTTTATTATTAAGACAACTGTATTTTTGCTTTCAAATTACAAAAGTAAAGTAGTAGGAGTTTTTCTGTTTTGTGTTTGTTTGTTTGTTTTGTCTCACCAATCCTCAACAGTCTTTACTTAGATAATAAAAGGTAGTTCAAACTTGACATGTCAAAAAATCAAAACTCTGATTTTTTTTTTAAAAAACTGTTTCTCTCCAGAGTCCCTTATTCATTTTTCTAATTCAAACTCTTTGAAATCATCTTTGATTCTCTCGTTTGTTCTTATTTCACATTCAGTCTATAAAAAAATGCTGATAACTCTCATTTCAAAATGTTTCCAGAATTATTCCCTTTACTACTACTGTTCAGAAAAAGTTTTGACTACTGTAATCTACCTAAAGTGATCTACCTTTTTTCATTCTTGTCCTCCTACCACCTAGACTGCACAAAGCATTGGGAGTAGGCATTTACAATAAGTCAGATCATGTCACTCAAAACTCTCCAAGGTTTTCTTATCTCACTTAGACTATAATCAAAAGAATTTTTCATGGTAAGATCTACATAAGCTACCCTGGTACATTTTCTCTTATCTCCTATTTTCTTTTTCTCTATCCCTTACTGAAGCCATCTCAGACAAGTTGGGCACTTTGTTATTCTGTAGGCATAACAAGCACGACCCTGCCTTCAGAGTTTATATACATTTTTTTTTTTGCCATGAAACACTTTTATTTTAGATATCGACATAGCCCCTTTACAATTTATTTAGGTGTCTGCTCAGAGGACTCTTTCTCAGTGAGAATTTTCCTGCTCACCCTTTCTAACATGGCCATTTACTCTCTTCACCCAGTCAATATCTACTCTTTATTTCTTACCCTGTTTTATTTTTTTACCTGTCTTTCTATCATATAATTATTTTTAATGCTAGTCACTACCACTAGGCTATTCGCTCTATGAAATGAGATTTATTTTATTCACTGTTGTCAGCTTCATCCACTGAGCTGGGCAAGAAAGTTCTCTGCTTTGTCCTGAGTATCTTATAAAGAAGGCCCTGAATGCCATAAACATGCATAAATCAAGTTATTAAAAAATACATGTACACCTGAAGGAAGATAATTAGTCATGGTCTCTTTCATTGCTTAATGTTTTTGTTCTAAACTATCTTTTCAAGGATGTTTTTAAAAGTGAACAGCTTCAGTAGATAGAAATAGTGTCTCCTTTTGAAGAAAGCTTGGGTTTCTCCCTGAAATTTAGTATTGTCATTAAAACCATGATGGACAGAAACTAATAAATAGTAAACAAGTATGCTAGCTCATATTAAAAGTTTTAGTGCCAAAAGAGGTAGCGATATGAATACAACTCTGGAAAAGACTGTCCCGTTGTGTTGTTGAAATCATCTTGAAGTAGCTTTTAGTAAAATAAGACTACAAACATTCTTCTGAAATGGCAGTGTTTATGATATTGTAGCTCTAAGAAACTAATCTATTCTTGGTAACATAAAAAAAGAAATAATTGTATTTGTTGTTAGAGGTGTGTCTCTGTAGATTATGTTCTGTTTAAAAAATGTTTTTAAAATTATATATTTAAATTTTATTTTGTCTGAAAATTATGCTTCTACTTGTGTAGGATTGTATAATTGTGTGGGTTCTTAAGTTGTTGCTTAGATCAGAAAGGAGACTGTAAAGATTGTAGAAAGGCTGTTAGGCATGATTCCTGTCTCATCTGGGCAGAAGTATGATAAATGAGACTAGATTACTGGATATCTTTGGCACATCCTCAGTGATAAAAGAGCTGGTCTTTGGTACACAAAAGCAGGGGAAACTCAGCAGAGTATTACCCTACAAGTGATGCTAAAAATGAGCCTGTAATATCTGAGTATGCTCCCATGTAGCAATAGGGAATTTTCTCTAGCACTTTTCTTCTCTTCTCTTGTTCATTATCCTTGAAACTTTAGTCAAATATTGCTGAATAATGAGTCAAGTTAGTTGAACCATGAAGAGATAAGACAATCATTTCCAAGCTTGATTTGGAATGATAAAGGAGAATGCAGTCACCTCTTTTTAGTGTTTATAGCAGATATAGTGGTTTCTATATGATGGCAGTCTCATTATCAGAGGCCTATGGCTTAAAGGAGAATACAGAGACAAACGATATATGTAACATATTATTGAGCCCATGTGACATACTCTGAGTAACTCTCAAAAACAACTGGAGACACTGAGATGTGCTCAGCATGAGAAAGACCTTATATCATCAGATGTTGGGTGTTTATGGAAATGCAACTTAACTATAATATCAAGAGCTAGTCAGTCCATTGAGTTACATGTGTTTATATAAATATAAAATGTTTCATTTACTTACAGAAACTAAACATTTTTTTTTTCTAACATTGGTTGTGATGCTTTAACTTTCAGTGTATTCATTCTGGAGAAAGAAAAAAAATACTTAATTGAAGAGTGATGACATAGTGTAACAAGTCCAGCACCCAGGAAATTTTTTCAACCAGAATCTCAATAGTGGATAATGTGAAGCATTATAATTTTTCAAGTTTGTCAGAGCACTTACAAAGAAGAGATATCCAGAATGATGCTAATGGGCTAGTTTGACACAATATTTCTTGCAAAGTATCCACGAAAAATGTCTCTGATCCACTGGTTGGTTTGATTTTCTCTCTCTTAGGGACATTTTTAGTGATCAAGGTAGATTGGTAATTTTTACTATATTATTGTTTTTTTAAACACCATTCATAAAAAGTTTTAGGTAACAGTTTTCAAGACTATGTCCGTGTATCCAACTTCATTTCATTGCCACAATTTTTTTCAAGCACATAAAAATATTCACATTTTGTCTTGCAATTGTTGATAAAAATGATCAAAAAGGGAAAAATCTGCTAAATTAATTGCTCATTTTATTTAGATAAATAATTAGTAATTCACATATCTTGCTATTTACTATTTATTTCAAAGATAATGGACAATGTAACACTGAATTTAAAAACTATAAGCAGGACCTTTTTCAACAATACAAGCTTAATTTTGTATGCTATGAAATAAATTAAGTTTTAAAGTTTCTACTCCATTTTCTTAAAAATTTACCTAGAATAAAACATATATTCAAAGAATTTTTTTATGAAATCTATTATTTTACTATCTGATACACTAAGAAAATCAAGAGGCAAGCCTTTGCAGGAGAGACATTCCAGAGAATGATGAAGTAACTTCTGGTGCCTTTAATATTGGCCAGGTGAAAGGCTGAGCAAACTAGTATTTACTCCATTTTGTTTGTAACACATTTGGTCCCATGTAAATATTTACTCATTTTTTCCCCTAATCTATACCAAGCACATTGATAAATTCATTGGTTGTTAAAAATATGTTGTTTTGGTAATGACACCTATAATTTTATCTTTTTATCTGTTAGGCACAGAGCTTAAAATTTAACCTGCTTTATTTCATTTAACACTTCTCCCCACTTACACAAAAACAAAAGCAAATAAAATGATAATAACAAAAAACATCTTATGATCGAATATTGTATATTAGAAAATTTCCCATTTTCCACAAAGTAGTTAAGTAACATCCCGAACTTTTCTCTGCTAATAAGTGACAGAGCTGGGGTTTGACATGTACAAATCTAATTCCAGACAACCCCTCTGAAACATTAATTATTTGTCCATCAATGGATTGAATAATAGGTTTATATTCATAGAAACAATTTTTATAAATACTGCTATCAATGATCAATAATATTTTAAAAGCTCTATTTTCTTCTTTTTATTCTCACAAAGGCATTGGTTTAAAATCTTGGGAGCTTCCTCGGTAAAATCTGAAACTTGCCACTGAAAAGAGAAAAAGAAGAGACTGAAGACAGAGGCAGACCATGTATCAGTAGGTGGTAAGTTTAATAAGCAAGAGAATTTACTTATGAGGCTTGTCTCTGGCAACCACAAGACTATTAACTCACCCACCAGAATCTTAAATGTTTATATAGAGGCTTTAACTGGGTTCAATCATGTATACCATCCAGATGTTCTCAATAACACATTGCTCTCTCAAGTCTGTATCCTTGTAAATAGCTCCCACTATAGGAATGATGAGCAGAATATACATTCCTAGGACAAAGGAAGGGGAGAGGAGTCTCTGATTGCCCAGTTCCAGCTCTCAGGTCAATCCACGATCACTTCCTTTGGATGACCTCCTTCAACAAAGGCATAAACCTAATTGTAACTATTAACATGTCGTAAAATATATTACTTACATATTAAATAGAATCCATTATTTAAGTATGTTAATTAATAAAAGACTATTTTACATTTGGCTTAATCTTTTCAAAGATTTAATTGACACTTTAGCCTTATCTCTTTTAATTATATATTTCACTTTCCAAAATAATTTTTAAAGAGAATTTGGAGGAAGCTTCCAGAAAAATATGTTACTTGTTTGTTTACTTTAATTTGTTCCTCATCCAGAGTGCTTTGTAGTTTTAAGTTGAAAGCAGCCTGGCAGTTTTTCCTAAATATTTACATGATTGATTTTTGATCATGTCACCCAGTTATTATTAAAACAACAACCAAAAACAACAAAAACAAAGTGGTTGTGTCCATTTTCTTCCACAGTAATATAAGCTATATTTTAGGAAGTCATGTGAAAACTGCCTGTACATTCATAGATTGATTGCTGCAGTTTACTTCTAATCGACCAATTGTGGTATTGTGGTTCTGTATTCATTGTGAACAATGTTGTAATTTTAATAATGACTAACAGTTTGGGTTATTACAAATATTCCTCATTATCTTTAGCATTTTCATCTGGTTGCAGGCTAACAGTTCAAATTTTTGTCTTTTAATAATTAATCCATGTTCTCAATTGAAATTATATTTTTTAAATGCTAATATTTGGAAGTATACAGACAGAATGCCATTTTAGTGGATTAGCTCTCTAGCATCAATTTCCTATTTCTTAGTAAAACCTAATTTCCTTAGGGGCAATTCTTATGCCTGTCCTCCCACCAAGAAGCCTGATGATCAGACAGTGGTCACTGCTTCAACTTTTCCTTCTTCACCGCTGTGCTTGTGAGTAGGAAGTAAAAGAACAGCTATCTAAAGGATTTAAAAGATTTAAACTGGAAACCTTAGCCAGCTTCTGAAGATCTCTACTACTGTCATGATTTCTCTACACATATATCTTTAACTAAGTTTCTGACATAATCTTCTATCTAACAAACTAAATGTCTTTAATTTTTTTAAATATCCCACTCATTTCTAGTTGCATGTTTTGTCTGCACCTCCTACTATTGGAGTTTTGCTTAAAACATGTCTTTTTCCTCCATCAATGTATATCTTAATTCATTTTAACCTTTAACATTTAAAAATTCTCTCTGGTTTTTCAATCCCATCATAATCTTTTTTGTCTTTGATCTTCTATAACATTTATATGTGTAGCCGTGCGTACAAGTCTATATACTGTAAATTAGTGCCTTTGGGCCCTAGATTACATAATGTTTTGCTTTATTATAAGGGTATTTTCTGAGTCTACTTTTCAGTGAATTTATAGACTCTGTAAAGATAAAAACTTCTTTCTAGAACAAAGATATTATGGCTAATATAAAATAACTGTTTTTTTTGTTGAATTGAGTATAATGTTTTTAATCACTTCTGAAAATTTGTCGAAAAATATTTTAGTTACTTAACTTTTATAGCTTACTTCCTTTTAGAAGTTTAAAACACCATGTTTTTCAGGCCCAGACGAAGGTGCCAAAAAATGTTTGAACCCTGTATATAAATGCATTTAAAACAAAGTTTATTTGTTTTAACTTCTTAACCTGAAAACATAAATGTTTAACTCAACTCATGAACATTGTTCATCTTATGGGACAAGAAGGTAATATCATCAGACTCAAAAGAAAAGTCAGGATTATTCTGTAACTCTTTATTTAATAAACTAGACTTTGAATTTGTGGCTATGTCATAATAATTACTATTATTGACTCTAACAAATATTTATGAGTATCTACTCTGTGTAAGCCTCTATGCAAAGTATCAGAGTAAAATAAAATTACTGCTTGGAGATGCTCACAGTATGTGAGAAAAATTATGTTATAAATATGCAATTAAACATAATTTAGGAAGTGTAATAAGAAATGTATGTATATAGTGCTGTGACAACACGGAAAAAAGTACATTGTATAAAAGTTAAATATTGTATTTAAATAAATTTGCCTTTTCACCTATATTTACAACTATTAACTAACATGTATTTTTGTCGTTATGCTTTTAGATACTGATGGTGTTAGAAACTCAGTAGAATAGTAGAAATAACACAGAATTTAGATTCATATATCTGGACTTGAGTTCCAAGTTTACCATCTATTGTGTGACCTTGTAAAGTTCATAGTCACATATGTCACTTGTTCCACTGTTTTTTAAAAAGTATTAATAACTACCCAAGTTATCATACTAAGATATTGATAATAATTTGTAGAGAAAATTACCTACAGTCTGTTTCTGGTTATCTAACTCTACTTGGGATAAGGAAAAGTAAAAAAAATATATTATGTCTGAATATTGAGGGATTTTTCACTCTACATATTATTATTATATGCATTTTCTTTCTTTATGCCCTTAACCCAGCCTTGAAAATGGGAATCATGATATCAATGTACTGGGTATAAAGGGCATGCTGTCTCTTCAAGTACATAATGCCTTTCTGTATTAGTTTTCATAACATGGCTAGAGAAATACTTGATTTTTGGAAATGTCAAATCTAATATTCTGAAGCAAGACTACAAAAATAAACATTTCCCATTCCTATTCTCTGAAGAGTAGCCATGCTCTGATGGGATTGAATTAGAAAGAAGATGGCAGGGACAGAATGTGGTGGAAGCTAATGTTCCCAATTCTAAATGATGTTAAGCCATCTCTAAGCTACTAAAATTATATTACTGGAACTATAATGAACTAACAACTGAATACTGGGGTCCACATGCAGCCAAGACAAGGTCCAACAGGTCTATGAACATTGAGCCCTTTGTTAATGCTATCCACCTTGGCTAGAAGGCTCAGATCCTGAAACTTTTTATTTTCAGAGTAAGATGTGGGAGATCAGAAATGGGGACACTGGAGACCTTGGTATCTTTTCTGTGTATCTACTACTTGTTTAACACCTTGACTTGCATGAATATTTCTTTGTCAGAAATTTCATATAGGCTGGGAAATACTGAAATAAAAAAGATTGGTATTGGATGTCTCTAAATTTCTGACTTTCATGAGAAATTCATTCTGCATGTGATTATATATATATAATAAAATACTATTTTACCACTACCATTTTAGTGGTAAAATAGTATTTTAAAAGTGTTGAATAATTAAAAATTGGCAAATTTTTACTTTTAGTTTTCAATCTGGCATGTAAAGAGATTAGAAGATACCACTCTATCATAACAACGAGTAAAAATCTGAATAAACTGAAGAATGAACAGTACTTTTAGATCTGTCTGAGAAATGAAGTCACAGGTCAAACCACTGCCCCAAAACTGGAGAGTCAGATAAGCAAACACAGAGAATCATAACTTGCTGTAGAAGGAACACACAGCATAAGCTTCCACAAGAACTAGTTTGAGGGTAGAAAAGCCTGAACTATAATTTCTGACAAAATGCTGGACACTTAATGTAAACAACTCCAAGAGTTAAAAACTACAGGAGACTCACAGTTAAGGGTGTGAGTGGTAAATTACACTATTGTGAGTTTTGTCTTCAGGAGCTCTACCTGATTATACAGTGAAGATCAGAGAAAAATTCTTTCATGCTTTGGGGAAGGAGTGGAGTGGGAAGAGGTGTGTATGGAGAAAAATAGCAATTTTGAAATATGCCAAAGCATTATGTTGTCCTTTATAAGGTCTTCCCTCAGGAAAAACTCTTTACCAGAGTCTACCTAACCTGCTGGATTGTTATCAGAGCCTAACTGTTCCCATAAAAGGGAAGTACCCAACTCTAGCCTTTCAGTTGGGATAAGAGAAATACCCAATCCAACCCCTTCTAGCTATCTTTTCCCATCTAAGGAGGGAGGAGTCACACTGAGAAACGCTAGTGAAGTGCACAGTACGTGGGCACAGACTTACAAAAAGACTGACACCAAATCATAGAATTTTTCCCTTCCCTTGACACCTTACCACTGCATTACAAAAGTTCTATGTAGCATGTTCTTTTTACACAGTACATCATTTCACCTTTCAACAAATCATTACAGGGCATACTAACAAGAAAACCAAAACAAATAAAATTTGAAGAGACAGAGCAAGCAAGCATCAAAACCAAACCTAAGGTGGGAATGTTAGAATTATCAGACTACGAATTTAAAATAACTATAATTAGTATGCTAAAGGCTCTAATGGAAAAAAAATACAATATGCAAGAACAGATGGGTAATGAAAGCAAAGAGATGGAAATTATAAGGAAGTGTAAAAAATGTTAGATATCAAAAACACTATGGGCTTATAGTAAACTGAATATGGCTGAGGAAAGAATCTCTGATGTTGAGGATATGTCAATATGAACTTCTAAAACAGAATAGCAAAGAGAAAAAAGAGAAAAAAACAAAGCAAACAAACAAAAAAACTCACTGAGATATCCAAGGACATGTAACAACTACAGAGGTATGTAAAAATTAATAAGGAAATCACAACTAAAATTGGAATGGGGAAGTCTTGTAGAGGGAGGTCTCACACTCTACCACTTGTTGTTAATTACCCCAAAACAAAAAACAATGACAATTATAGCTTCAGTTAATTCAGCTACAGATCCCAACTAGAAGTGAAGCTACTTTACTATTGCAGCAGGAGGAAGGAAGATTTTCTTGTTCCACCATAAACCCAGCCAATGGAAACACTACAGGTCATCCAATGAGAAACCATCATCACCTGAACTCTTACTTTCCCCTAATAAATTTTCACTTTTTCTTGCTGATAATTTCCTTGTCCTGCTCTTCTTTCTATAAAAGTCTTTCATCTTGTACAGCCTCTTGGAGTGTTCCTCTGCTTGACAGATGATATGTTACCTGATTCATAAATGATTTAATAAAGCCAATTAGATTTTTAAATTTATTCAGTTAAATTTTATTTATTATTAATTATAGCACACACATAATGAGACTATCAGAAGAAGAAAGAGAGGAAAAAAGGTGACCTTGGTGTTAGACGAAAGAAAGAAGGTTCAGGCTTCCTCACGACACCCTTAGCAACTTCTGAGTGGAAGTTAGTCATTACTTCTCCGGTTATGTAACCAGAGGCCCAGTACGCATGGGCAGGCTTCTGGCAGTACGCTATTATTGTTTAACCTGTGTATATAAAGACGCTGCAGCCTTGCCAAGCAGGCTGTGCCCTTGCTAGAATAAAAAGCTATGTCACAGTTGCCTACAGATCTCCGCATTTTCTTCCAACACCCCACCCCGAGGCTCATACCCCTTACCTCAGAACCTCAAATCTGCAGCAACACACTTGAGTTTGGTGATGCCTTTTTAGGTATAACATCAAAGACATGGCCCATAAAAGAAATAATTGATAAGCTGGACTTCACTGAAATTTAAAGTATTTTCTCTGTGAAAGACATTGTGAAGAGACAGAGAGGACAAATCAAGGAATGGTATAAAAATATTTGCAAAAGACATATATAATAAAATATTGTTATCCAAAATATACAAAGATCCCTTTAAATTCAACAATAAGAAAATAAATGGTTAAAAAAAATGAACAAATACCTAAATAAACATCTCACCAATGGAAATATACAGTTGGCAAAAAAGACATGCAGATGAAAAGATGTTGAATAGTATATGACATTAAGGAATTACAAATTGAAAAAAAAAATGGGATGCCACTCTACACCTATTAAAATAGCCAAAATCCAGAAAACCAAATGCTGATGAGAATATGGAACAAGAGAAACTCTCATTCACTGCTGGTGGGAATGCAAATGGTATAGTCACTTTGGAAGACAGTTTGATGGTTTCTTAAAATACTAAACAATCTTATCATATGATACAGCAATTATATTTCTTAATATTTACCCAAATAAGTTGAAAACTTATGTACACACAAATAATCACACATGAATGTTTACAGCAGGTTTATTCATAATTGCCAAAACTTGGAAACAACCCATATATTCTTCAGTAGGGTGAATGGATAAACAGTGGTACATCTAGATAATGGAATATTAATCAGCTTCTTAATGAACAGAACCCAATAATAAGTAGTGACATATATGGTCCCAAAATATATTTATTTTAGGTTTAAAAGATACCAAGGGATTTAAAATTTTCCTAGGATATGCATTTTCTTCTTCTTTTTTTTTTTTTAAGAATTGTATATTGTTTAGAAAGAGATTGTTCCAGTAGTATAGCCTCAGGATGTTGAGAGGACACAAATGAAACAATTGGATAAAATTAGAATAAAAATGGAATTTAAAAGACAGGTTTATTTCTTAGTTGTGACCTTCACTATTGTAAACTTGGGAAGATCTTTAATTTCTTTAGATTCAATTTCCTCATCTATATAACAGCAGCAAGGAGGTTCATTTTGCATTCTTACTATGATAATTACTGTAATAATTAAATGTGCATCTTTACTGAGAGAAAAGAAGAAGGAAAGAGAGGAATTGGAGAGTCAAGCTCAGTGAATAATAAATAATAAATAGTTAGAAATGGTTACTATATATTGAGCTCATAATATGTACCAGGCAATGCTAAATAATTTGTGAATTTTAATCATAACACCAATATGACAAAGGCATTATTTTCCCCATTTAATAAATGATAAATTGTCGGTTCACAAAACTCAAACAATTTTTCTGAGTTAATATGGTTAGAAACCAACATAGTTTTCAAAATCACATCAGTCTGATTAACAAGCATTCAGAACTATGAGAGGTATCTTAGTGTTTATTGGTGGATATGAATTTATGCACATTGGCAAGCAGTAAACTATTATCTACCTCTATCCATTAGAGTCTAAATGACATGGCAGAAACAGAGTGAAAATCAAAATGGAATGGCCTGTGGGATGTGCTGTGGACTGACTAGCAAGCGAAATAGACAGAAATGAATTTATCTAGGCAAGGGAAAAGAAATGCAAAAGGAAAAACCATGGAGGTTCTGCCCATAACTTCGTCTTTTTAATTTTTCTGGTCTTTTTTTTTTTTTTTTTTTTTTTTTTTTTTTTTTTTTTTTTTTTTTTTTTTTTTTTTTTTTTTTTTTTTTTTACAAACATGCATTAAACAACAAGAAAGACCTGAAAAAAATTACTAAGGAAAGTGGTTACCTAGTAGCAAAAATATAGTTTTTATATTACAGTAAGAATTGATGAAGCATAAAATAGTTTATTTTAAAAGCTTAAGGTTGCTTTGGAAATGTAAGGCCATCTGGTCTGTTTTTAGAATTTTTTTGTAGGAGGCTTTATATTAGCTTTATATTCTGTGTAATATATTACCCCCAAAAAATAGCAGCTTTAAATTATACTTATTTTATTATCTCCCAGTGTCTGTAGTTTGGATATCTGGACACAGCTTAACTGGGTCCCCTGTTTAGGGTTCTACAAGATGTTTTTATAGGAGGCTGAGCTAGGAAAGGAACAGTTTCTATGCTCTTCCAGGCTTGCGCAAAATTCATTTCCTCGAGACTATACAATTCCTTGCAGCTGACTTCTTTAAAATCAGAAACAGAGAAAGTCTCTTTCATTTGGAGTCTCTACATTCAGGGAAGACCTGATTAGGTGAGGTCCACTTAGTATAATCTCCACTTTACCTCAGAGTCAACTGATTAGTGACCATGATTATATCTGAAAATTCCCTTCACCTTTTCAATAAAACAACATAATTACAAGAGTGATATCCAATCACCCTTGCCATACTCAGTTGGTTAGAAGCATATCACAGTTTCCACTAATATTTGAAAAGTGAAAGTTAGTTTTTGAAAATCCTGGAGAACATCCTGGAGTATATCTATGACAGAAATGAGACTAGATATAAAAGAGTAACATTAAAATCATTTCACATGGGTCGGCACTCATTTACTACAAAAATTGTCTTTACAGTGATTTTTAAAAATGATTATTTATGAGTTGCATAGAAGTAAATTCTTAGATTAAAGTACATCTCTCAGTGGATTATCTATGATATATATATATATATATAAATATGAAATAAGCAATGATTCTTAAAAAATAGTTGTAAGGAAATTTTTTAAACCTAACAAATAGGGTAAAGTTATTTTACTCATTTTAATACTTAGTTTGCTTCTAATCTATCCATGTTATTAGAGACGAGTTTGTTTTATTAGATTTTTCAGTATGTTTTATGTGTCAGGATATAAAAAGAAAATTAATATATAAGAAAAAACAAGACACATTATTTATAAAACAAAAAAATAAACTTTAATGGTTAACTAATTTATTTTTAAGTGACAGTATGTTAATCTTAAAATGACTTTATATTAACAGGCCACATTAATGCTTTTCATATCTCATTAATTTTTAAATATAATTGTTCTAATGACCAGCATTTTATATTACTTTTTTGAGCAGAATTAATTCATAACTGTATAATTTTCTCCTATAGATGAATCTTGGATTGTTTGGTAAATTTGGTTTATCTGACTAAACAGACACTAATGTCAAAAAATAATCTTCCCTCTAATTTTAAATGGAGTAAAAATCCTTTAAAAAAGTAGCCACAAATCTGGCTACATCAAATTGCTTACATTCAATTTGGTTTTTATTCACCATACATCTTCTACTATTCACAAGATTTCTGGTTTCTAGATATCCTGGGTTTGATTTTTTTAAATGAATAATAAAAAAATATAATTAGACTTTAAATTGTTCACAATTCACTTTAATTATTTTTTAATTATTTAACTTGGATAACTTATACTTATTAAAATCCTGATGTGTGTCAATTAAAGAAATGAGCAAATCCAATCAGAGTCCTATACATTTCTGTGATCACCTTTCTTTGAAAAATAATGTGTTGATTTCTTATTCTCTATGGGAAGTTAATATTATTGTCAATATTTTGAGAATAATCAAAAACAGTGCTCTTTTTCTCTTTTCTTCGTTTGTACCTGTCACCTCTTGTTCTGACTTACTACTTAACTCTTCAATTCTCATTTAATTGGCTCTCTCTTTTTTTAATAAAAATGTTTTTATATTTTTATCCAAGTTATTTATGTACATAGTTTAATAAGATAAAGCATTTAAAATATATTTATATAAAAAAACTGTACACTGAAACCCAATTATTGTTTCTTTGTGATCTTTCAAGGTTTCCAGCTTATATTTCCGACATTTATCTATGTATCAGTTGAGGTCATCCATCCTATGCAGAAAGCAGCACTTTATTCCAACAAACAGAAACTTTAGAGGGCAGACCATAAGCATACAACTAAGGAGTAGTAGGTAAGAAAAATGTAATTTTTCCATTTAAGAATCAGCTTACTGTTGACTACCAAGAGCTGATTATTTTTTATTCGTGTTTTCACTACCTATTGACTAGAGCTCTATTAGAAAATTGATACATTGCATTCTAGTCATTTTTATTATCTGCCATCCCATTCATACCATGGGGTCCTTAAAGTGTTCTTAATATTCATATCTAAATCTATATTTTCTAAGAGACCATCTGCCATATAGTAGGTTCCTAGCAAATACTTAACTGCCCAAAATTTTAGTAATTCTGAATGTCACCTGGTATATGTTATAGAATTACTTGCTATTTTACTAGATTATTTGGGAACTTATATATTTTTTAGATATCAGAGGCATGAAGCACTACATAGAGAGTCACCACACTCATGTACTGTCACTGTCATTTCTAGAAATCTGGAATCCTATAGGTACTTCTTCAAGTTCATACACTGCAAAGAAAAATATACAAAATAAAACCATGATCATCCTTGTCTCATAAAATCCCTTAGCAGCAGCATCAAATTGAAAGATATATCATCCAAGAAGGGAAGGGTTATTGAAGAAAACTTGGTAGAGATGTCAAGATTTGCTTTCCTACAAGCATTTCAGTGGCAATTTTAGGGCATCAAGAAATCTCTAGCAACCGTCAGTTTTACTGCTGGTAATTTTAAAATGGACATTCATGCAGAACTATACTATAGCTTTAATATTTTTTCACAAAATAGTTTTATAGAGACTCAGCAGACATTCTAAAATATGAGCAATTACAATTGTAAGAAAGAATATTGACTATGTACAAAGCAAGGCTCAAAACATTTTAAATGGATTTTCTATAATCCTTTTAAAAATTGGTAGACAGAGAATATATTAGCTATGACTGGCTACAAGTAGTAGAAAGCAACTTGACCTAAGTTAAAGTTATAAAGATACAAGAGTGACTAATGGAATCCAAGGACAGCAATATAATCAGAACAATTAAAAAAAAAAATTGAAACCAGAAACCACATTTATTACAAATTCTGTTTTTTCCTTTACTTTGCCTTTCCATGTTTACTTCATGGATTCTATTCATAAGCCTAGTCCACACAAAGGAATTAGAGGTGCTGATATGAGTCATTTTTAAAATTCTTCAGTGAAAGCTGGCAATGGCATATATTAGGAAAAAAAAATGTATTTTTTTAGTTAATAATGTATATATGTGTGTGTGTGTGTGTGTGTGTGTGTGTATGTGTGTGTATATATATATATATATATATATATATATATATATATATATATAAATATATATATATAATGACTATAAAATCTTATTGGCCTTGATAGCCAAACAAAAGTCAGAGGAAATAATTTATGTTATAGAATATCAATATGGAAGATCTTCAGTGTTGCAATTTAGAATATATTTCAATAATTAGTACAGCTTCAGTTCAGAGAGAAACATTTCTTGCTGTTATTATTATACTCAGTATGGCTGTAGATGTTCAGCTAAATTCAATCATGACTTTTCCTCCATAGTTAAAAGAATAGATTATAGCAATTGTAAAATTAGTCTAGAGTATGCATTTGATTTGTCCCTGAAGGCTTAAATGGAAAAAGAAATGGCTATTTTCTGTGCCATTTCTTGAGATTTGTGATATTTTTACTTTATAAATTTGTGGAACAATCATAATTATTGCTACTTTTATAATTTGATTCACATTAGAGCACAGAGAATCCTCTGGGCACTATTATTTGTCATTTGAAAGGTATATTGCACTATGTTAGAGAATATTTTAAACTGTATTAATTATAAAGTCAAGCAATATATCATTCCAGGAAATCAAATAAAAGTATTGTGGAACATCATTCTGGGGAGAATATGTTTTTCAGAAAAATAACATATGAATACATTTTAAAATATACTTTTCAAAAATTTTAGAAGATTTTAGAGAACATTCTGAGAACATATAAACAATGATGAAGCTCTGCTTAGTGTACTAAATTTTTGCAACTCATAAAAAATGTTTGTAATTAATTTAAAAAAATATTTGAAAGTGAGCTTATAAAAAAATTAGGATTTATCAATAAAATATTCTGAGTACTTTCATCTTGGTATGTATGAATAAATATTGATATGTTGATTGGACAAGCTATATATTTATTTTATAATTGAACAAAAATTATATCTTCTATGAATCTCATATAATGTGTGTGATATAAATTTTCTTAAATCCAGTTAATTTAGAAAAATAAATAATTGGCTTTAAAATACATATGTAAAAAATATTTAGGAGAAATATTAAATTTAAAAAATAACCTTAGAAATAGAAGAAATTCAAATTTTAGAACTTCAGAGAAGAAAACTAAAATTATCATTTATTTTGTGTAACTACATTTTTTGTTTTTAAATATTTATTTTACATATGTGAAAACTAAGTTTTATATTACACGAAGAATCTTCTAAGATTCAATCACACAGAAAATTAAAACCCATGTCATTTGATTTTTGCTTCTTCTGTCTTTCTACTTTAAAGAACTCTTCAATGAGGAAATACTATTAATACATTAATACATTAATACAGTAATACATTTCTACTTTAAAAAACTCTTTGATGAGGAGATATCATTAATATATTAATGCATTAAGGAAAAAGAAAGAGTTGATATTCTAGACAATTGCAGGGAAAAAAGTTATGAAAGAATAAAGAACATTGAGAATCAATGAATGAGTGAATATGACTAAAATGTAGAATGTAAAATTTTCAGGAGAGTGAAGGAGGGTGAAAAGATGTTTAAATTATGATTGGTCTTTAAACCAGTATAATATGCTGAATTCTGTGTAAGGCAAAGAAAAATATGTGTGTTAAGAAAGTAATTCCAGCAACATTAAGGAGAAATAAGAGGACCAGGAAAAAAAGAAGAGACAGAGACCAGAAAGTCTGCTCTTGTTTTGAGTCCAGATTAGAAATGAAGCAAGCAAGTCATAACAAGGGAGGCAAGAGATAGATGAATTAAAGAGATAATACAGATTTAATCATCCCAATGGGTAAGAGCAGCGAAGAGATAAATAGGTGAAAAGAAGGGGTGATATTAAGAACTTGTTTTATTTATAAAATATTAAATTGATAGTTATATTTATACTAGTATTTATCTATATTTGGTTTTCAGAATGCTGGAACATTAAAACTTTAAGTGTTAGAAAATTATCTATTATAGCTTTATAGGGTTAAGAATGCATCAACTATTTCAGAATGTTGAAGAACAGCACAGACATTCTTAATTTAAAAAATAAAAATGTTTTTTGCTCTTCACTCTTATTACTTTATCCTCCCCAATTTTTTTTTTTGGGGGGGAGGTTACAGATTATATTAAGGTGTGTTTTAGGCAATATGTGTTCAACAGTAAGTAAACATGGTAGAAATAGTGATTGTCTTCAGAGGGCTTACAGCTTAATAGGTGAAACAGACTCCATGAAATAAAATAAGCAAAGAAGTAAATGCTAGGGAGAAGGAGTAAATAGTTCTTCTGTAAGATATTTTGTTAGAGTCAGTTAAGATAATCAAGTAAGAATAAAGATTTGAGAATAGACTAATGATGAAAAATTAGAAGATAATAAGAATTTTTCTTCGTGAAGTAAAAAGAAAGAGCACCCAGGCAAGACATATATATTTTTTTTAATCCTTGTGCAATTTCTTTGCAACGGTAAACTGAGAATCCTCTTGGTGACTAACATCTTGTCTGTTTATATACATTTGGCATATCCTTGCAGATATCTTAGTCATTTTGACTTGAATTAATGACTATTTAACAGTGAAGAATAAAGAATAAAAATAAGTAAATAAAACTAATTTACCTTTATGTTTTTTAGTTCCAGTTTAAATTACATGTGTATGCATGTACAAACACACACACACACACACACACACACACACACACAATCATGCTAGAACAAGGTTATAAATATAGATAGTAATTATCACTTGTATTTTCTATTTTAAGTTACAATAGAGGTTAATTATGTGTTAAGTGTATTTTTCCATATCACTATATGATTAATCAGATATAACTTTATTATTTACATGTAGTTATTTTAAAAATTGAAACAATATTATTAATTTAAAATAGCAGGTATTTTTTTTCCCCCTAGATCTTAGGTAAAGTTTTAATTCCCTGAAATCAACTGGATTGAAATCCATTGTTTTAATGTAGGCATGATTCATCTAGTAAAGTCAATTTTAAAATTGGCGAGCTTTTCTACATAGAATAAAAATGATAGAAATGAAATAACTAATATTTTGTCTTGCCTTTAAACAGATTTATTCAGATGGAATCATCAAATTTTATACCTGAGAGAAAAAGATCATTTGATCAAATCTTCACATTTTACAGATGAGTGGTCATTCAATTTAAAAACATGCTTTTTCCTTTCATCTCTGTTTTTTTATGGACTTTAATCTCTATCAAAGTTGTAATGAGTTGGTGTTGGGGAAAAGTCATATATATCTTTTATTTTAAATAATATAAAAGAAACCTGTAACATTCTAAAATATTCTAAAAACTAATAGAAAGAAAGAATGTTCCAGTACACTTGCAAACCACCCTTTCATTTTACACTACTGACCCTTGAACAATACATGTTTAAACAGCCCAGGTCCACTTTTAGACAGGTTTTTTTTTTTTTTCAATAAATACTTGTACCATTTTGGATCATGGTTAGGAGTTCTTGGATTCAGAGGACTGACTATATGCAATGTTCTATTCCACTTCATATAGGGAATTTGAGCATCCACAGATTTTGGTATCTGTGGGGTTCCTAGAACCAATCCGCCATGGATACTAAGGGATAAATATGTTTTGAGAATTTTCAACTGCACGGGCTCATGTTTTTTAAGGTTCAATTTTATTTTCATTTTTTTTTTATCCAAACAAGTGGGAGAGGAGAAAATAAAAACAGAAAGTCATTTTTCAAAAGTCCACTTTTTCTTATTAAAAGATGAAAATCAACATTGAAGCCAAAAATAAATTAAGAAATGTGGAAGACAAGGTAAATGTCTTGTGTTGAAAAAGAGTGTCAATTGTTTTGCTCCGGTGTTTAGTTCTTTAAATTTCTTGTTTCAAAACTCTATACTTACTCCAAATCAAGTTTAACAATGGTTCTTCAATAAAGTCTAAACTAATCATGGACTTGGAACGTCCTCATCAATTTTTTTCTCAACGTATTTATTTATTCTTTTTTTCTAGTAACTGATAGCCCACAGTGCATAAAAGTAGCCTGAGGGTACATGAAAAAATACACATAAAGATAATAATCTTCTTAATTTTTATTTTTAAAGGGTTTCTTAATTTAATAAAACATATGACATTTTATAAAAAAAATTGTCTGTGTGTAGTAAATATTAAATACTTGATGCCTTAATGATATTCATCTGTAAATATATATGTAAATAAGAAGCAATGTTGTGGGTATTCTCTTTTTGTTGATATTGTTTCTTTTGCCTACCCAGCATGTATTCCTATTTCTTTCCCCCAAATCTCCAATTTTGTTCGAGAGCTACTCTTCATAAACTGGCCGTTAGTAGTAAAGAGAGCCTACCTGATCTCCAACCAAAGTATTAATCTTATTGGTCATTTCCCTTGCCAATTCTTGGTTCACAGAAGCCCAAGTGACCTAAGTTTCACCAATAAGACATCTGAGGAAAAAATTACTGGTGCAGATGGGATGTTTGGGAAATTTTTATTACTACTAAGAAATGTACAATAAGCAATGGAATCTCTACTTTTTCTGGGCATTACCGTATAAGAAACTGCTAAAGCCATGTTGCAACCAGCCTGAAGAAGAAAGCATGTCTGAGCTATTGAAAGAAACTACATATTTTACATTATTGTTGAATTTCTTAATTATAAAATGTATACCCCAACTTATCTCTAGATTTATTACATCAGATAATATACTTTCCTGTTATTTAATAAGTTTCAATAAGATTTTTATTTCTTAAAACAGATTATCTTAAGTGATACAGACAGGATAATTATTACTTACTTGAGAGTTAAAGATTTTTCCTTAAACATAAATTTTTAAAAAATATTTGTCTGGCTTTCTCAAATTATTTCTTTATATGAAGAAATAAATTTGCATTATATTGCCTATACAGTGCATGGTGATTTTATGAAAAATATGGAAGATCCATTTCATTGCTCTGATTCATCTGCCCAAGCACTTAGTGTAGGCAAAAATTATAGCACAACAATAGATTATACAAAGCCTGACTGTATTACTTGGAAAGAAAACATCTGTTTGTAAAGTTCTTTTGCAACAATGTTTTGATGATATATGAAGTAAAAAAATATAAATTGAATTTTCCATAAATTAGTGTTTAAACTAATGAAAATGGAGAATATTGTTTTTACAAAAAAAAGATAATCCGAAAAATTGCTGAAGATATCTTTGACTTTTTTTCAAATCTCAGTCAGTTCACTATTAAAATTTAAGAAAGAGTTATAAGTGGTTAAAATCAGCATCACAAATGTGTATGAAAAACCTTGGCAAGTCATAACAATACATAGAATGAACCTAGGTAAAGAGCAACAATATTTCTCAGATTCAGAATTAGAAGTAAACAAACTTATGATCACCCTCTGACTCACAAATATGGAATGTAGCTTTTTTGAAATGTTTGTTTAAAAAGAATAATTGTTTTAACTTTTAAATGTTAAAATACATGCCTTATTTCTCTTGGGATACATTCCATTAGAACAATAGCTAGAGATAATATATTGCTTTCAGGATATCCTCCCAGTGCAGGCTGACATTGTGCAGTTCATAACCCATACACAAAAGTGTAAACAAGATGAAATGGAGTCATCCTTAGAATTTCCAAAGAGAAATGTTTTTCTCTTTTTATTACTATATTTAAAAAATAATTTATTTTAACTTTCTTGTACTCTTTTCAAGGATTTTTAAAAATGCTTGACTTTTTAATAATTAATTCAAATAGATCAGAGTCTCACTTATTAAGTTATTGAATCATTCCACTTTAATTTTTAAAGTATTTAACATATGACAGGTAGTGTACCTCATGCAGAATGCATGATAGGGAGCAAGACACTGTGCCTGTCCTCTCTATATGTTCTGTATTTAAGGAAGACAGAAAAGAATAAATAATAATCCAAAATATGTCTAGGGCTATAATATGGGAAGTTCTAAAAGAATCATAAAGCAGGAGCATCAAGCTAGTTTAAAAGGGTCAAGGAAGAGTTTCTAGAGAAAATAATATTGTGTTTTCAAACTGGAGGTTGTAAAATTAATTTAGTAAATCAGGTAGAGTAGAAGAGAACAGACACTATGAGATTGCATTGTACATAAAATATATGAGCATTGTTTCGTAAAACATTTTTTTCAAATATGTTTGTGCGTATGTAAGAAAGATCTGGTTTTTGAAGTAGATTATATTTTTAAAGATGAATAATGACCAAAAATGTGTTTGGATTTCACTCACCTAAAAGATGAATGAAAATAAGGTGGTCAAAAATAAGAATTTTCCTGTCAGGATAAGAGTTTTTCTGGCAGAGAAAAGCATGTGAAAGTGTTCCGAGATATGAAAGTTTATGTAATTACAGAAGCTGAAAGAAGTTTAGGAAAGCTGGAAGAGTTGGGTGAAATAATGGATGTGTGAAGGAAGTGGGGTTGGGAGTTAGTGGCTGCATGAAACACCAGGGATGAGATTGAATATAGAATATAAAGTGGCTATCAAGCATCTGATAAGCCATGCCATGAAGTTGGGTATTATTTTAAGAGCAATAGTTAGCTGCTAAATGGTTTTAAATAGGAGAATATGATCATGATTGCATGTTAGAAAATAGCTTTGATTATAGTTTATAAATAAAAGAGAAAAATCAATACTAGAGGCAGATGGTTTGCCGTAATTCAGATGGCCTAGTCAGGCAGAGTGATTTGGAGGCTATAGAGAAGTAGATGGATGCAAATGTCTAGTTGGAAGGGAAAGGAGTAAGGCTGGGTTCTGGCTGTGGGAAGGAAATCGAGGTGCCAGGGATACCCATCAGAGTGCAGAGACGATTAGATATGTAGTACTAATGCTAACTGAGATGATAAACAATTGAAAAGAAAAAAGTTTAATGGATAAAGAGGACAAAAATTTTCAGTTGGGGGCATTGATTGCCAAATAGGCTTATTCTTTACCAGTAAAGAAACTTCAAAATGTTTCTGCTAGAAAAATGCAAATTAAAACTATGATGAGATTTTACCTCACACCTGTTAGAATGACTATCATCAATAAATCAATAAACAACTGTTGGCGAGGATGTGGAGAAAAGAGAACCCTTGTGCAATTGATAGGATTGCAAATTGGTATAGCCACTATGATAAACAGTTTGGAGGTTCAGCAATTCTGCTTCTGGCTGTTTATACAAAGAAATCTAAAACAGTAATTCAAAATGATGTATACACCCCTATGTTAACTGCAGCACTATTTACAATAGCCAAGATATGGAAGCAACCTATATACCCCTCAATAGATGATTGGATAAAGAAGTAGTACATGTATACAATGGAATTTTAGTTGGCAATAAAAAAGAATGAAATTTTACCATTTGCAACAAGATGGATGGAACTATAGAGTATTATGCCAAGTGAAATAAGTCAGTCAGAGAAAGACAAATACCATATGATCTCACTGCCACGTGGAATCTGAAGAACAAAACAAATGAACAAACAAAATAGAAACAGACTCATACATAGAAAACAAACTGGTGATTGTCAGATGGGAGAAAAGTTGAGGGGTTAGGTGAAAAAGGTGAAGGGATTAAGAAGTACAAATTGGTAGTTACAAAATAGTCATGAGGAAGTGAAATATAGTACAGAAAATATAGTCAATAATATTGTAATAACTATGTCTGGTGCCAGTTGAGTACTAGACTAATCAGGGGGTCATTCTGTAAATTATATAAATGTCTAACCACTATACTGTACACCTAAAGTTAATATCAGATCATATTAAATGTCAACTCTAATTGAAAAAAAAATTTGTTTTAGATTAATTTATGATAGAGACAGATGCAGCTCTCTGGAACATTTTTGAAGTGAGGAACTAAAATTTCTAATTTCTATACTTTTCATTCAACATAGGTTCTGCCTCCATGATTTTCTTATCATAGTTCAAATAATAACTGATGTCTCAATATGCTAGTCTTTAAACTTTAGAGTTTTATTTTCAAAGAAAATGCATTTTTTTCTAAAAAAAGTTTGAAGTTAGTACTCACTATGCTAAAAACATTTTAATAAAAACAACCTTCAATATGACATAGCCAATTATACAATACATAGTAGTATTAAAGCTTATTTTTTTAAATGTTTGGATATGTAAAATGCATATTATATATTATTTACTGATTCACATGGTTTAAAAAAGAAACAATTGTATAGAGATATAAAATTTTCATTTTAAAAAAATAAATGGAGTTATATTTGGACATATGAGAAGTTTTATAAATGTGAATTTTTTTTAAACCCACCAAATTCATACTTATACCACATCATTGCAATAAAGAAGTTTTCTATACTGACAATAATACTTTTATGCTGGTTGAACACTCACAATGTAAGAGAATTAGAAAGCACAGATAGAAATCTGTCCTTGTCTCTAACGATTCAAGAAGAAATGTTCATGGAATTTATTATTAAATAATTCCCTTTCTTCAGTTTTGGTCTACATATACACACAATTTTGATACTAGTTGTTTATGTCAAAAATGGTATTCAATTCAATAATATGTATAGATCAATTGTCAGATTGATTACCATGAGCAAGTCATCTCATATATCTTTTCTCTTTTGATAATGTTATTCTGGGAATAGAACTGTCGCTGAAAAGGCAAATGCCCAAGGAAAATGTTCTGTGAGCCTTTCTCATTCTTCCTTAAAGATAAAATTGAGTTAAAGCAAAAATTTAAATTGGATTAAAACCTGTAGAATGTAGAAAAAATAATATGAAAAGGGCACAGAATTTAGAGAGTATGTGTGAGATGGCAGAGTCCTAGGCCCTGCTTGCATCTATCTATGCCTATGCGACTTGCACACTGTATGTAGAACAAAACTATGTATTGTTCCAGTGTCTGAGTTTTTGTTTATGTTGAATTCTTCTATGAAAAAGCATGGTTCTTAAACATTAAAAATTTTACCTTTCAATACTATTGTCACCTATCATTTTTTTCAATTATTTTAAAAGGTCAAATAATCAACTCTTCTATCACTCCATATCTCCAGCAATGGAGGTTTCTGAATATGTGTGTGAGGGATAACATGGGAAACTGTCCTCACTTTAATCCTGTCACATGAGTAAGGCCACAGTGGACACCATCAGTGTTTTTGGAAATATAAGGGAAATTGATTATCACTATTTATCAGAAATCACAATGCCAACAATTGCTTGCCCAGTAATTATATTTCTCTAAATTAACTCTTAAGTCTTCATAAGTGAAGTTTATTGTAGCATCATTTATAATTTTCAAAATTTGCTTTAGAAAATTAAATATTCAAAATAAAGATTAACTAAATTATAGTAGAGTTTCTTGATAGAAACTATAGCAGATTAAAATGTTTTATATGTTTACATAATACTTTGTGGCTTACAAATAGTTTATATTGACATGCAAATAATTATATCATATAACAAAGTGAAATAAACAAGATTTATCATTGGAAATAATTTTTTCTGCATAAATAACATCCCAAGAAACTTATAAAAATTAAATACTGACTTAAATTTTACCACAATACCTACAGTATTTATTTCTGACAGCATCACAAATAAATTTATTTTTCTTCTGCAGTTTAAACGTATTTTAAAGTAAAATTGATTACTTATTAGTGGAAAACATCAACTATTAACAATTGTTTTCTTGTGTAAATGTATACTCCATATTATTACCTAGAGTCCATCCATAAAGACATTTAAGCAAAGAATCTGTCTAGATGCTGATAAATTTAAAACTGAACCGTAGATTGGATGTTGCAAACTAAGAAAACTTCAGGTTAGGTGTAATTCTATTTATTGCTAGAATTTGTTTTTTATCAATATCAAGATGCCTGCTATTATGGTTGTTATAATTAGCTTGTGTCTTATGCTACCAGTTGGTAGGAGAAACTGTCTTTGCAATAATGAAATTCACTGCAGTAATATAATTGTAATCTATTTTCTTTCTCTACAAATTTAACTATATAATATTGAAAATGTAATAAGCAGACTTTAAAAAACTAGGTCTAAAATGCACAATAATAAGTATTTCTATATCTGTATCCAAGAGTTGGACATTCCATTTGACATATTAGAATGGCAGTTGAGATAGAAAGGCAAAAGCAGTGCTGAAAACTATTCATCTATTCATTTAACATTCTGGATGTTACCTTACTCGCACAGCAAAGTATATAATCTTTCTTGCTTCCTCGCTCTTTTTTATTAGCATGAAAGCTGCTTTGCAGCTCCCAGAGCTGCAATCCCATCACACACACACAGAAATTCCCTGTTTCAATGCTTCTTCCTTTAGTCTAGTTCCGAATACAAGTACAGACAATATTGCTTTCCCAGAGGCAAGCTAGAAAGATCTTTTTTTATTTCTATAGTAGAGGCAGAGAATAAACATTTCAAGATTGAAACTCATTCATATGTAAGCAGAAATGACATAACAGACACTTATCGGAAAAAAAAAAAAAGCAGGGGTTACCACTTCATAGCCTGCAGTATACTGAAACTACTTGAAAAGCAAATAGTTCTTTTAGCACACCGTTCGCTCTAATAATGGGTGTTGACCTTTGTGTTGTAATCCTTCTAATTGCTTTTGCTTTTATTTTTTAATGAACGCCCCATTTCACTTACTCAACAGCCACATCTCGGTGAAAATAGACAGTGATGCACAATCATTTACAGATGCACTTTTATTAAAGATAAAAGGCTTCTGGAACCATGGTCTTTAGAGGCAGTTAAATGATTTCATTGTTCCTTGAAGCTTCTTTCAGCTGTATTCTTAGAGTGTTTAAACCCTCACAATAAAGGAGTCACAATGCACATAAAATAGGAAACCCCTGAGCTATTATTATTTTATCTGTATGTATACTCTTGGGAACTTAGTATATTGATTTGTGCTTGTGCCTCCATGCCCTAAAAATTGGGAAGGGTGGAATCTAAAGAAAAATGTGTTTTTGACACATTACCAAATGCCCAAGTTATTTGAAATCAAACGTAATCTGAAATTAGTTACTTTCAGGAGAAGTAGAACCACTTTGTCTAGAGCTCAAAGTTGTTTAAAAATCACACTGAGCCAAGAGATCACAGAAACAAATTGGATGTGACCTTAGAGTGGGGAACAGAGGATGGGATCTGAAGTTCAAATATTGGAATTTGAATGCTTGCTCAGTTTCTCGAGAGCCTCTTAACCTTAAGCAAACAATATTGAACCTCAGTTTCTACACATAGGAAAAAGAGGCACTAGTACTACCTACTGAGCTTATCTCACAGTACCACAGATAGGATAAACTGAGAGAACAAAAATGAAAACCTTCAAACTATGACTATGAAGATATTGAATAAGTAAAGGGGACATTTCAGTTGAGGAAAGCATGTCTTATTCAGTTAATTTTATTGAAACAATTGCCTACACACTTGGAGGAAAAAAAAAGAATTTAGAGCCCTAGCTCAGCCTTTCACAAAAATAAACTACAGGCTTATCCAAAATGTAAATGTATAAATCTTAACCAAAATGTCATAGAAGAAAATATTTTAACATATGTTTATGAACTTCAATTAAGAAAACCTTCCTCAATCAAACACAAAAAGTGAAATACTGAATGAAAATATTTGCAGAATATAACATATGTGTATTTAGAAATATAGAAATATATAGGGTATATCTTTCAAAATGATAATAAAACAAACATCCTAATCAAAAATGGGCAAATAGGTAAAAATATATTTTATTGAGAGAAATGATATTTTAATTAAGATTTAATTATTTATTATGTCAATTAAGGATGAAGCTTTGAAGAAATATACTTCTGTACTTCTATTATTGCTGGGAAAATGCCATTGGTACAGCCATTATAAAGGGTAATTTGCCTCTGTAAAAATAGAATGCCACTCATTATTATCTACTCTCTAGAAATACCCACATGCTTGCATAAGAATGCATATATATGATTATTCATCACATCTAGTTTACCACAGCAAATTATTAGGAAAACCAAAATGTTCTTCAAAAAGAATGGCAAAATAATGACATTATATCAAATTATGGAATATGAGGCAGTGACTAAAAATTATGAATTAGTTCTGCATATAACATGGGGAAAAATGGGAGTTGTATTATTCAGTAAAAATGTGAAATACTGAATGATGTATATTGGAAGACACCATTACACCAGAACATGCACAAAACATGACAACTGAACTAATAAGCCCTATGGTTGTCTTAGATTATGGCTTTGAGAATTTCCGAACAATAACTGAGAGAGAAGCTCAGCACTAGGCAGATCTGGCTGAGTTGAAAGAGACAGAAGTAATGGTGCTGGGAAATCCAAGAATCTAGAGTTTACAGAACACAGTACTAAAAAGAAAAGAGCTTAATAAAGAGAATTCTGGAGACTAATAACAGTTTCCCTCAAGTAATCAGCAGAATATTTATCAGAGCATGCATTTGAGGATACTGACTTAAGTAAGGGAAAGCACTATCCAAAAGAATTAGAGAGAACAGTACTCAGTACTCATATAATGCTTAGAATGTGAACATTCCAAAGAGCTACAAGAGAAAATGACATAATTTATGACCACTAGTTAGAATACACAGAAGGGCTTTTCTTCAGAGATGAGGTATAATTACCCTAGATTAAATGCTGCTCTGGTCTTATCAAAGAAATATTAAAAGATCATAAGGATAAAACTGCTAACATGTAACCCAATAGTATCTCAGTAGTAGCTCAAGACTATATATAGGAATACAAAACAATGAACATCAAATTAAGTAAAGTTCACAATGCCTGGCATAAAATCAAAGTTTTTCAGCTATGCAATGAAGCAGGGAAATATAAACCATAATGAGAAGAAAATACGGTTAATCAAAACTGACACAGAACTGACATAGATAAAAGAATTAAACAAAGATATTAAATAGTTCTTATCACTGCATTTTATATGTCCAAAAATGTGTTCATGAAACCCTGCAGAGAGTGCATTTGATTAGAAAGAGTAGAAAAATAATATTAATTAAAAATAAAAATGTTTTTTATTCATTCTTTTATTGCTTCACCCCCAATATATTTATTAGGTAATTATTTTCTGTAAAGCTCTATGCTAGGTAATGGGCATTAAACAGTAAGCAAAGTAGACACTGTACTTGTTTTTAGAGCGCTTACAGATTAGATGAGACAAAAATAATAGCAACATGGTATGGGGTTTATAACATATATAGGAGTTAAATCTATGAGGAAGGGAAAATATGAAATTATATAAATTTAAGATTTCTATACTTACATGATATGGTATAATATCACTTGCAGGTAGACTGTAATAAAGATGTGAAATCATAAAACAACTGCTATGGTAATAAAACAAGAAGTTATAATTAATAAACAAACAGTGAAGACAAAATAGATCATAAAATATACTTAATCCACAAAATGCCAGAAAAATAAGAAAAAATCAATATTGAGAATAGATCAGATAAATAAAAATGTATAGCAAGATAATAGACTTATACTTAATTATATTAATAATTACATCAAATGTAAATAATATAACCACCCCTATTAAAAGGAAGAAATAGAAGTATTAAATATAAACAAACAAGACCAAATTATATGTTGTCAGAAATGCAGTTTAAATATAAAGACACAAATAATATAAAAGTAAAATAATAATGGTAAAAATGGTAGGGAAAAATATGCCACACTAAAACTCATCAAAAGAAAGCTAGAGATGCTTATTAAAAATACCAAAGCATATTTCAGAGCAAAAAATATTACTCAGGATAAATAATTGCATTTCATAATAATAAAGGATCAATTCTAAACACTTTTGCACTTAGCTTCAAATATTTGAAGCAAAAACCTATTTATCTCTCCTTCCTCACTAACCCGTAAAAATCACTGATCTTTTTATTGGCTCCGTAAATTTGCCTTTTCTGGAAGTTGTGTTGGTGAAATCACACAGAATGTAGCCTTTTTTGATTGGCCTCTTTCACTTAGTAATATGCATCTGAGTTTTCTTCACATCATTTCATGGCTTGATAATTGATTCCTTTTAGTATTGACTAATATTCCATCGTTTGGCTATGCCACAGTCTATCATTTACTGAAGAACATCTTGATTGTTCCTAAGCTTTGGCAATGGTGAATAAAGGTGTTCTAAATATCCTTGTGCAGGTCTCTATGTAGATATTAATTTTCATCTCCTTTGAATAAATACCAAGGAGTTTGATTTCATGGTTGTATGATAAGAGAATGTTTTGTTTTATAAGAAAGCACCAAAATGTCTTCCAAAATATCTGGACCATTTTTCACTTGCACCAGCAATGAATGAGTTCTGCTGCTCCACATCCTCACTGGCATTTCGTGTTGTAAGTGTTCTGGATTTGGCAATTCTAATAGATATGTAATGTTATCTCATTGTTTTAATTTGCACTTCCCTGATGATATAGGATGTGCAATAACTTTTCATATACTTACTTGCCATCTGTATATACATTTTTAGTGTGGTATCTATCAAGATATTTGGCTGATTTTTTAACTGGTGTTTTGTTTTCTTACTGCTAAGTTTTAAGAATTCTTTATATATTCTGGATAACAGTTCTTTATCAAATTTGTCTTTAGTAAATATTTTCTCCCAGTCTGTGGCTTGTCTTTTTATTCTCTTCATCAAATAATATTTGTGTATACGTATGTCCTTATGTAATACTTAAAACATACTTGAATTAAAAATAATTTTTTTGATGTTCACCTAAAACTCAAATTAACTAAACATTCTGTATTTTATCTGGCAAACTCAATTTTCGTCATAAAATCAAAATGGAATTAAATTAGAAATAAATAAAAAATAGTTTAAAATATTTAAATATTTGAATCTAAACAATACAATTTTATATAATCAATAGATAAAAGGAAAGAAAAAAGAAAACTGAAAAGTATTTAAAATTTAATGAAAACAAAAACACATCATACCAATAACCAATGCTCCTCATGAACATAAATGCAATACTTCTAAACAAAGTTTTTGTTAATCGAGTCCAACAATGTAAAAAATCTGATGTTAAACTGTGACTAAGTAATGTTTATCTCAGAAATTCTATATTGATTTAACATTTGAAAATTAATCAACATAATTTGTCATTATAACAAATAGAAAAAAAAGTATCATCTAAATAGACACACACACACACAAAATTAACAAAATACAATATTTGCTCCTGATTTTAAAATTCTGAGCAAACTAGAAAGAGAAGTAAACTTTCTCAATCACAATCTGATAATGGGCATATATGAATAAACTACAGATAATATCATACATAACAGTAAAAAATTAAGAGTTTCCCCCTGAATATTAGAAGCAAGTCAAGGGTGTTCATCCCCATTATTGTTATCCAACATTGTATGGGAGATTCTAGTCTTTGCAATAAAGCAAGGAAAAAAATAAATGTCATTTCCATCAGAAAGGAAGAAGTAAAACTGTCTTTCTTCACAAACAACATGATAAGTTAAGTATAAGATTTGATGAAATCTGTAAGTTACCATAACTAATAAGTGATATTAGCAAATTTGCCGGTAGAGGATTAATGCATAAAATCATTGTATTTCTGTTTACTAGAAATGAGCGATCAGATTAAACATTGAGCCATGAGAGATGTTCCCAGATCTCTCCCCTTGAAACAACTATAAGCTGAACATCTAAAACTCAACAACAACAAAAAACCACCCAAAATGCACACCGGCATGTCTGAGCATGGGATCTACACATAGCAAACACAAGTCAGAACCTCTAGCAGCCAGAGCTCCCTGTAGGAGGAGGGGAAGGGGAGAAGGAGCAGCAAGTTCCACGAACAGCTGCCTGAGAGTGTTGTAAGCTCCACGTGGCTGGCAGCAGTGCCCTATCATCAGGGCAGAAGGCAGAGAAGCAGGGACAGCAGAAAAGCAGTGATGACAGAGAAACAATAGCTGATTTTTATCAGCCTTGGTTGCAAAACTGAGGCTGAGCCACAGCCTCCAACCCCCAACCTAGAGGGCCCCTCCCCCAACACACTCCAAGACAGAAGCCACTGAGCTGCAGGGGAATCTGAGCAAACACTACCGAAACTGTCACTAACACCGACAGGAACTGCGACTGAGGGTAGCGAGCATGATTAAACATCTATAAGAAAAAAAGTCATTATTAACACTTTATATAAAGCAGAGATCCAAGAAGCTTAGATGGCACCTACTGAAAACCAAAAGAGAAACACCTTATTTGCAATAGGCTAGGAACCATTATATAATAAATGTTCCTAGAAAAAAAAAAAGCAGAATATACTTCCATTAATGCTCAGACAGAGAAATAGCCCATTAAAAACCATAAACAACCAAGATGACAAGGCAGCTCAGAAAGAAAGAGAAAAATTCCAGAAAATAAACTTACAGATATAGATATATACAACTTAAATGACCGAGAATTCAAGATAGTGCTTCTGAAAAAAAAAAAATCATATCAACAATTTCAGGGACTAAAAAAAAAAAAAACTAGATGAGCAGAATGAGTTTTTTAGCAAGAAGATTAAAATCCTCAAAAAGAACCAAATAGAGTTTTGAAAATAAAGAACACACAGCACAAACTGAAAAATGAAATAACAAGCTTAGGAAATAGAGTTGACCAATGGGAGGAAAGGATCAGTGATATCAAAGACAGAAATCTAGAAATAAATCAGAAGGAAGAAGAGAGAAACTGAAGAATGAAAAATAATGAAAGAGAAATACAAAAACTAGCTGATACCATCAGGAGAGGACACATGAGAATAATGAGCATTACTGAAGGCAAGGAAAAGGAATAAAGCCTAGAAAGCATTTTCAGACAAATAGTTGATGAGAATTTCCCAAATCTAATGAACGAACTGAAGCTTGGAATTTAAGAAGTCAATAGAACACCCAATCATCTCAATCCAAAAAGCCCTTCGCCAAGACACATTGTATTAATTTTATCAAATATCAATGACAAAGACAGAATTATCAGGGCAACCAAAGAAAAGAAGATGGTAATCTATAAAAAATAAATCATTAGATTATCACTAGACTTCTCAACAAAACCTTACAAGGCAGAAAAAAGTGGAATCAAATATTCAATTATTAAATGAAAGAAACTATCAGCCAAGAATAATGCATCCAGCTAAGCTCTCCTTTAGAAATGAAGGGGAAATAAAGACCTTTCTGGACATATAAAAATTGAGAGAATTCTCCACTATGAAGCCTGCACTAAGGGAAATACTGAAAGAGGTAAGCTCACCTAAAACAAAATGACAAAATTAAAAAATAATTGCATAATTAGTAGTAAGGTGACTAGCAGGCTGATAAAAGCAGAGGAGTGCAACCCTTACTACAAACAGGGCATGATGAGCTTAAAATAAGAAGAGATTTGCTATAGGAAGATAGTAATGAACATTCAGCATATATAGGAACAAAATGAGGCAACAAGGGGAGGATTCAAAGATTCAGATTAGCAAAGGGGAATGGAGATAAGGTACACACATAAGAAAAAAAGGATGACTGTATATATACAACTATCCTTTTCATATTCATAATGATAACCACAGGCCAAAGATTTAGAACTGAAGTATATAACATAAAACAAGAAGAATCAGAGGGAAAACTCACAAAAGCCAACTAAAATACAGAAAACAGAAACACAAGGAGAAGAAAGCAATAGAAACACTGACTACCAGAAAGCAAAAGATAAAATGGCTATAAAAAGAATTCATATTTCAATAATAACCCTAAATGTAAACAAACTGAACTCACTAATAAAAAGTCACAGAGTTGCAGAAAGGATCAAAAAAACAAAACCCAACCATGTGCTCCTTCCAGGAGACACTTCTCAGCTCCAAATATAGACTCAGAGTGAAAGGGTGAAAAATGATATTTCAAGCAAATAGCATTCAGAGAAAAGTGGGAATAGTGGTACTAATATCAGATGAAATAGACTTCAAAATAAAAAAGGTAAAGAAAGATACTGAGGGACACTTCATAATGATAAAAGGAATCATGCACAAAGAAGATATAACACTTATACTTATTAATATCTCTGCTCCCAAACAGGGAGCCTCGAAATATGTAAAGCAATTACTAACAGAACTAAAGGGAGAAACAGACCAAAACACTATCATTGTAGGGAACCTAAATACCCCACTGTCAGATATGGACAGATCATACAAACAGAAAATCAATAAGGAAATAACATCCTTAAATGATATATTAGACCAACTGGACATAATTGATATTTACAGAGCCTTCCATCCCAAAACCGCTGTGTATACATTCTTCTTTAGTGTACATGGAACATTCTTAAGGACCTATCACATACTGGGACACAGAGAGAGCCTCAACAAATATAAGAGGGTTGAAAAATACCAACCATATTCTCTGATCATAATGCTTTGAAACTAGATAGCAACTGTAAAAAGAAAGTGGAAAGAACCACAAATAAATGTAGATTAAACAACTTACTATTGAATAACTGGGTCAGAGAAGAAATAAAAATGGAGATCAAGAGATACATAAAAATGAATGATAATGATAGTACAACATATCAGAACTTTTGAGACATGGCAAAAGCAGCCATAAGGAGAAAGTTCACATGATTACAGGCCTACCTCCAAAAATAAGAACAAGGCCAAATAAACAACCTAACACTTCATCTTAAAAAAAAAAAAAAAAAACTAGAAAAGGAAGAACAAATGAAGCCTAAAGTCAGCAGAAGGAAAGAAATCATCAAAATTAGAGCATAAATAAATAAAATTGGAAACAATTAAAAATAAATAAATAAATGCAACAAAGAGCTGGTTTTCTGAGAAGGTTAACAAAATTGAAAAACCCCTGGCTATACTCACTAAAGAAAAAAGAGAAAGGACACAAACAAAATTGGGAATGAAAAAGAAAAAATTAAGACAGACACTGCAGAAATACAAAGGATCATGCAAGAATACTATGAAAAAGTGTATAACACAAATTTAATAACCTGGAAGAAATGGACCAGTACTTAGAAAAATACAGCCTTCCTAGACAGAATCAAGAAGAACTGGAAAATCTAAATAGACTGATTAGTGGTATGGAAATTGAAATAATCATCAAAAACCTACCAAAAAGAAAAAGTGTAGGACCAGATGGCTTCACCAGTGAATTTTACCAAACATTCAAAGATTTAATACCTATTATCCTCAAACTCTTCCAAAAAATCAAAGCAGAGGCAATACTTCCCAACTCATTTTATGAAATCAATGTTATCTTGATACCAAAAACTGGTAAAGATAACACAAAAAAAGAAAATTACAGGCCAATATCTCTCATGAACACAGGTGCAGAAATCCTAAATAAGTTACTAGCAAACTGAATACAGCAACATATTAAAAAGATTATACACTGCGATCAAGAGGGCTTCATTCCAGAGGCACAGGGATGGATCAACATACACAACTCAATTAATGTGATATACCATATAAACAAATTAAAAAATAAGAATCATATAATCATATCAATAGATGCAGAAAAAGCCTTCAACGAGATACAGCACTCATTTATGATCAAGACACTCAACAAAATTAGTATAGAAGGAAAGTACTTTAACATAAATAAGGCCATATATGACAAGCCCTCAGCCAATATTATACTTAGTGGTGAAAACTAAAAACCTTCCCTCTAAGATCAGGAATGAGGCAAGGCTGTCCACTATTGCCACTATTATTCAATATAATACTGGAGCTCCTCATGAGTGCAGTCAGGCAAGAGAAAGATATAAAAGGCATCCAATAGTAAATGAGAAGTCAAACTGTTACTATTTGAGGAAGTCATGATTCTCTATATAGGAAACCCTAAAAAATCCACAAAACACTATTAGAAACAATAAGCAAATACAGTAAAGTCTCTGGATACAAAATCAATGTTCAAAAATCCATAGTATTCCTATACTCTAATAATGAAATGTAAGAAAAAGAAGTAGAAAAAATAATTCCTTTTGTAATTGCAACAAAAAATAATAAAATACTTATAATAAATTTAATGAAACATGTGAAGGACCTGTATAATAAAAAATATAAGACACTATTAAAAAAATTGAAGAAGATACAAAGAAAGGGGAAGATATTCTGTGTTTTTGGATTGGAAGAAATGACATAGTTAAAATGACCATATTACCTAAAGCATTATATAGATTTAGTGCAATCCCCATCAAAATCTCATCAGCATTTTTTAAAATAAATAGAACAAAAGATCATCAGATTTGTACAGAAGCACAAAAGAATTGCCAAGGCCATTCTGAGAAAAAAGAACGAGTCTGGAGGCACCACTCTGTCTGACTTCAAATTATCCTACAAAGTGACAGTAATCAAAACGGTATGGTATTGGCAGAAAAATAGACACATGGACAAATGGAATAGAATAGAGAATCCAGAAATGAATCTATATTTATATAGGCAAATAATTTTTGACAAAAATATCAAAAATATACAGTGGAGAAAGGAAAGCCTCTTCAATAAGTGGTGCTGGGAAAACTGGAAAGCCACCTGCAAAAGAATGAAACTAGACTGTTGTCTATCCCCACACACCAAAATTAAATCAAAATGGATTAAGGACCTGAATATAAGACCTAAAACGATAAAATGCATAGAAGAAAACATAGGAACTCAACTCAAGGACCTTGTACTTAAAGAGGATTTTATGAATTTGATCTCAAAGGCAAGGGAAGTAAAAGCAAAAATAAACAAATGGGACTACATCAAACTAAAAGCTTCTGCTCAGCAAAAGAAACTGTCAACAAAATAAAGAGACAACCATCTGAATGAGAAAATATATTTGCAAGCAACGCCTCTGATAAGGGCCTAATATCCAAAATATACAAAGAACTCATATGACTCAATAACAATAAAAAAACAAATGATTAAATGAGTAAATGGGCAGAAGACCTGAACAGACACTTCTCCCTAGAGGACATACAAATGGCCAACAAATATATGAAAAGAAGCTCAACATCACTAGCTATTAGAAAAATGCAAATCAAAACCACAATGAGATGCCATTCTCACACCTGTTAGAATGGCCATCAACAGGAAAAGTAATAACAAATGTTGCAGAGGATGTGGAGAAAAAAGACCCTCATAGGGACTTCAAATTGGTACAGCTACTGTGGAAAGCAGTATGGAGGTTCCACAAAATTCTAAGAATTGACCTACCATATGATCCAGCAATCCCTCTACTGGGTATTTACCCAAAAGACTTGAAAATCTATATTTGAAAAGATATCTGAACACCAATGTTCATAGCAGCATTATTCACAGTGGTCAGGACATGGAAGCAACTGAAGTGTTTTACGATAGATGATTTACTAAAGAAGCTGTGGTACGTATATACAACGGAATATTACTCAACCATAAGAAGAGATTAAATATTGCCATTTGCAACAACATGAATGGACCTTGAAATAATCATACTAAGTGAAATAAGTCAGACAGAAAAGGTTGAAAATCACATGAGATCACATATGTGGGATATAAACTTTAAAGCAATAAATGAACAGGACAAACAGAGACTCTTGGACATGGACAATGGACTAGTGGTTACCAGATGGGAGGGGGAGGGAAGAGGAGGAAAGTAAAAAATAGAATATTAAAAAAATTATGTATATATAGTATAAAAAAATAAATAAACTTGCATTTAAAAAAAATAAATGAGCAATCAGAAATTGAAATTAAATAAATAATGTCATTCACAATAGTACCTAACAAACTAAATGTTTAGGAATAAATTTAAAATATATGCACAAATTCTACAATGAAAACTACAAAGCATTGGTGAAAGTAAAAAAGGTCTAATACATAATACATATATTTTGTAATTAACATATCAATTCTTCCTAAACCAAGTTATAGGTTCAACACAATTCTCATCAAAATCACAGTAGGCTTTTTTTCTAGAAATTAGAAGATAATTCTAAAATTCATGTGGAAAAACAAAAGACCTAGAAGAGTAAAATCAATAAAAAAGGCATTTGGTATGTTTTGTGTGTTGCTATTTTTAATAATGTTTTAAACATTTAAATACTGAACAATATAAATTATTAAAATAAAGTTTTGTTTTGTCTTGTTTTGAAAGAGTTAACACTACTCCCAGGAAGCAAGAAACAATTAGGAGAGTGAGATTTTTGGTTATATTTTATCAGAGCAAACATGTCAGGTCAGAGGAGTAAAACAGATCGAGGTCAAACAAAAACTATATAAACAGTTGAAAAAAGTTAATGCCTTCTCAAGTAGGGCACAATATTAAAAACAATAGTCTTAGTAACATTGTCTTCTCTCTTGGGTAAAACCTTCCTTTTTATCCTTTGTGTACATGGTTCTGAACACAGCATGGGAAGAAAGCAGGTGAGGCAGATTTATATCACTTCATTTCATGCTTCATTTTGCAGCTGTTTCTGTATATATATATTTTTCAATTTTTGAAAACTATCAAGTGAATGACATAATTAATCTAAGTTTCTCCTTTTTCTGGTAACAAAAATAGTAATAACAATTATTGGTTTTGTTAATTTAAATTTTATAACCTGTGATGTCACTAAAGTCCTAAAGTTCTTTTTAGATAATCTCTCCTTTTTTTCCCCCTCTCCTCTGCCATACTCCTGTTTCTTCCTCTCTCTCACCCTCTCCCTCTGTTAGGTTGTTGGGAGCCGTTTCTGCTGCCTGTCTTGCAGACAGGGTTAAAAGTGCCTGCAAGCTAGAAGTTTGCAGGGCAGGTAAGCTTGTTTCTGGAGGAGGAAGATTGGCTTAATGAATAAGCTCATTACTGAAATTGTTTGGATATCTGTGGGTGTTGCTTCTCATGCACATCCTAGAGTATAAATATACTGTTCTTAATAAACTCAGCATGCAGTATTTACTGTTAGCCCTCCCGACTCTTTCTCTTTGTTTCTATCTTTTGTCTCTTTTCGTCTCTCTTTTTTCTTTCTTTTCTCAATCCTCACTCCCCCTCTCAGGAACTGTTCCATCTTAGCCGGTGGGCTCTGCCAAGTGGCACCCCAACAGGGACCTGAGCATGGGGGACTCAGTGAAGGACACCGCAGGACGAAGAGGCTAGCCAAGAAGTAAGGTAAGGGATTGCAGTGATTACTCGGGAGTTCTAAATACAGGCCCTGAGAGTTGTATATACAAGCCATAAGTGGTTAGGGTGCACCATAAAAATTACAGGCCCTAAGAGTTGTACATACAGACCATAATTAGTGATTAATCCAGAGTTGTAAATACAAGCAATCAAGAAAGGAAGAGTCCTGGGAAGAAGAAGAAAAATAGATAAGTAAATAAAAAAGAAAGAAAAAAGAGAGACAAAAAGAGACAAAAGTTAGAGACAAAGAGATAGAGTTGGGAGAGCTAACAGTAAATACTGCATGCTGAGTTTATTAAAAACAGTATACTTATACTCTAGGATGTGCATGAGAAGCAACACCCACAGATATCCAAACAATTTCAGTAATGAGCTTATTCATTAAGCCAATCTTCCTCCTCTGGTAACAATCTTACCTGCCCTGCAAACTTCTAGCTTGCAGGCAACTTTAACCCTGTCTGTAGGGCATTCCACAAGAATGGCTCTCGACATTAGGTCTAGGAAGCCCCTATCCCTATGCCCCCCACACCCTTTTAGTGTGGGAACCAGACTTCTTCCTTACCTTTGTGTGGGAACCAGACCTTGCATCTGGGTTGGCAATGCTATAGGCTCACCTCCCGCCTCACTGGGCTCTCCTCCTTTCTCTGCCAATTTACCTGTCCAAAATATTCCCACCAAAAAAGTCCTCCTCAAGCTCCATATATTTCAGGTCCCCTCATATTCCAGGCTGATGTCATCTTCCACTCAGCCAGGATGTCACTCTACTACAATATACCTTGCTTAATCCCGTCTGCCTTGTGTGTTCCTCCTTCGGGGAACCTAACATCTGGAGCCGAACTCCGGGAGCATTTGGTGCAGGTTCAGTAGCCACTCCTCTGAGTCTCAAGGTTAAAGGTTTGCAACCTGGAGAGTACTGGGCTGCGTCAGGTCACCCCAGCTAACCTCGGGATCCTACCTTTCCTTTAGGCTCTAAGGGGTTTAACCCTAATCTCCCGAATCCTCCCCAAACCCAGCCAGAGAGGACACCGGACTGGGAGCTTCACCTTTTCACTGCTGACTTGCCAGTCCACATCGGTCACTTAATTTCAGGTGAGTGGTTATCCACCTTGCTCGGGTCTTCTGTCTCTCTCCTTTTCTGACAAATCCTAGCACTAGGTGGGAAGACTCCTTAGCCTCCTGGCCCCAGGTCCTTCTGAACTGGGGACGCCCAACTCAGAAGGGACCCCTCTGCTCTTGTGACAGAATCTTTGTCAGTGGGGATGCCCACAAGAAGAGCCGCTCCCTCCTTTGTGGTTTGCCACCTTCCCTGTTCTTCTCACCCTCTTCATCATAGGGAACACACCCTCTACACCCTCCAAAACCATCCCCCTTGGCTGCCTTTTAAGGAACCTAGACAATCGCAGCCTCGAGGGGAATATCAGACCTAAGCATCTCATTTTCTATTGTAACACTGCTTGGCCATAATGTAAATTGGGTAAAGGATCTCAGTGGCCTGAGGAAGGCACCTTTGATTATAACACATTAAAAGACCTTAACAACTTCTGTCACTGCAATGGAGAATGGTCTGAAGTTCCCTGTGTCCAGGCCTTCTTTACTCTCTGCTCCAGACTCTCTCTCTGTAAATCCTGCTTTACTTAGATTTTATTTTTTCACAACCTCTGCTTCCCTTAACTCTGAAACTGATATTGCCTCTTCTGCTCCCACTGACCACAGACCCCTTACCCCTTAGGTTTCCACCCCCATATGCTCCTCTCTCAGCTGTGGTGGCAGATGACTCCCCTCCAGCTCCCTCTTTCCTCAGCTACTTTGAACTCATGTATAGAAGGTCTTTCTTTCTAGAGAACTTCTCAACCACAACATCCCCCTTAGGAGATTACACATCCATACTAAATCTAGTTAGACAAATACTAAGAGGGCATGCAGACCACGTTCTGCTACAGCCATTGACAGGAGGTTTTCCTCCTACTCCAGTAACCCCTGGTGACTGAGTCCAACTTAAAAGTCTCCACTCAGATCATATTAAACCTAGATGGCAAGGCCCTTACCAGGTTCTTTTAACCACCCTAACTGCTGCTAAGATTACTGGACACTCAACCTGGTTTTATCTTTCCAAGCTAAAACTAGTCTCTAATAGTTCACTAAGAGACAGAGTATGACCAGACACCCCAAAATACCACAGCTATTCCATTTGACCTACAAAGCTTCATCTAGTCTTCATTCTTGAAGAACAGGACAAATAAGTAAACTTTACTGTCCCTGTCTCTTCTGTTCAGGTTCAGGCTCTCCCTTTCTTCCAGAATAGACAATACCACTACCCCATCAAATTCTTTCAGCCTTAGCACAGTCTTCTCTTCCTCTCCATCTTGAGATTTTAACTTTTTTTATGAGACTCACTTTTATAGGGACATTTTGATTTCTCGTCGACCAATATCACTCATCTAGTAGACCCATGGGGTGAGGTTCCTCATTACATAGATCAACAACTCCTCCCGTTTCCACCCTATTAATTCTACTTATATTTCCCACCAGTCACCTGCTTTCTCTTCTGCTCACCTGCAAAGCTTTCTCTCTACCACTCATCTTGATCCTTCTCTCAGTCTCACCTATTCTCACCTCAATAAGTTCAACTCTACATTAGCCAAGGACTGCTGGCTCTGCTTTCACTCTCTTCCTCAGCATACTCTGTCCTCTCCGTTCCCCTCACCAAAGAGCACCACATACAAATGATCTTTTCATATTGAAAAGAGTTCCATTTTCCTTGAAAAGGCAGATAATCTCCTTGGAAGTTACTCCACAACACAGGCTAATCACATCTATACCCAGTCCTTTGCAAAGGTAGCACATCCCTCCATACCAGTAATAGGACCCACTACCCTTCATTCTCCCTTGATTTCTAAGGCCCCCCCCCCGCTTTGTTTCACAAGAACTAGTGGCAACATATCTGTAGAAAACCTACCCTCTAATGTATGCAATGAAACAGTCACAATCTAACTACCCGATGGACACTGAACTCAATGGATAGACTACCAAGTCTCTCCAGAGGTTAATAAATGGCCTCTTTCTATAACCCGTCTGCTCTACAGGTTACCCTACAGTCCTTTCAACCTCTTACAACTGTTCTATAAACCCCTCCTACTTTCCTTGGATTACTATTATCTCTGCAGTTCCCCAATACTTTCATTGCAGACCTACTAGTCTTCCTTCTCATCTATCCCCCTTGATTAGAGATGCTATAGCTATAATTCTTATGGCCTGGAGTTCTGAGCCTCAGAGAGAATGCACTAGAACAATCTTTCTTCTTACTCATTTGTTCTCCATACATGTTTCCACTCGTATGCCTGTGGAACTAGCACTTATTTCTGCCTTCTCACTAACTGGACTAGAACTTGTATTATAGTCTATCTCTCTCCAAATATATTATGGCCCCCAATAACCAGTCCTTACCAATTTCCATCACATACTATATAAAACATAAAAGGGTTATTCAGGTCATCCTACAGTTGGTTACACTGGGAGTCACTACCAGACCAGGCACAGACATAGGGGGACTTGCTGCTACTCTGGCCTATATCGAAGCATTGTCCAACAACTTCCAAGAAAGCCTAGATGAGATTGCAAAAAGTATAGTTTCATTACAGGATCAAACTGAGTCCCTAACAGCTATCACTTTACAAAACATACAAGGGTTAGATTTACTGACAGCTGAAAAAAGAGGTCTCTTCCTTTTTCTAGAAAAATGTTGTCTCTATGTTAAACAATCAGGACTAGTAAGAGATGCAGCCAAAAAGCTAAAGGACAAAGCCAATAAGGTAAGAGAGTGCTAAGCAAATTCCTGGGACACCTGACTAAAAACCAACCAGGTTACCTGGCTTTAACCTTCATAGGTTAAAAATTAACCATCATTTTCTCATTTTGGCCTTTGAGCCTTGCATACTGCACCAGATTTCTTCTCTCCTCCAGGATCATTTTCCCGCATTTACCAACCATGAAGTCATGCTACTTCACTCCACGCCACACTATCAAGCCTCTTGGCCAGCTGAACTACCAGTCAATCCCACATTCCAGTCCAGTCGACTATCCACTACCCAACCTCTTTTCATCAGATCCCGCTGCCCCTATTCAGCAGGAAGCAGCTACAAAAGACCAAGTTGTCGTCCCTATTCCATAAAACAAAATGGATGGCATATTAAGTCCAAGAGGGCCCTATTTCTATGCCCCCTAACCTGGGAACTAGACTCCTCCCTTCGCATTGTGTGGGAACCAGACCTTGCGTCAGTGTTGGCAATGCTACATGCTCACCTACCATTTCACTGGACTCGCCTTCTTTCCCCGCCAATTTACCCACCCCAAATATTCTCAACAACAACAACAAAAAAACCCACCTCAGGTCTGCTCACAAGAGCTGACACCATCTTCGGCTCAGCTAGGCTGTCACTCTGCTACAACAAATCTTGTTTAACCCCTTCAGCCTTGTTCGTTCATCCTTCAGCAAACCTAAAATCCTGTATTTCTTTTTCTCCCTATTTCTTTCTCTCCCTCTATATTAAACTTATTTTGTTCTCTTTCTCTTTCTAGCTTTCAGCAGCTAGGAGTAATAATTTCTGAGTGGACTTTCTTGATCTCCAACCTGCCTATGTTGTAACAAGCTCCCTCCTCTCAATTCATCAAAACGTTATGTACACTGCCACCTTGCATTTATCTCATTGGTCTGAAAATCAAATTTATTCATGTGTAAAGCACACCTAATAGTCTGTTAGTTCCTCAGTGACAGTCCCCTTTTCATGTTTTTATTACTTGTGACTAACAAAATGTTTTGCTCATAATATTCACTTTCTGTTTATGAACAAATATATTTTCTTTAGTAATTTCTGTAAATTATGCACTTGTTCCTTAGTGCAGAATGAGGTACTATAGAGATAACATTTGTAGAATATGTCATGGAAGAGATAGATCAAAGGAGTTTGTGAAATTTAAAAAAAATCTTCCCTTAAAAAGCAACTCTTCCATGGAAATATATCCCAGGCAAATGAATGTTAGCCAAGATTACTCAGTAGGTGAAAATATCCTCGGTAGAGATAATTTTAGAACATCAAGGTAGGTTATCTTCCTATTAAATATATAATATTATAATCCTTCCAGTTGACTAAGTTAAAAAATAAAAACCACAACATTTTGTATCTGTAATTTTTTTCTTTTCCTTGCTTCTCTCCTTATATTCTTATATTCATAAGCCATGACCTTATTTTCAGTCTTTATCGTTTTTAATTTATTTTTTCTTTAGATACCTTCTTAATGAGACAGAATATTCTTAGATTTAGATTTTTTGACTCAATCTGAGACTAACTTGAGGAGGCAGGTTTATTTGATTTACATATCTCATTATAAAAGATATTTTTTTATAAAAATATGACTTTTAATTTTAGCATGCCATATTTTCTTATTTTAATACTTTGATTTCTACATTTTGCTAAATAAATTGACCCTGTTTTGTTTTCTTTAATTTATTCATTAAATATTTATAAAGTTGTTGGTATTGTTTTAGGAACTGGATGATAAGAGTGAACCAAACAGACAAAAGACCCTTTTCCTCTGTAGCTTAGTGATTTTTCTAATAATTTGGATTGCTAAATAAAATACTCCCCTCCTCCATTTTTATAGGAGATACCTCAAATAATTTATGTATCATATGTAAAACACTATTTCTAAATTTATTTTTAGATAATATGAGTCTCATCACCCCCAGGAGAGAGAGAGTTTTCATTTACTTTCTTTTTGTTGATGATTTTTAAACAGCAAACTTAGTCTATATTTTTTGACTTTTCCACTTTAGGAAGCAGCTATATTCTACTGAGCCAAACTAGAGGATTATTGTCCTAACTCTCCTCCTTCTTCTAGCCACTCATATACTGAGTTTTGGCAGTATTTTATTATCTTATATTGCTAAAGTTTATAATTTTTTGTAACCATACTTACCTATATTTTGCATTTGTGCTCTGTTTAAGTAGAGCCATTGATTATCATCAGTCTATTACACCATAGCTACTATCAATCTGTAGTTTGTTACTTTGTTTTTCCTTCATTTATTTTATCAGAAAGAAGTCAAGCTATGAATTTTTTAATGTTTGTGATTGTGTATCTATGATCTGTATCTGAATAATAACTTGCACCCAGATTTGTTTATCTCTGGGAAGAGAACCTGCAACTAAGATTCTAGTTGCCTTTATTCTCTTGTTCCTCCTTAGAGGATCCTCTTTTGCTGCCAGAGATTCTTCTACGTGATTATGATTGTTTCTCCCTTTCTCTTCAGCTTACCTCCAAAACAACAGAGTCCAAATTAGTAAGTACAAACTTATCTTATTTCAGGTGGAATAATGCTGGTAGTTTTTTCATGTTTTTTCCTCAGGATGTTTATATATCTCCTCCATCCATTCCTTTGTAAATTGGGAGCCTGTCTCATTTCTTGGGCCCCACAACTATTTATTGTTGAAGTTTTAAATGGAGACAAGGGAAAAGTGTCTTATCCTCAGATTTTCATTGACCCACAGAAACTCATCAAATAAAAATTTAAGTTTTTAAAATTATTAATATACAAAATATTGACTAGGAACAAAACAGTTTTATTGGTAGGCAATCACAGTTTTTTGTTGGAAGCATATTTACATTGGGAGGCAATTATCATCAGAAAAGCCATTACGGTGTCTCTTGTCAAACCAAGAAAGTAAATTGGATGATCTTTGGAAATATTCTTTATCTAAAATAGTAATCTTACCCACTTGAGAAACATGCTTCTCAATTAGACCATTAATGGTCAAAGTTTATGACTGACCAACACATTTAGCTCATCATAGTCTTAATTTAGAGATGTTAACCTTTAATTAAAGTCTAGCTTTTGTTAATTCTAAGTTCTATCCTTTTGGGAAAGCTAACTATATATTTGAACTTTGGCAATGCTTTCATAATTAGAGGATTGAGATTTCTTATCTCAATTTGAAAGGTGAGAAAATTAAAACTTAAAAAAAAGTTAAGTCGCCTGATACAGGTCATATAGCTAGATGTCATAATTAAAATCATCTAATACCAAATTCTATGCTTTCCTTTTTCTTGTTCAATTACCTGGGGGAAAAAAAAGTCTACATGTTTCTAAGATCTTCATATCACTTTCTGTGCTTGTTTACCTTGTCCCTTTTATTATGTAGGTTCCTATAAAACTAAAGGATACAATTACAAGATCCATGGAAACATTTTATTCGTGTAGTCATTCCATCAGTACTTTTTTTAATGGAGCATCAGAGCAGATATTATCAGTGCCTCATATCATATGTCCTTGAGATTCACTTGGTAAAGGCTGCTTACTGGGAATATCTGTTCTCTCTACCAGAAAGTTTTGTTGTTATTTTTCTGTTTTATTTTTGTTTTAATTTTGTTGTTGTTGTTGTTTTGCCAGAGGAGCATATTCAGCCTGCATGCAGGGCAAACTAGGCATAAGATAGAGTTAATTTTCCTGGAAGTGGCCCTCCACAAATGATAGACAGAGTTGCTAAATAAATACCTCAGTTGCTTATTTGTTGAAATAACTCTAAGGCATGTTCTGCACTATCTCATGTCACCATGGGACTGAATTCCCACTTTCCATATTGACAAATTGACTAATTTCATATGCTTTTGGGCTTTCTTCTGTTTCCTGAGTTCTTTACTTTCCTATCAGTTTTCCTAGATCACTTTTCAACCTACAGCCATTCAAATCTTTGCCTCAGAATATGCTTCTTGGAGAACCTAAACTAAGACAAAAGAATATTATCTGCCCATCACTGTTGAAGGATCTGAAGATATAGCAGCAAAAAAAAAAAAATTAAATTACCTATCCTTGTGTCAAAAAAATTATTTGCATCTTGGAATTTGGCAAAATTGATTACTAAATATCCTTTCAAAGCAGTCCTGGGCTTGATTTGCCATTAGCTGGGTCATTTCACAACTCCATTGGAGCAGAGGTTAATTTGTTAGCTAGTGTCCACTAGGGATTAAATAATTTTTGTCCAATGGAATAGACAGTGCCAAAGGTTACATTTTATTTCCTTGTAAGACATTAATCAGTTCTGTATGTAACGTAGCAATCTTATTCTGACATTTCTTTTTTAAAGTGCCTACTTTCATCCAATGCTTTTGAACAGAGTTTAACATTATATTGATTGCCTGCTTAATTAAGAAATAGGATAACATTTTTGGCATATGTTGTTTCTATATTTGTCTGAGAGCCATATTTTATAACCTTTAGGGAATTATCCTTTAACATAAGAGACACGAATAATAACAATAACTATATACAGCACATATTATAATATATTATATTATGTTATATTATTTATAGTCATGTACTGCATAACAACAATTCAGTCAACAACAAACTGCATATACAACAGGATCTCATAAGATTATAGCAGAGCTAAAAAATTTCTATCACCTAGTCACCTGGTAGCCTACATAACATCATAACACAATATATCACTCAGTGTTTGTGGTGATGCTGATGTAAACAAACCTACTCTGCTGCCAGTTGTATAAAGTATAGCAGATACAGTTATGTACAGTACATAATACATAATAATGGTAATAAATGACTATGTTACTGGTATATATATTTACTTTACCAGACTTTTATTATTATTTTAAAATATACTCTTTCTACTTATAAAAAAAGAGTTTACTGTACAATGGTACCGTGTTACACAGGCAGCAGCCTTGTACATCTCCTGTTTACTAAATCTCCTGATTGCATCATTTTCTTTTGTTCCTGATTTAATCTTGTGTTGTTTTTTACAGGAACATGCTGTACAGGCTTGTAGCCTAGGAGCATATTCTTTACCATATAGCCTAGGTGTGTAGTATAGGCTCCATCATCTAGATGTGTAAGTGTACTCTATAATGTTCACACAATGACATAATCATCTAACAATATTTCTCAAAACATATCCCTGTTGTTAAGTGGTGCATGCCTATAAATAAAAAGTCATATCTTGACGAATGTTTTTTTAAAAAAATAAAGCTGGGTAGAGTTTAGAGACTGATGGTTTGGAAAGATGTGCTATTTTATATGAAGTGGTTGACAAGACATTTGAGTGGAGCTCTGGAGGAAGAGAGATAATGCGTCATATAGATAACAAAAGCACAAGCATTCCAGGTAAACAAACAAACATTCAAAAACCAACAAATGTGAAATTAAACTGTCTTCTTGACAAATATAAATAACAGCGAGAAGACCATTGGGTTGATAAATTGAGTGAGTTTTGGTGGGAGAAAAGGGAAGGGAATGGTAAGTGATGATAACAAAGAAATAATATGGACCGTATTATGTATGGCCTTCTACATTTCTCCAAGGCCGTTGTCTTATACACTATGTGAGACAGAAAGAAACCACTAGAGAATTTCAAGCAAGAATAATGGGATCCACTCTGTTTCTAAAGAATCCTATGGGCTATACCACTGAGACGGTTTTGGGTAGATGCACAGAGACCATTCAGAATTTTTTTTTTCCAGTTTTGGCATGAGGTGTTGTTGTCTTGGACCTGGGTGTCAGTAGTAGTTAGAAGGGACCCAATTCTGAATTAATTTTGAGGTAGAATCAATATAATTGTCCCTGATAATTGGATGTGATTCCTGAGAATGAATTTCAGTCTTTATTTATTCATTCTTCAATTTTTCAAATATTTAGTGCAAGGTATTGGATTAGATATACAATAAAATAGCTCCTGAGATTCACATGGACTTTCATTACAGGTATAACAAATTTGAGATTAATATGGTCATGTCACCTCAGAGACATTTTAATACTTAAAACTGCCACTTCCACTAATGGTGATAAATGCATCAGCAAAAAAATCTCATCACAGTAATTTAAACATAGATTAGTCTGACATAGTTGATATTGAGCCACACTTTAGTTCTCAGGGAATATATTCATATGAAGCAAAGTCAGGTTTATTTTTCATCAGTGGAACAAAAATACTCAAAAGTGAAACTCAGAGTATAGACTTATTTACATGAACTTAAATCTATAAAATTAGGGTTGTAAAAATTTAGCAATTTGATTTTAAAGATCATATTGGTTTCAGAAACTGGTAGCCCATCACTCAAAATACCTTGATTCAGTAGCTTCTGTAGTACTTTTGTTTTGTGTTGTTGATGATACCATTGTTCCTAAACCAGATAGTATCATGCATTTCATGCTAAGAACTAAATTGTAAACTTTTCTGCCAACTAATTCTTTTATCTTTAAATAAAGAAATGTTTGTTTTATCTTCAATAGTCATTGAATTGACCTCTAGAGCAAGATGTGCAAACTAGAGATGGTGTAAAATATAATCCATTGAATGCAAGGAAAAAAAATAGATTTTCAGCTACCATTTATTTTTGTGTTTTTTTTTCAATGTAAAATGTGAGTATCTATGAGTACAATAGTGCATAGGTATAGTTCTTGAATAGTAGATACACATGGGAATATATTTATATTTTTTTTCCTAGAGAAGTAGAGTCAAAGAGTTTGAACAGATATCACAACATACATTTATTGATTATCCTTATTTTTATTATCTGTGTCCCTCTACAATAATGTAATCACCATGGGGTGTGTGATTTGTTTTTACTGTCATTCACTGAGCACACACACACAATGTGCATAGTACATAATAGGTACACAGTATGTGTTTAATTAAAAAGATGGACTAGCATTTATGATCATGTCTTACTGTATTTCTTAACATGAAGAATTCTGAGAAAGAAAATTCCCTGATCTGGAAAATGGACATATATGTACACTGTGAAGGACACAAAGAACAACAGAAGAGAAAGATATCAGATACTGATTCTTCATGATTTTACATTGAAACTGCTAGGAAAGACTCTAAAAGAGTCTTTATCTATTAGAGAGCAGGACCCAACAATGGACTAGATAGTACAGTGAAATACAAGTTATTTGGGATAGTTGAAGATAATGTTAATAATAATATAGCTGTTACTTATTGTTTACTTTGAAACAGTCAATAAAAATAAATATTTTTTATGGATATTTTGTTTTTATCTCCAGGGACTAGAATGATATATAATAGATGTTCAACAAGCATTTATAAGACATAAATTTTACCAAAATTCATACAAAATTTATTCTTATGAAGAAAATATTTTTATAATTTTTTTTCAGATTAGAATATCTGAGGCTAGAGAGGTTAAGACACTTGTCCTAAATCACACAGAGAACAAATGGAAGAGTCCAGAGCAATATTAAAATGTAAGATGAAAAACTAAGCATTGAACCAATATGGCTGTATCTCTTTTGAATGGAAAATAAAGATGATGATTTGTGCAGAAGTGACTAATATGTATGTAGTATTCTATAAAAGGACTAATAGGTTAGGTGTGCAGACTTCATATATTAGTTAGTTATACAGAACCTTATACATGGTTCTTATTTTTACTAATCTAAAATGTGAGCTATACAGTACTGAGTGAGGTAAAGAATAGCAGGTAAAGAAGGTAGATTATACACAGATTGAGTTATAGCCATGCACCATATAACAATGTTTTGGTCAAAGATAGAGCACACATATAACAGGGGCCTCATAAGATTACAATGCAGCTGAAAATTTTTCATTACCTAGTGACCACTGAAGTGAAGCAAAAAGAAAAAATCACAAACATATCTACAATAAAATAAAAAATTTACTTTAGAAAGCCTTTAAGAGTATCTTAGCTTGCTCCTTTAGAAAGTAGAGATAAAGATTAAGTTGATCCAATATGTTTGAGAAGTACCAGACTGGGAAGGTAAAGCTAAGAAAAAAGAAAAAGTGAAATAAGGGACTATGCGAAGCAATGCAATGTGATGTTTCATTGTTCCAGCCACGGTTTTATGATGAGCCTGGAAAAGACACAAAGGATCTTTCAATAAGCAGGCCTGGTTTTTCAGCATGTGCGTCTTCTCCAGAAGGGCTGCACATAAAATCTGCTACACAGACTAGTCTACCAAATAAAGTAAGGAAGAAAAGTGTTTACTTAGCTACACTAAGTAAATATTCCTCTTATCTTTCACTTCTTGTTGCTCAAGATACAACTCCTAAACAACTGGGTTGCATCCGTAGCTTCTTTTTGTCTAAGGAAACAGAAACTACACCATACATGGGATTGTTTTATCTAAGACCAAGAGAAGACAGATGACTAAACATGAGCAGAGTGCCAAAAAGACAGAAAAATTTAAAAGCTCAGAGCATTTGAGAAAGCATATAAGGTTTATGATCTGACACAAAAGAAGATAGGTTAAAAGAACACATTCCTTTGTAATCCTTCTTTATGCTCGCCTCATATATAGGACTAAAAGCAAGAAGACCTTACAAAAGAAAGAATTTGCCCTAAATTTATGATTAAATACAAATGTTTAGTATAGAAAAGTCCAAGCAAGTCAGGTCAAAAAAGGTTGTGGCAAATCTAGGTGAGACTTAGGTCAGTATCTATATTCTAAAAGTTGGACCCGAAGAGAACTGATAGACAAACTTAAGAAACTCAGGAAAAAGTCAATGAGTATTGTGACAGAAGTTGGAATATACAATGAAATAGAATTTCAAAAAAAAAGAAAGCTAAAAAACAGACTCCAACACTAAGAAAAAAGCTAACTGGATGGAGAATGGGCACCCATGAATCCATAGATATAACCTGAGGGGGGCCGAGTATATGGCATAACCTCCCATTAAAGTTTTTCTTTTGATAATAGTCATGATAATAATATAAATTGTCATTTATTCCACGATTATTTGCTAGGCTTTATAGGATTTGTATCTTTGTTAACGGATTTTATTCTCTGCTTGGTATTTATAAGGCAGGCACAGTCATTATTCCATTTTACAAATGAAAAAACTGAAATTGAGAAGACAATTAAATTGTTCAGGTTATATAATTAAATAAGAAACAAAGCCAGGATTTTAGCCCAGGCAGACAGGCTCCAATGCACAAGGAAGAGGGGTACTGGCTGCCACCAGCCTCATGGAAGGACATCATAACTCTAAATTTTTCCCAAGGTGAGCACTTTGTTATTCCCCATGAAACTTTTCAAAAAGTTTAGGAAGAAAGCCTTACATCATACTTTGTGTAGAGTTGAAACTCATCTAGGATTAGTAAATATGTCTTTACAACTCATTTAACAAAAATTCAGTACAAAAATTCCCAAACTGACCAAATTAATAAAATAGGCTGCTAATTTATTTTAATAACCATGATTCTCAGGGTACTTTTCACATGGCAGTATATGATATATTGTTGAAAAAATGTCCAATTTCGTTCACTATAACAAATACTGAGAATAAAAAGAGAAAAAGAAAGGGAACAAGGAGAGAAAAACTCCCTGACCTAGAAATCCTTGTTACTCAGGTAAGTGGAAGTAATCAACTGAGAGAAAATGAGAAAAGTATAGATACACTAAGTAAATATTTCAACATGACAGAGAAGTTGCCATTTTAATTTCTTCCTTCTCAAAAAGTTCTAGCTATTTTTGCTATGAGAAGGTACCTTCTCTTTTACAATAGGTACTCCAATAAAAATTGTAATACTTTAAACAATTTTAAGTTTGCCGGAATGCCTCTTTCCAGAATGTCCAGGAGACCACAGATATAGAGCATCTAACATATAAAAGTAAATTCTTCTGGACTATACTTAGGATTTTTCTTTCTCCAAAATATTTCACTGAGATCTGCTATTTTAGATATTTTTTGAACTAATTTAAAATAAGATAGGAGTATGCTTTACGGAGGCCTTGATTTTGATAACAAATATAAACTAGCTTTCTCACTTCCACAGTATTATTAGAAGCCTGCCTGCCATCTAAACTCCATCAAGGGTTTATCTGAATATTTTAACTTCAAAGCTTAATAATCACTTGTAAAAATCTTTATATGATATTTTTTTATTTTATATTTTGAACAGGAAGTTTTTCTTTTGAAGAAAATGATTTAAGAGCAAGTTTGAACATATATTTCTTGTTGAAAATAAAACCAATAAAGAAACTCATACCCATCATAAAACTAAAAGTTTATTTTCAGTAAAAGCAAAGGTGGGTGGGATAAATTCAATTTGTAGCCATGTGTTTTCGACCACTTTCCTTTAATTTGACAGAATGACAACTAACAGAGAGACCTGTCTTCTTTGAAAGAAAATAACTTTTAGCCCAATTTTGAGATATTCACAAAGCTTTCACCATCCATTAATAGTTATTTAAATGACTTTGAGAATGACGTGCCCATCTGAAGTTGCAATGAGCACCGCATTTTAAATATGGTACTTTTTCTTAAAGTAAATGTTAATGACTAGCTGATAATTGAGAGAAAGTTCTTACTTCAATTTTATAAGCGATATCTATGGCACTGTTTACAGATGGCACAAAGTGGTACCCAATTGTTAACATATGTATTTCTCTGCTAACACCTCTGAAAATCTTTCACTCAACACTCCTTTTTATTCTTCCACACTCCAGTTTCTCTCATGTATTTCTTCCTTGTATTCCTCTCTTGAGCCAACAAAATTCCTAGAACTCAATCTCTGGTGAATTCTATGATTAAACTGCATAACAGATATTAGCGATTATCTTCTAATATAGATTGGTAATTTCAGGAAAATAATAAATATTCTCATTAATTAATTAAGTAGCACATTTAAGGTGGGTGAAAGTTTATGATTTATAATTTTATTTCCTAAATATTGCTTCTGTCCAGGAAAGCTTTTGTGAACTACTTTATTTTTAATCTCTGACAAAGTAAAATGTCAAGCTCAAAATCATCACAGCTTTCTTTTCAATCTTTAAGAAAACATCCCTTGGAGACATCTACTTTAATGACTCTAAACTTCATTGAACATTTACTATGATCCAAAAATGTTTTAAGTGTTTATATATGTAAACATAGGTGATCTTTATCATAGCCTTCTGAGGTCAGTATTATTCTAATCCTTATTTTACAGTTAAAGATAGTAATGCATGGAAGGTGAAGTTTACATAGCTGGTAGGTGATGGAGAAGGATTCAAATACAGTTTTTCTGGCTCAAAAACTCAGGTGTGTTGACTATTACACTATATATTACCTTTTAACCCTGTGTTCTTAGCCAGAATCAATGCAGAAAATCAATATTGAAAATAAATGTTTCAAATACAGCTGCTGAACAGATCTGCATAACTTGTAGAAAGTGTATACTGTTGTGTTGTTTGCAGACATGAATAAAGCTCTTTACACATTAACATTGATGTTTAAATAAACATTTTTGTCACTTGATATTTCCATATAAATATGAAGTAAACTCATCTTTGCTTGTGTTTAAAATAAATGTTGTTTCCTCTCTATAAGTCTCTGGATTAAAAAAAGAAGAAGAAAAACTGATTTGTGTCTGGAAGAGCTGTACACTACTCAGGTGCTTTTTATGGTTGAGCTTCACATTAAGAAAACATTTGCTATGGAAACATCTGGAAAACAGATCACTCAGACAGCATTTTCACAAGGGAATCTACTTAATTCAGTTGCTCTTTTTAAAAATGGGCCACCCTGTTCATGCCAACTCTATGCATTTAAAGCATATGAACTATAAAAATGCCTCATGCTGAGGCAATCAGCTTTTCATTATTCTCCAATATTTTATGTGCTGGCTGGATTATACTCATAGCCAAGGCCTTTCCTTTTCCTACTATCAACTCTGCTCTGAGATAAAGCAAAGCTAAGAGTATTCTTCTTATTTGCCATGAAAGAAATAGTTAATGCCCAGAAAAATCTTGTAAATGGTAAGGAATTGACCTAAGGAAGAAAACATGTATGTGGGTGTACCTTGGATTATAATTGAATAGCAACATATGCAGAACAAGAAAGTTAGATCTAAAACAATTGTTCTTAACTGGGAGTTAGTATAAGAAACGGCTGTAGAAGAAACATACCTCCTTCTGATTCAGAAATGTGGGAGAGACCAGTAAATGTCTATATGAGGAGTTTCCCAGGTGATTCTAATGTACCCCTAGTGAAAAAGCATTTCCATAAATCAATGTTTCCAAAAATTTCTTAATAGTAAGAGTGGTCTAGGTTGTTTCTTAAAAATACAGGTTGCCAGGACCTTCAGCTGGCAAATCTAAATTAAGTAAATTTCGGAGTGTGGGAGTGGAGTTTATTTTCTCTTTAGACAAGTTTCAGAAACATTGCACTAAATCAATGTTTGACTACAGTGTCCTATAAGAAACATTGCTGGGAAATGATTGTCTTGTCAACCATTGCTCATGAGAATCCTCTTCAGGAAGATTCTCAAACATGGATTAGCATAATAAAGGTTCTTAAAAGTCTTGCTGGTAGCAAATAAAGTTTTTAACATTGTCTGATTTACATTTTTTTCACAAGAAAAAGATGATTTTGTTTATTTATGAAAGAGTTCAGAACTGGTTTCCCCAAGATATGACACTATGGCATATGGATTATTTTCAGCTAAAGACAACCAAGATCTCATGGGTTTAAGAGAAACTTTTACTTCTTCCTAAAAGAATTTAAATTGGGGGCCTTGCCCATAGTAAGAGTTATTGCCTGAAATAACTTTTTATGACCTATCTATATATAGCAGAGTGAACTCATAATTACTGAACATTTGCTCTTTTTGTCCTGTGAATTACCTCTTCCCACTGAAGCTTCAGACCCTTTACTTCATTTCTTAGCTCAGGATGTCATATATACCTGTTTACCTTTCTGTCTCTGAACTTCACATGTATGTGTGATCTCTGACTTTCTCATGTATGTAGGATTCTTATCTGTACATATGCAATTAAATCTGGTTATTTTCTTTTGTTAATCTTCCTCATGTTGATTTAATTGAGTGGTTGCAAGAACCTAGAAGGGTAGAGAAAAATTATTCCTCCCCGATACTTATAAAAAGAGAAATGCAAAATAAAGCTAAATCGAGGTATAATGTCATCTGTCAAATTGGCAATGTTTTAAAATTTGATAATGTCTGGTGTTGCCAATGATGTGAACACATACAGACTTTCACATATAGCTAGTGGGAATGTGAATGGCAATGGTTAGTACACTATGGCCAGTGAGTGAAATTCAGCCTGACTTGTCCTACCTTTATACTATGAATCACATTTCTCATCTGCCCATCTCTTAATATTTTTAAGAAATTAATGTGCTCAAATCCATACTTTGGAAAATCATTTTAGTTTCTTATAGATGTATGTATAATCTCATCTAACTAAAGCAGCATGTAGTACATTTTGTCTAATTATACAAATTAGAAAATGACATTTCATTTGGGTGGAGAATTAAAGTATTGTAATAAGGTAGATTTTTGTAAGCATTTGAATTATTAAAAGATACCATTTTCAGTGGGATTTTAGCACTTCACTGTTTCAAGGCTGTGGGCAAATTTGCACAACTGTCCACAAAACCATGTTTATAAAAGCCTCTGAAAGAACATTTGTCCTAAGTCCACTTTTACAGAAATGTGACATAATATCACTGACACAGAGTCAAAGTCCATCATGGCAGAAGTCAAGTTGTAATTATAGGTACACTAGGTATGAGTCTATTATAGGAACAGACAGAAGTCAAGTTGTCAGTTTGGTTTTAGTAAATGTGCAGAGATACTAGTCGCCTCAAAATCTTTTTTCCTCTTTTTTTTCTATATGAGAGAGACCTTGATTTTTAGTTGGGTTAATGACTATCCGAAACAAATTGCAAATTTCCTATACTCTTTTTGCCTGGAGTTTTGGCTGTAACACTAAATGCTCACCAATGACATATAAATGAAAATTGTGTGTACAAATTTCAGTCAGTGTTCTGAAAGAAAGACAGAGTATCTTTATGCTTATTTTTTTAATTATTTTCTGTTAGGTAAAATGCAAATAAATGGCAATGGCATAACCAAGAATGGTAGATAAAAATGAACTTATGAAAGGAGGCTATGCATAATAAACTAGTAAAAGAATCTTGGTGCCTAACATCATGGAGGGACACACCATCTGTCTTTGGACCATCTATATCCAGACTGTGCTGTGAGAGAGAAATTAACTTCGATCTTACTTCAGACATGTTTTTCTATATCTCACAACCAAACTTAAAAATTTTTAAATTTAGTATGTGTGGTTGACACATGAATTCCCAAGCCAAGTTATTTTAATTTTTAAAGATTAGCTATGCTGCTTCCTGCTTTCATTAGCAACACTAATTAGAACTTGATTTTGCTTCTATAATTCTGTCTAAATTTAAAAGAGCTTTCATATATATTTATATGAACTAACAGCTAAGTTTCAGGAAAAGACAAAATGTCAATGAGCAGCTATCTACAATTCACAAAGAATCTTAAACTTAGAATAAAGTTATCTGCAATATAAACATGATTTTAGATTTAAAATCAAGTATTTCTGATTGATAGGGACGATTAAGTTATTTTTATAGTAAGATTTTTTTCTAGGTTCTTAATTTATACATTGAAATATTATAAAATACAAGGCACAATCATCACATCAACAATCACACAGCCTCAAGGAAACAGCAGGTAGAAACAATCATTTACAATGCAGTGATTAGTGCTAGCAAAGACTGATCAAAATACATATTAGTAAATAATAAATCAGTAGAGATTGAGTTAAGCATATACTAGCAAGAAACATATAACTGATTTATCTTTCATGTATCTTACAAATTGTATACAATTTTTCTACCTTGCCTACAAATACAGACCTCTGGTATAATTTATTTACCTTTAATTTCTGTTGCTCATTTTTATTTGATATATCAGATTACTCATTAAAGAATCTGACAATTTTAAATAGTCTAAAGGAAGAATACTATAAATTCTTACTAAACAATTTTATGTAACTATATATGTCTATACATATATACCTATACAAATATACATATATGTATATACATTGTAAAAATGAATAAAGGAAATCTTATTAAAAATTAGTCAGGAGGCCCTATAGGGAGCTGTCACATACTACCACTTACCACACTTTGCAGACTCTGTCAGGAAAAAGCTTACTTTTCTCCTTCAGATGGAGGTAGGAAGATTTTCTCCTCACCTAGCAACACATTCAGCCAATGAAAAACCACCATGAATCAGCCAATAGAGAGCCATTACACTTCAAACTCCCACTTTCCTCTAATAGACATTTTTATAAGAGCCCCACAGATCTCTCTCCTTTTTCCTCTATAAAATAATTTTATTTTCATTTGTCCTTTCTACTTGCCAGTGGTTTGCAATAGCTTGCATTTCTCAAATTGTAACTCCTCTACTATTTTTAATAAATTCACTTTTTTTTTTTTTGCTGGTAAAATAACTGGCCATTTTATTTTTAAAATGCATACATTTTAATATTTATGATCTAGTCATCTGACATCCTCTCTTTTCCTGGGAACATTTTTTACTCCATTCACACAGTTCTGTGTTATGTTCTTCTATGACCCCATTTCTCTGAACATGGCTAATAAAGGTTACTTAGGGTGATACAATTGAATAAATACTCAGAGAATGTCAAACTCAGAGACTACCTCTCCATGTGAAGAAGACAAGTTTTCAGTGAGAGGAAATAATGTTAAATAGACCAAGAATAGTATAAAAAGTATAAAAAAAGTTAAATAGACCAAGAAAGAAAGAGAGTTCTGCAACATTTAATTCCTGGTTCCAACTCTTCTGAGTCCCAAATGCATCACTGCTCCTTCTGTGGTTTAAACATTCAAAACTTTAGAATCAACAGACTAATCCATATTTCCTTGTTCAGAAGTTCTCTTGATTTGGGCCTGAATCAGTCCAAATTAGTTATATCATGGTCTGGAAACAAACAACTTCCAATTGTAATGGCTTAAAAAAATCTATTTCTTTCTCATATTACATAAAAATTAGAAATTGGCAGAGAGAGTTCTGCTTATCACATCCATTTGGGAGCTCAAGTAAATGATATAACCAATTGTCATGCCAGAGAGAGCACAGAGCTTTAGAGAATCTCAGGCTAGTGATGAAATACTTTAAAATCAAGCCAGAAAGTGACACACATCATTTCCATTCCCAACTCTTTGTCTAGAATTGGTAATATGACCTCAACCAATCATAAGAGTCCAGGGCATATAGTCTGGCCATCTGTGCAGAAAGGGGGAAAATGGGAAATAACACATTAGCAATTAGAGTCCTAATTAATATAGCAGTAATGGTTTTCTTTTACCAAGGCAAAACAAAGAAAGGTCAAAGGTGTTTGGAATTTATTGCAGTGGTTATGTGTGGTTGAAGGTTTAGTTATAATTCTAAAATTTTGTTGTGCAGCTGGATCTTTGGATATCTTATAGTCTTAATAGTCACTTCAAATTATAGAAAAATATGACTTAGAAGTCCTGAGATGCAATAGAAAGATTTCTCAGGTTGGAGCTTCTGAAGAAACACAGATTCTACCTAGGCATTGATAATATTTTCTGTGTCCTGATAAAACTATGATATGAGAGGAGACTTGCAAAATGAAATCTTGAAATAGCAGTTAATAATTAGTGTGATGACTTTCCAGTGTCATCAAGAACAAGGCCCTCTCTCCTGCTTCCTCATCCTTTAGTTCTATGCTTTGCACCACATGGCAGGGCAGGAATATGAATCAAAGACGCTGTGTCAGCTAAGTTTTCTTTTCAAATTAAATCTTTCATAAAAGTTCCTGTCAGCAGATCTCACTTACATGTTATTGGCCAAAACTTTGCCGCAAGAGAAGGTGGGAAACAGAAAATTTTAGCTTTCCTGCCTTACAAATCTCAATCACCTAAGCTTCCACAAGTGTCAGTATGCAAATGTTGAAAATTTGAATTCTCATTGGGAACAAACAAGAGCAAGGACACTTTGTTTAAAAATACAATTTATCTTTTGGGGAAGAAAGGCCTGAATGTCCTTGAAGAAAATCGATATGTAGTATTGACCTTTCAACATCTGATGATGTATGAATTTCACTAAGTTGATTCTATTATTGGAATACAGGGGTATTAAAAATCAGGTAGAATTTGAGATAGAAAATAAAATGAAGGAATGACTTCCTGGCTTAGTAAATTTCATAATTTTGGAGAAAATCAAATTAACAACATTTTATTGGCTTCTGGGCAATATCAAAGAGATATTAGTGAAAGATCCTTAGTAGTTAAATTGCCTGTGGTAGATTGTGTTATTCTTCATGGTCCTTTCTTCCTTCCCCAACTTTGTTCTGGTTACTGTGAATGACATATACCATTATACTGCACCATGGCCTTTGGGTTAGGGCATGTGAGAAGAAATGACCATATTCCATTCAGAGCCAGTAGTTAGAAGTCATTCACTTCTGCTGGTCACTCTCTTACTCTCACCATCCAACAAAAGAACAGCAAAAGAACAACAACAACAATAGTGGCTATTCTTTAGCCTGGGTCTCAGAATGTAAGACCTGTGAACCAGAACTAAACCAGGCCCAGCCATGTTCAGTCAAGGCCTACCAAACTACAGTTGATGTGTAGACCTGTATTTATTGTTGCAAGCCACTAAAATTTAGGAATTGTTGATGTCATAGAAATAGCTGACTAAAAGACTTCTCATTTTACATGACCAGGTGAATTCACAGAATTTGATAGAATTAATGCAAAAATTTTTCTGTGTAATACTCATTCCTTATCCATGGTTTTCTTTCTGCAGTTTCACTTATCTGCAGTCCATGCAGTCTGAAAATATTAAATTAAAAATTTCAGAAATAAACAATTTATTAACTTTTAAATCACATGCTATGGATAGATATTCATTCCTTTCTATCAGGTGAAATTTAAAATGAGATGCAGAGCAGAAGTCAGAAAGACAGATTTACTTAGTGATTAAGAAGGAATATAGAGCAGGATCCAACTTACCTGGCTCCTCCTTGTTCCTGGTCTAATATTTCATCAGTACATTTGTCATTATATACTAATAGTTTTGTGATGCTTTCGATGCCATGCACATAGTCTCCATCAGTTTTCCTTAACATTATTATTATGTGTATTTTCTATCTTTTTTCCCCCAGTTTTGGACTATACAACTTGATTTGCATCATGTTTTCTCTGTTTTATCCCTTCAAAGCTTGATGATATTTATACAGCATCTCTTCAATTTTGCTTTCTTCCCCAGTGACTATCTTCATTTTTCCTGTGATGTTATTAGTTTCCTTCAATGCATTGCTAAGGTTAAATTCTCTAGGAGTTATCATTTCTGCTATATATGTTTTAGGTAGCCTACAACTTTAATATCTTCTGTGATAAGTAAGAAGTTCCAACACCTTTTTATAAAATCACAATTTTAGAGGAACGCTGGACTTTATGTGTCAATAAATGCCACAAATAGTTATTATTTACCAAATGTCTTTATTTAATTAATAAAGAAACTAAAATTCAATAAGATTATGTGACATGTCAAATATCATGTAGACAGTGGCCTATGTCTCATATTTTTAAGACTAAATAAGAGGGATGTAAAAAATATAAAAAGAATAAAGAAAACTGACCCAAAAGTACATGGTTTGAAACAGTGATAAAAGCTGAAAATCTTGTAGAAGAGGCTAATGTATTTTGAAGCATTTCTACATGGTTTTATAAAAGGTAGCTTTCTTGGAAAAAACAAATTATTTTAATTTTAAGAGAGAGTATGAGGGGGAAACATGAATTAGAAAACATGAAATCTGAATTCCTTTCATAGTGCATTTTCAGCTCATTTTTAGGCAGCAACAGCTCTTTATTTCCCCAAAACAATTTCACCCAGCAGAATCCACAAGATAGAGAGTGCACACTTCCATCTGGGTTTTCTTTTCATTATTTCCAAAGAATTATCTCTGAGCATATAAAAAATCAATTATTGGTGAGGACAAGTTGGTAGTTAAAAATTCTAAATTTATTAGGACATTTACAAAGTAACTTCTTAAATTAAAACGTTTATTTATAAAAAAAAAATCACATTTTACAATACCAAGCTGAGTCCAAAACTTGTAGAAATAATTCAACAAATCCTAGATTGGAGTAAAAAGAATTGCAAAAGAATCCCAAAGATTGAGTGACTAAAAAAGCCAAAGCCCATTGAATTATTTAATTAGAACAATTTGCTGCTCCAAATCAATCACTAAATATTTTTCAAAATGCAGTGAGTTAATTTTAAATACATTTGTATATAATGGAATATTTCATGTAATCTTTATAACATACTTTACACCGAATTTTGCCTCAGTTTCTTAGTCTAAAAGTGCTCCATAAATGGCAGACCATATATGTATATATTTTTGATTGCTGTTATAGAGAATTGCCATTTTTTAATTTGTAGTTCCTCCTGTGCCAAAAGGTCAAGACAAATTGATTCAAAGCAGTTTATTTTGTTAAGGGAGAAATCACTCCATTGGTTTATGCATATAAAATTAGCAACCCTGTCCTAAGGAAAGACTGTAATAAAAAAGTGATTTAGCTTGTGAGAATCCTACCATTTACCTAATGGTTTACATGACTCTAAAGCTGTTGAAAAGATAGTAAGCAAAATGCAACAAAGATGAAGAAGAATCTTTTCAAAAAAATAGAAAAAAAAAACCCTGCTTTGGAGAGTTAGATTTATTAAAATATTTCTAATGGATTAAGATTGGCTTTGAATAAGATTATCTTGAAGAAAACAAAACCAAGTACTCTCCAAAAGACAAGAAAGTACAGAAACTAGATTTATGACCTTCGATATTAAACTTTTATGAGGGCAGATAAATAGTGGGCAAGTGCATGCCTAAATCTAAACACCTTTACTGACATGGCTGTCATAATGTGACTTTTCTGAGGAAAAGATTGTATGTGATTATAAGTATACAGCCATGACCTTGCAAATCCAGGCCTGTGATGGCCAGAATGAGCTGCAGGATAGATCCTCTCTTTCTTCACTTCCTTTAAAATCTAAATACTGAACAGGATAATTGCAATGATGTCATCAAAGTAATGCATGAAACAGCATTAGACCCTATTTTATTTCATGAAAAATTCAGGTTTTCTGATGTGTCCTTTGTAATAAGTGTTTGACATTACACCCGACATTTGGTGCATATGAGGGCCATAGTTAGTGGACTTCTGTGTTAGATTGATAATGCACATTATATTATGAAAACCATTTTCTTAACTTTTGAAGACTGCTTTAGAGTATTAAACTAGCCTTCTTAAAATAAACATTTATTGAGTTTCCACTATGTTAAAGTTACTATGTTTCCACCTAGCAACAAATAAGACATCATTGCCTTCAAGAATTGAACAATTTAAAAAAGAAGAAACACATGACCATAAAACTATTACCATGCAGTAAGTGCAATCATAAAATTATATACAGAATGAAAATTCAAAAGAAGGAATGCTTATCTTTCTTTAAATTTTTCAGGCAGATCTTCAGAGAAAAGATGACATGGACTCAGAATTCAATTTAGTTACTATTTTACTAAAAAAGTTAGTCATTTATAGTAGAAGCATTGAGAAAGTTACTATGGAAAAAAAGTATAGGGAAGGTTGGTCAACTCGACATTATATGTGTATGTTATCCCGATGTTCATGGACTATTTTCTGTAGCTAATGATAATGATAGTAATAAAAATGGTCATGGTAAACATTTATTGAAGACTAATAAGGTCAATTCACAAAATCCATTTCCTAAAACTGATTTTGCTGCATAATAAATTTTCTGAAATTCTGATTATTGATTTACTAGAAATAATTTTAATTGCTTTAACAGGAATATTTAATTTTCTGATAGTGAATGCATACATTATTCATCATTACATAAAGGATACTGTAAAGCAAACTACTAATTTTTTCAAAACATTTTGTGACTTTGTCAATCTTAATATTTATAGTAGTTTTAAATTTTTAACTGTTTTATATATTTTCAATTTCATACTTAGAATTAAAGATGATATTTTTTACACGATGTGCAAATTATTTATCTGTGATCTCTCAACTCTAAAACAGCTTTTACACTCTGTTTTGTGATGCCAGCACCTTCCTCCTATCTAAAGCTGTCTCTCCATTAGAGTGTGCTAGAGGGAGAATGCCTCCTGCTTTCTCTCTCCTGTCTTTCTGTTCCTGTCATGCCTGCTTTTTCACCCCACAGGATCAATTCTTTCCAGCAGCAGCACATAAATTCAGTTTACTGTTTTCCAACACCAACCATAAGTAAATGGTTTATCATTACAACTTTCCTCAAGAAGTGGCATTTTAGCAGTGGTTTGTAAATTTATTTGATCATGGAACCCTGTGGGGGAACATTTTATTAAAACCATATTTCATGAAATATACTTCCTTTCAGCAACATAATCAATATATGTTTGATAATAATGTTCACTGAGCACCTATCATTAGCAGAAATTGTTCTAATTCAGAAAGTGCTCATGACTACTCTATGAGGCAGGTGTTACCTTTTTACCAATTTCATAGATTAAAAAACTGAAGCAAGAGGGTTTATGTGACACTCAAAGTCTAAGAACTGGGATTCAAATACAGAATTTTAGACTATAACCACTACATTATACTGCCACTTAGACTACTGTAGAAGAGGGTTCAGAAGAATGAGAAATACCACAAGCAGAAATATCAGTAATTGTTATCTTAACAGTAGCTTAGGAGGAACTAAGGCAGTGGTAAGGAATAGAGAAAAGAGTACAGATTTAAGTAACCAGCAGAGGTTAAATAGGGAAGACTCAGTAACCTATTGGCTATGGAGGGTAAAGAAAGGAGAAAGGGAAAATGGCTATGCTAGTTATCTATTGCTGCATTGTAAACACCCAAATCTTAGAGGTTTGCAAAACAGCATTTATTTAGCTTTCAGATATGCATGGAAGATGGCTGTTCTAATTGGCTTTGCTCATGTCTCTGCGTTCACCTGGCAGGCTGCTTGCTGTGAGTTAATTTTGCTGAGCTTGACTGAACTTTCTCATGTGTCTGGAGGCTTAGCAGGGATCCAGGCATGCTACCACAGTGATAACTGAGGTTTCTATTTGAATGGCTAGTGGGATAGCAACCATTAACTATATTTTTGAAAATAAGAGAAAGGAGCAAATTTGAAGGATAAAATTAGTAAAAATATTAGTGCCAATTAGGACATATATAACATGAAGACAGATATCCCTCACAGAAAGTTAAATATGGGTATGGAGACTGAGAGAAAAAACTGCTAGAAACAGAGACATGGAAGTTAATAATAAAAGTCATAGGCTTTTGTGGTATCATTCATGAAGACCATGCAGAGTAGAAGTCAGAACCATTCTGAGACTGGTCAATAATTCTGCCTAATTTTGCTTCCAGTCCTGTTGGGAGCCATTCTTGATGAATGCCCTGCAGACAGGGTTGGAGTTGCCTGCAAGCTAGAAGTTTGCAGAGCAGATAAGCTCCTTAATGGATAGCTTATTACTGAAGGAGGAAGTTTGTCCTAATGTTGAATGTTTCTTGCCCCAGGGAATAAGAGACATTCCTTGACCCAGGGAATAAGAGACAAAAACAGGAACAAGGATGTTTTGTGAGGATTTATGTAAATGTCAGCAATTGTTAGAATATCTGTGAGTTTTGTTTTCCATGCATTTCCAAGGGTATAAATGTGCTGTGCTAAATAAACTCCTGGTGCACTATTTACTATTAGACCTTGGGACTCTATCTTTTGTCTCTTTTTGTCTCTCCTTTTTCTTTCTTTTCTCAACCCTCACTCCCTATCACAGGAATTGTTCGATCTTAGCCAGGGGGCTCCGGCACAGTACCTAGGTAACCTAAGTAACGTCTGTCAATAGAAAGACCATTTAATCTTATTGACATTGAAAAGTTATTATTTTTGTCATATACTCTTTCTGCAGAATTAGATGAGATGTATTTGACTTTAATTTTCAAGAAAAAAATAAATTTTATCTACAGAAGAAAACAGGAAAAGGAGCAGAGCTGAAATGATCTTTAGTAGTTAACAGCTAGCTATATTTTAGGGTAAATACAAGTGATAGGACAAATTTTCATATGCTTAGAAATATCTTTCTAACATTGAGGGCATGATAGCCTGTAGAACTGAGGGCAATGCTTTTGAGCATGCGTGTAAATGATACTTCGAGGATTCAAGGGAACATATTAAGTGATTTCTTGTGGTCTGCACTAACTCCATCATTCTACAAATCTGATTTAATCAAGGACCCTAAAAGATATGTCACTGGTTTGGTATAATAAATAACATATTAAAAGCCCACCTTTTATTAAACTTTCTGGAATCTCCTAATTTCAAACTGAAGTGTGTGAGTTAATTTAATTAAAGATTAATAACAAGCATAATAATCAATATACATTTTAAGTATATGAAAGCATTTTAAGTAATAGTCCTCACCACTATTTGTCACATTTACATAATGTCTACTTTATTCAAATATACACATAGTAAAGAATCTAACTTTTTTTTTTTGATGTAGTAGAAATAATATTCAAGGGCTTTTTACTTTTACTTTTCTGATATTTGGCCATCTTCATCTACAATATTCTAGAGGCCTGCATTTATTTGTCTAATGACAGATCAGAATTGTACAACATATATGCAGAGAGACGGAGTTGAATTCTGGTTTTGGCATCTGGAGTAAAATTTCTTCATCCCATATCAAAACGATAATTTTGAAAATTAGGTTATGTTGAGAAATAAAGAATATGAATTATTTTAACTGCCTTTAACATAATGTTATTCAAACTTGCTCACTATATCATGAATTTTTAGTGTCCATAAACTCTACAGAAAGGTTGGTGAGGGAAGAACATTTCTTCAAGCTTAAAGCATATAAGAATGAGAAAAGAGACAGTGATTTGGGAAACAGCTGTGTGCCTGACCTTCCTTGCATATTAGATAAATTGATGGGAAACCTTGAACAAAAAGACTACTTAGCTTTCCATTTAATAACTTGGTAGAAAACTACCATGTAGTGTGACACAACACAAACCTGGGATATGATAGCCCAGAACAGCCAAGAGAGATGTTTAGACAGGTGAGTATGAAGCACTATTCCTGGATCTCCATGGTCTGTGTGTAGCACAGACATGCCATGCTTAAGTAAAACAAAGTAGAGATCTTAAAATGGCCAGGAGATCAGAACACTGAACAAAAGTGCAGGACTTTGTGTCAGTGACACAATGGAGACCTTGTATTTTAGTGATAAGAACCAGTGTGATACCTGGAAAAGCCAGACAGAACTAGTTGTTTACCTCAGTGGTAGTCAGTCAGAGTAGATTATTTCACTACAGGGAGTAGCAAAGGTCAAGAAGATATCACATGGACCCTGGATTAGTCTCTTATTGCTGCTATAACAAATGGCCATAAACTTAATGGCTAAAAAAACACTGGAAAAGAGAAGATGATATAAAATGTGTACTTTCTCAAAAAGAGAATGAATTATACCAAAGAGACTATTTAAAGTTTGAGAGAAATGCCTTGTTTATAACTTATCTCCTCTTTGCTCTTTATTGTAGCCATTCCCACTTTCCAATTACATCCCAATAAGATAGAGCCTCTTGAAGCTCAGATCAATTACAAAAAAAAACTAAGAAGCTCATTTTCTTTCTTGTGCATTTGAGGGGTTGTGAGTTAAATTTTTGAATTTGCCACATTATTGTTAATCACAATAATAACTGCTAATAATGAACTTTAAAAACATAACAGATTTACTTGATACCACAGAGACTCTTGAAGAAATTTGAGCATTCTTATTTGACAGATGAGACTCTTATGTTAACAAACTTGCCCATAAAACTGAATAACAGAGGAATTTGTAGGAGTCTTGCATGAGGACAAACACTTTTGACAAAAAATTTAAATAAATATTTTTTCTAAAAAAGTGTATTTATTAGTAATAGTCTTCTTAAACTTTTAGAAAACCTGTCACTTTGTTTACCAAAACTAAAATGTAGAGATGGAAAATTGAATGTTGCTACGTAGCACACTGCCTAGACCCTCCATAGATTCTTGCTTAAACGAGTGTATCAATTAAGCAGAGAAAAACAATTTAATTGATACTTTCATCCTGAGACAATGTCAGAAGAGGTGCATTTAAGGGGAAAAGATAGATTTTAGAGAATTTTGAATTTTATGAAGTTATTGTGGGTGGAAAGTAAAAAAGTATTTCAGAAAATAAACTGGAGAAAAATTTTTAAAGTATTAAATCCAGAGTGTCACTGAACTGTGAAATTAAGGAGAAAAATTTCCAACAGCACAAAAAGAGTCAAAGTGAAACTAATGGAGCATATCATGACCCACGTGTATACCTGAGGACATTCAGGTGATGGAAAGGTAGCTGCAGAACATCTGTGTTGCTGAAACAGAAGAAAAGATAGAATGCCTTTTACTTTAACTGACAAAAAGGAAAAGAGTGTCATCTATTTTTAACCATTTCACTTCACTGCATGAGCACTTTTACTCAAGAGTGAAAATGCATCAAGGGTTAAAAAACAAGATTCAGATTCTCAAAGACCATCAAGGTAAATAACAGCCAGGGAGAAAGATATTGAAAATCATTACGTTAGATTTAAATATTTCTAAACCGATATATAAGCATTCTGAACCATGACAAGTGAAAATAGGTATATTTTAGTTCCAATGAGGTAAAAAACAATTAACGAACACGTTTTACTATCTGAGCCCCACCTGTTAGTAATATTCTGCAATAACTTGGAATATATCACTTTGTTTCTGAGGTTTTCCTTTTCCCCAATATTAGTTAACCTAGACATACTGTGAAAGTCAATGGATCTGCCCAAGATCTCTAATGGAAGTCATTGCAGAAAGCACCACTAGTTTTAATTTAATTACTCTTTGAATAGATATTATTTGTGAATATTCCAAAATTCTCCATAGACGAGTCTTTACACAGGACCACTTTTTACATACACACATTTAGACCTAGTGGTTTTGTTCATATATCACTATACTAATTTATTCTAATTTTTTTCTGTTTTACCAACAATTTTAGTTGACAAGAACAGATATTAATCTGTGTGTATGGCTACCTTTGATTCTTTTATTAGTTCAATTTGACCACATAAAAAAAGACATTCCAGAGGTTAATGTTTATTTCTTAGAAAGAATAATATGAAGTCATAAAAAGTTGAACATTTATCTATAGAATTATTACATATAAAGAATTTCCTAATTGAAAACCATTCTCACAAACATAAAATGATTTAATGTATCTGTTGTTTTAAAAACTTTTTTTTACCATCTTTTGTTCTGTTGATATTTGCGATTGTATATTAAAATCTAATGTTTAGAGCAGCAGTCCTCAACCTTTTTTGGCACCAGGGACTGTTGCTCCTATGAGAATCTAATGCCTGATGATCTGAGGTGAATCTGAGGTGGTGATGCTAGCACTGGGGAGCGGCTGCAAATACAATGAAGCTTTGTTAGTGGCCCACCACTCACCTCCTACTGTGTGACCCAGTTCCTAACAGGTCATAGACTAGTACTGATCCTAGGTTCTGGGATTTGGGACCCCTGGTTTAAAACATTAAGTACATTGTCAAGTGCATATACACACACTACACACTAAAGAGTGTCAGAGAAGATTCCTGAGAAGAGAATATTTGAGCAAAGATTTGAAGAAAGTGAGTGAATAAAGTGAACATCTGGGACCAATGCTCTTTAGTCAAAGGAAAAGACTTAATTCTTAGCAGTAGTTTGTACTCAAGAAATAAATCATTTCTTCGTTGGCTAGTTAGCTCAGTTCAATTAGTGAGTATCTTTTGATGAGTCACTCAACCTTTAAATTTGTTAGCTATCGGTGATAGGAACTGTCTCTTCTCTATTTGATGTGAATGCTATAAAAAATCAACTTTAATATATATATATATATAAAGGATATGTGGTGGGAGCAATTAGAGAAAACAACACCCACTCCCTTTATAGAAGGGTTCTTTAAATCAAATGCATGTAATCAAGATGAGTGTCTTTTATTTCAACCAGAGAATAACCATTAATATAATTAGTATAGATTCTAAATCCAGGGACAATTACATGCATTACATAACTTGAAATCTTCTTGCTACATTCACCTAAAAAGTTACATTAAATGTTACAGTAATAATAGCAAGATTGCCTTTATAGCAATTTAACTGATAAAAACAATAATTATAATAAAATGCAACAATAACAAATGCTGGCAAGGATGTGAGAAATGGAGACCCACACATTGATGGTATGAGTAAAAACTGAAACAACTATTTTGAAGAGCAATTTAACATAATCTGGTAAACTAGATGTGTGTACTCTTCAACTCTGCAGTTATTGTTTAGATATATAAATTCCAATTTATATGTGTAGACACACATATACACACACATATATAATCTCACACACATATCTGGAAAGAGAGATTGGGAGGAAGACTGTTCTTTGAAAAAAATTTGCTATAATTTGGAAAAGTAAAATCCCATAAACTAAAAAGAAATAGATAAAAAAAAATTGTATCACTTTTACAAAATGTGATAACTTATATCTAATAACGTGAATAACTATCAAAAATTATACTTTGTGAATAACAAACTTCAGACTATATATGTGTAATTTAATACCATTTATATAAAAGACATAAAAACAGGCAAGAAAATATGTTTATGCATATGAACATATATACTAATGGCATAAATTATACATGATAATGATAAACACTAAAGTAACAACAGTTTCCTCTGGGTCAATGTGGCCAAATGCAAAGATTTGACAAAGCTTTATTGCACCTATGTTTATGAGTCTGCTATATTAATCTTTGTAGTACTTTATAAGTTTAAATTTTTTTCTAAAATAAAACTAGTATTGCACTTTTATAAAGGTGAAGCCCCATGGTAGAATAAGTTAAAATCCACAAAGATGGGAACACATGAATTTCAAAGGGCAAGAGAAGTATCCAGCAACTTAAAAATAGAAGTGCATTATCATTTTTAGGAGTCACCTGAAGTCTAGCTGAACAAAAGTCCTACAACTACAGACACAGAAGAGGAACTCGGAAAAATATTAGGTGGGGTGGAGATGCAAAACAGGCTGGTCCCACCCCCACATGTGATGTTGGGAGCCATTCTTGATGAGTGACCTGTAGACAGGGTTGGGGTTGCCTGCAAGCTAGAAGTTTGCAGAGCAAGTGAGCTCATTAGCTTGTTACTGAAGGAGGAAGTTTGGCTTAATGGATAGCTGGTTAGTGAAGGAAGAAGTTTGGCTTAATGGAAAGAGTTGAATGTTCCTTCCTCCAGGGAATAAGAGACATTCCTTGCCCCAGGGAATAAGAGACATTCCTTGCCCCAGGGAATAAGAGACGAAAACAGGAACAAGGATATTTTGAGAGAACTTAGGTAAAGGTCAGCAATCATTTGCATATGTGTGGGTGTTGCTTCTCATGTATATCCAAGGGTATATATAGGCTGTGCTAAATAAACTCAGGACTCAGTATTCACTGTTCGCCCTCTTGACTCTATCTTCTGTCTCTCTCTCTCTCTTTTTTCTCAGTCCTCACTCTCCTTCTCGGGAACTGTTCGCTCTTAGCTGGCAGGCTCCAGCAATGTGGTGGTTAAGAACTGGGAGAAATATCTCAGCTGCAGAGGTCCTCCTAGAAGAAAGAGGGGTGCCAGCACTACACTAAGCTTCCCAGCTCAGGGTTCCAGTGCCAGAAAGAGAAGTCCTCACAACTTCTGCCTGTGAGGTTGTGGTTGAGTGAGACGGAGGGCTGGAGGTGTCCCAGGTGATCCTCTTAAAGGGCCCACGCATGAACTTACTCGATGATAGACTGACTCACTCTGACCTACAATGCTGCAATTACAATGGGGCAGCAGCTTGAAAGATGCTACAGATATATTGGGGGAAACTGAGTTGTCTGACTCCAGGAAGAGGGCTGGAGGGGCAGCTTCCTCCCAGACAGAAGTGCTGGCAGAAGCCATGTTTTCTTTGTTTAGCTCTCATTCGCCCAGCTTGCAGACCCAGGCAGCTGCCATATCTGAGTCTCTGGAAACATAGCTAGCACTGATCACCCTGCCCTGGTGCGTCTCTGAGACCCCAATCTTCCCAATGCTGCTTCCAGTGGATTTTTTATACAAAGGTACTGTCTTGGCTCATTCTGTGGATTTTCTTAAAATCTCTCAAAGATTCACAAAACCTAAACAAGTAGAATCAGTTCTCATTGTGCTCAGTACCTCTTGCTGAGCAACCCTAAGCACAGCACTAGTGGCAGCCAGTGTTGGTTTGCAGCTTGGCCTCTCAAGGCACTTCTAAGCCCACCATGGGTGGTGGCTATCTGCAGTTTGGTTAGTGGCTCATACCAGGTGGCCCTGGGCAGGGCACAGGTTGCAAGTAAACTTGGCCTGTGTCAGGGCGCCTCCCAGGAGGCCCTCACCTGCACATCCTGTGGCTGGCTTCAGTCTGAGTTGAAGCACCACCAAGGGTCACATCTGAGAATGACACACCCAAAGGGCAGACAGGGCAGGCACCAGAGTCCTGCTAAAGTAAATCTTGCTCTGTAGGGTCAGCCGCTGTATAACAGCTCCTTCTCTGGTCATGGCCAGTCATCAAACCAATTAGCCCAAGGGTCAATCACCCCCACTGACCAGCAAACAGCAACCAAGGACGACTCAACTACAACAGGCGGGCACACACAACCCAAACAAGGGACACACTTGAAGCACCCAGCTCAGATGACTAGAGCCCCTGGAGCCTCACAGCACGCATACTACATAAGGCCACTCTACTCAGACCGGAAGACATAGCAGTCCTACCTAATATATAGAAACAAACACAAGTAGGCAACTAAAATGGGAAGATAAAGAAACATGTCCCAAATGAAAAAACAGAACAAATCTTCAGAAAAAGAACTCAATAAAATGTAGATAAGCAATCTATCAGATGCAGAGTTTAAAACACTGATTATAAGGATGCTTAATGAACATAGAGGAAGAGTAGAAAACTCAGTGATAACTCTAACAACAACAACAACAATAAAAAACATAAAAGTGAAGATAGAAAACATAAAAAAGAACCAGTTAAAAATGAAGAATACAATAAATGAAATGAAGAATACCTTAGGAGTAAATAACAGTGAATTAGATGAAGCAGAAGATTAAATCAGCAATGTGAAAGATAAGGTAGCAGAAAACGCACGATCAGAACAGCAACAAGAAAAAAAGAATCCAAAAAGATGAGGATAGTTTAAGGGGCCTCTGGGACTGAATCACACATACCAATATTCTCATTATAGAAATACTGGAAGGAGAAGAGAGAGAGCAAGGGAATGAAAACCTATTTGAATAAATAATGATTGAAAACTTCCCTAACTTGGTGAAGAAAATAGATGTTTAAGTCCAGAAACTCAGACAATCCCAAACAAAATGAACCCAAAGAGGCCTACACCAAGACACATCAAAATTAAAATGTCAAAGGTTAAAGACAAAGAATCTTAAAAGCAGCAAGAGAAAAGCAGTTAGTTACCTACAAGAGAGCTTCCATAAGACTATCAGCTGATTTCTCAATAGAAACTTTGCAGGCCAGAAGGGATTGGAAAGTAGTGAAAAGCAAGAATCTACAACAAAGATTACTCTGCCCAGCAAAACTATCATTCAGAATCAAAGGACAGATAAAAAGCTTCCCAGACAAGAAAAAGCTAAAGATGTTCATCACCATTAAACCAGCATTACAGGAAATGTTAGAGGAACTTTTTTAAGAAGAAAAAAAAGAAAAAAAAATAAAAATATGAATAATAAAATAGCAATAATTACATATCTAGCAACAATTATTCTAAATGTAAATGATTTAAATGTTCCAATCAAAAGATAGGGGAGCTGAATGGATTAAAAAAAAAAGATCTTTACATATGCTGTTTATAAGAGACTAACTTTAGACTGAAAGACACAGTCTGAAAGTGAAGGGATAAAAAGAAAATGTTGCATGAAAATGGAAAAACAAAAACAAAAAAAGCTGGTGTAGCAATACTTATGTAAGACAAAATAGACTTTAAAACAAAGTCTATAACAAGAGACAAAGAAGGACCCAGTTAATCCTACATCTGGATATTTAGTTGAAGAAACCCAAAACACTACTTTGAAGGGACATATGAATTCATATGTTCATTGAAACATTATTTGCAATACCAAGATATGGAGTCCATCTGGGTGTCCACCAATAGGATGAATAAGTAAAAAAGATGAATAAGTATATATATATATATATATATATATACACACACACACACACACACACACACATACACAATGGAATATTACTTAGTCATAATAAACAAGAATGAAATCTTGTGCACTGCAAGAAGATGGATGAACCTAGAGGGTATTATACTGAGTGGAGTGAGACAAAGACAAATGCCTTATGTGGAATCTAAAAAACAGGATGAACAAACAATAAAAACAGGCTCATATTTAGAGAACATTTTGATAGTTGTCAGATTGGCAGTATATGTGAAGGGGAGGGGATTAAGTGGAACAAATTGGTAGTTACAAAATAGTCATGGGGATATAGAGTATAACATGAAGAATTAGTCAGTAGTATTGTAATAACTATGTATGGTGTCAGATGGGTACTGGGTTTATCAGAATGATCACTTCAGAAGTTATATAAATGTCTAATCACTGTGTTGTACACCTGAAATTAATATAATATTGTATATTGACTATAATCAAAATAAATAAAAATATATAAAAAAATAAGAAAATATCACTTGGGACAGTATTGTACCTGACATTGTTCTAAGTGTTTTACACCTATTATCTCATTCAATTCTTGTAACAATATCTGTGGAAGACACTATTATTTCTCCCTTTTAGAGATAAGGAACTGAAACACAGTAAATTCAGTAACTTGGTGAGTGTCACATAGCTAATAAGTTAGGGCACTAGAATTTAAACCAGGCAGCCTAAGTTTTCAACTAGTATAAAAACTGCCATTGGTATTTATACTCACATTAAAGCAGCAGTTCTCAAAATGTGTTTCAGGGTTCAGCACTACCAGCATTACCTGGAAACTAGTTAGAAATGCAAGTTTTTTAGCCTAACTTTAGACCTACTAAATTAGAAACTCTGAGACTGAGCTTAATAAATGCATTTATAGCAAATCCTCAATGTGGTTGCTCCATGCTAAAATCCTTGGGTTAAAGCAATCTACAGGCCAATAGATCTCACAAATGGGAAAACTAAAAGGGAAATTGGAATATATCTACCCCACCCCGGCTTCTCCCCCACATTTTCATTTCAGTTGAAACCTGATGCTACTTGACTTATACTTTTAAATTGTGTATGAGCTACAGAAAGTTTGCAAAAATTAATACATCTTCTTTGAAATGAGATAAAGTTTTTGTAGTGGGAGGACAGAATTTTCAGAGAGAAACATCTGAAGAACATGATACTTGAAAATCTGTGTTAAGCTGAAAGTAAGAGATTCAGGTTAACATAAAGAGAAAATTCTGTGTGGGATTCACTTGCCTTATAAATATCAGTCTAGAGATTCCTTCTTTTTAGGAGACTTAAGAAAAGCAAAGTTAGCTCATGTTTGAATACTTTTGCTCTTTGAAGCATTTGCATTCTGAAATTAAACTATCTTTTATAACAAATAAAATTTCATTTACTAATTGAATCCAATCTGGTAATATTATAAATTTTGTAGAAATAATGTGGTAAAGAGAAATAGGGATTGGAATTTTTGTAATCCATTTCCCCTATTCTAAGGGCAAGTTCTAAAAGTCATTGGCACATTGAATATACTAAAGCATGGAGTCTTATATGGTGAAGTGTGGTACTAGTTGGGCATAGAGGAGAAGTCCATGAACTTAGTAAAGCATTCTGGAAAAGACATATACTGGGAAATAAACCCAGCTATTGTATTATCCCCAAGGGTTAGAGAAAGCTGAAATGAATTTCACATATGTGTTTTAAGTAGCATTACATTAGCAGACCCTGGTTCAGATGGTTCACCATAAGCAGGCATTGTGTGGAAGAAAGAAAAAAAAAAGAAATTTTTTTCATAGGAGACTTTTGATAGTCAACAAAAATTGTAATACTTTTTTTTTTTGAGGAGAGGACTCACATCTAAAATTATTCCTTTGCTTTTAGCTCTATCACTTTGTTTTGTTTTTATATATTTTTGTTGTTGTTGTTTTTAATGCTAATATGGGAGAAAGGGAGAGAGACTTTCCATTATCTTGACCTCCCTCTCTTTGTATCCACTTAGAGAAATACATTTTAAATAGATTTACAGTGGAAGTATTTAGCAGATAATCTCTCCAGTACAAGCATTCTTCACTCTCTCCAATTTTTGCAAACACTTAAGTACATTCAAAGGGAATGAATAAGGCTTTATCCAAAGAGATAGTGGTTTGAAAAAGATGCTATCTTTCTCTTGTAGCTAGTCCTATTTTGCCTTGGACACTCACCAACTTTAATTTGTGTCCTATGCAATACCTTGCCTGGATATAGGTATATCTAGTTACATGATTATTTAAACGTTGATGAAAGTTGCTGTATTTCTTTTTTAAAAATGCCATAATTTTATATATAATTAGTACAATAATCTTTGGTTAAGATTGATTTGACCATGCTATCTGTTTTTTTTTTTCTCCCCTAACCAATTATGCTAATGAAGACAAAAGAAGCATTGGGATCTTACTCTTTATTCATTGCTTGAAATTTATTTTTTGCCTCTAAAATTTTTTTCTTGTTTTTCAAGAGTTTTTTTTTTTTTTTTGCCCTTCTTCTGAATGTTTATTGAGTGTCTGGAATTTTACATATGTGTCTCTCATGTTACTAAGATAATAGATATTATAATTCTTATATAATGGATGAAGAAACCTAGGCTCTGCAAGTTTCAATGATTTGTTAAAGACCCAAGCAAGTAGGACATGTTCAAGCTGAATTTTGGAGCCAAGATTAGGATGGCACACTCTGTAGCCCTTTCTACTATATCACACCAGCTCTCAGATGAAAGAACCTCATATTACTATTCAAGCACATTTTTAGATCCTCAGGGACCAAGAATAATTGGCATCTGTGCTGTGGAGGTAAACTACAGCCGTCTGATATTTGGCCACTTTTTTTTTTTTTTGATGAATCAGTTATTGATATGTGTCTTGCACAGGGCTATACATTTTTTCACTGAAGAATCTTGTGACTCTAATTGCCATGTATGAAAGAGAAAAAAAAGAGTTCTTTTACAAAGACCGATGTTTCTTTGCCTGAAAATGTTTTTATCTAATGGATATAGTCTGTAACTGATTGATTTTGTAATATTTGTTGTCATGTGGAAGACAATCATTTAAAAAGAAGAAAATAGATCTGCAGATAAGCAGACTGCTAGCTTTGTTAATTTGCATAAAGACTTCAGACTTTTTATTTATAAAGAACTCTAAAAAGATGTTATCATCTGCCTAGATTACATTGTATATTTAAATAATTAACATTATTACACAGAATATCACTCTGCCTCTGTTTTGGATAGGTTTGTCTCTCTCTCTCTCTGTTTTTTTTTTTGTTGTTGTTTAAATTACATATTTTATCTAATTTTGCATCTTTAAGGCATACAAAAATAGTAAAGAAAAGCCTATATCTCAAAAACCCACTTACTACTTAGCTAATATTTTATTTATTTAATAATTATTTATTTTAATAAAAATATACACACATATGTATATCTATAATATTAGCTGAATATATGTAAAATATATACATATATGTATGTACATAAATTATATCTATAAATATATGTATATATGTACTTATTCCACACACATACACACATGCATGTGTGTGGAATGCAATTATAGCCTCCTGTATATCTCTTTTAACCTAAGTTTTTCTCTCACTCTCCAAAGATAACCATTGTCTTACAGATGGAGGATATTATTCCTATATATATTTAACGTCTAACACACTTGTTCTCAACACTTTATCACATACATGTAACTCTGATTTCTTGCTATTGTAATTAATATTATAATAACCGTTTCTGTACAACTTCCATTATGCATAAGCAAGAGATGCTCTAAATCTTGCTTGTCCATTAACTAATAGCATTGGCATCAACTGGAAGCTTGTGAGAAATGCAGAATACAGACCCTACTTCAGACCTTATAAATAGAAGCTATATTTCTGCTTTGGAATAATTTCCCCCACGTGATTCAGAAATACAGACTTTGAAAAGCACTGTTTTATGGTCTACAAAAAAAAAAAATAGAATTGCTGAGAAGACTCACACTTCTTCAACTTTATTAGATATTGCCAAATTGTCTTCCAAAGTGGTTATATAAATATGCAATCCATTAGAAGTCAAATTTAAATTTTTGCTGCATGTGAAATAGTTTTGAATTGCATTTTCATTTCTAATGGTGTTGAACATCTCTTTCACAAATCTCTTGGCCATTGGTGTCTTTAATGAATTTTGTGGTCATATTCTATATCAAATGTTCTGTAGGTTTCTTTATTTGTATTCTGTTTCTTTATGTCAAGTGAAAGCAACCTAAAAGAGATCTTTTTGTCTTTATTTTCTCTTTTTTTTCCCCTTCATTCTTCTGCTCTATTTGCTAGTTTGTAGGATGTGGAGATTTTTCAGATATCTTAGTTGTCAGGATATGTGAATAGTAATTATGTGAATAAAAATTATAAAAGCACCTTATTATATGTTTCCTTGGAGCAAGACAAAATAACAACAACAACAACAACAACAACAGCTAGTCCATAAGTCAATAGAACAGAATTTAAACCCATGCCTGCCTAATTTCAAGGCCTATGCTCAAATGCTCTTTCAATATCCAGTTGTTTTTCATAATTAAAACATCAATTTTATATTAAAGCTAAAAGCTACCACTGTTCTACTCTATCTTTAATATATATTAATATATAATAGTATGTAATATATATTATAATTATATATAATAGATGATATATATTATACATATCATATATAGCATGTGTTGCATTTATGTATAACACATGTAATAGTATAAACTTTTTATAGCATTGGTATATAGCAAGGCTAACCTCTTAGATATAGTTTTCAGTTAATGAGTAGGTAAGAGAAAAGATGAAAAAATTCTAAAGATATTCACAAGATTTTATATACAATTCTACTTCTATTAATATTTTTTTATAAAATAGTTACAGGAATCATCTGTCTTACTTGCTAAACAAGATTTTTGTTGTTGTTGTTTATAATGGTTTTATTAAGTCTCTCTTCTGGAAATTGTAATCCTGTAGATCTAGATTAGAACCCAGATATGTGCAGATATCTATATTTTTATAGACACACACGAGTATCTTTTCATAAGAATATTTGAGGAGAGAGCTTTAACTGCATAAGTAATAAATATATCTGTCCCCTCTCACCTAAATATTGACCCAGCATAACTCAAAACATATGGTAAGATCAGTGCAATGAAGCATACATTTTGGAAAAAACATTTTGGTCAATCTTGTTCAGAGAAGATATACTCTCCCATATCCCAAAGGAGAATCTAACTAAGCAAATGTCAAGGCAATTACAATTAGGATCCATTTAAACACTGCATAGCTACTGCCCTGTCTCAAAGCACCAATAAAGTAGAGAGTCAAAGTGCTGACTGGTTATAAGCCACCAATTCTCTGAGCACAACAGCTGCTGCTTCCCTTATCTCTGTTTGACCTCTAAGCAGATGGCAAATAAAGGAAGCTTCAAGGCAGCAGCAGTGCTTGCCTCTACCAGGTCTCTTGGCAATAGTCAAAGCTGAGTCCACCTTTCTTGTTTCACCTTCAGCCTCAGTCTATGCATCTCTTTGTTCTAACATCTTGGCTACATTCTTTGAACATCTGTAAACTTGTGCCTTCTTCATTTCAAAGTTATGAGATGCTTATTTTGGAAAATATAAATAATTGAAAAAGCAGTGAATCTGACTAGATGTGACAGAAGAAAGCAATTGGAGAAGATATTATAACTCCTCGAATTTGTAGAAACTTTTTTTTTAATTGATAAGGAAGAACTATTTCAATTTGGACAAAACACAAACATGAAGTGTTTTGATAAGAGCTTTTCTTTCCAAAAACCTAAAAATAGTTTACAAATAGTCTGTCATACATTTATAAGGGTGTTTTTAAATGCTACCATCTCTTCACAAAAGAGAAAAAGGTGTTTAGAAAAGAATTATTTTTAGAGAAAAACACATGCACACATAGGTAAAGAACCTCTTTTTCCCCATCAATTAGTCTGTAAATATCCACTGAGTAACAAACAAAACACGATATAATCTGCTGAAAAAAAGAATGAAGGGTAGGAAATACAAGATTGTAATAGTTTTATCCCATAGATTATTATAAAAATTAAATGAGTACATGTGAAGCACTTAGAACAAAGCTGGATACATAGAAAAAGCTCAGCAAATGTCTGTTGTCTTCATCAATAATTTTCCTCTAGGAAGCTTAAGGTATACATACACAAAGATACCTAATAATTCATTACAATGTTGAAAGCAGGTTTTAATTCCTTTTTGCTGCCTCAGCAATGAATTTAGGAATGAATCAATAAACATCTATAGAATTCAATTGAAGTCAGCATATATTAAATTACACAGCAATGCTAGAGGCAGTAAGTTATACAGAAGAGTTATCTCTCAATCAGAATAATTTAAACCCAAACCACAGGGGACAATGGACAATGGTTAGAGATATTTGGGGTTGCATGACTTGTGGGGGAAGGGTTTTTAGTTGATAGAGGCCAGGGATGCTGCTAAATATTCTACAATGCACAGGAGAGCCCCCACAATCAAGAACCCTTAGAACCAAAGGTCAGTAGTGCCAAAAGAATGGTGAAGACTTTGCATTTCAAGAATGAAAGAAATGTATTTCAGAAACAAGAAAATATGAGAAAAACAGGCTTGGGGGAAATGCTAATACAAAAAGCAATAACAAAAGAATGAAAACCTAGGAAGAGTGTTCAAGAACATTGAAATGATCACTTTGGGTTTTTTCTTCCCATCTCCATAATTTGCCTGTCCATATTTCTAACGATTCCACTCATGTCCTGTATCATTTACTAGAGCATCTGATTAGATGACTCTGATCCAGGAATCTGCCCCCTCAACTTCAATTACCTTTGGGAAAACCACAAATCTTCCCTTTGATGCCTGTCTATATAAATACTATAGCCCTCGATTTCTTAGAGACAGTTCATTTTTCCATCCTGACACATGAAGAATTTGATTTCTCTTTAAATACCTATTTCACTAGAAAAGGAAAGAGCAACCTTACATTTCTCTGAGATTTCAATAAATCACCTGCAACTAGGTGTGGAAATCAGAATGATCACTGGATCTTAAGGAGCTTCCTTCTTCAGACATACATACTAATATGTACGAATATATTAGGCACATATAATCCCAAGCTATTAGTAATCACACATTTCTTCTTCAATAAACCTTCCCCTCCCAGATTATATATATATTTTTTTATTTAAGTGATAAATATTGTAAGACTTCATCCTCATATTTGGGTTTTCATTTGTAAGGATTTCATCCAAAGGAAATTAAATGGTTGAACACATTTCTCCCATTACTAGGTTTTTATTTTATTTACCATTTATGTATCAATATTAAAGATTATTTACCTTAAATATACTCAACAAGGACAGTACTTGGGAAAAAAGTCCTTCATATATTTGTAAAATTTCAAGAATGAGGTTTGGAGAGTAATTTTATAATCAATATGCTTAAACATTGCTTTGTTTTGCCTGTTTGATTTTATTTTTACTGAAAAAAATGACATTTTTCTCTGTCTTGTTATTTTAAACATCCTAGTAATTTTGTGCACATCTTATAGAGAAGCTAGAAAAAAGAAATCGAAAGAATATGAAAACTGTCTAACGGCAGCCCAATTATAATAACCTTGAGGCAAAGAAGTTGGTCAGGAGTGCAATTCTTCTGTTTATTTTCAATTTCCTTCTTGCTTTTAAAAATATAACTTGTATTCATATACATGCCACATCAAAGCAGTCATAATAAATAATTAGTGTTATTAGAGTTTGTTTTGTTCTTTCAGCTGCTAGAACTGTTTTATTTACATAGTATTATGAAATGAGTCAAAAACATCTGCAATTTTATGTCAGCTATTCCGTGGTTTGATTTGAAATGCTTTCCTCCAGTATATCCAATGGAATTTTAAGAGCAATGACAGACTCATGACAAAACAGTTTTTAGACTGTTGTGCATTTCGGAAGGTAAATAACTTTGATTGGTGAATAAGTGTGGTGAATGAAAATGTATTCTTTCAAAAAAGAAATGTTAGCTTGAAATTGTGTGCTCTCAGGCTGAGTAGCTAAATAGACAACTGCGGAGTTTGTGCACAGGTTAGACAGCTAGAGTACCTTCCTGGAAAAGCATCATGCCTCAGGAACAGACAGTTTACTTGCTAATTGAATTTATCTCACTTCTGGATTCAGCCATTCCTCGTAGTTATGTAAAAACAGAAATAACGAGACATAGGTAAGTTTTCCTAGATGGAAGAAAGCATGAACAAGACAAATACAATCTGGTGGGAAGAGAGAGAGAAAAAATAGAGAGCTGCTATAGTGGAAGAGCATGGGTAGGGCAAGGAGACAAAAAAGAGCAAAAATAGAAACAAGGGAGAGAAAAGAAACTAGAGCATCTAGTTAGATGACTCTGATCCAGGAATATGTTCTCTTAGTACTCAGGGTGACAAAGTCCCTTTTAATGATCTTAATTGATTGATATGCCAGGGTGGCTGTACAATTCTTTATCCAACTCCACTTCCATAAATGAGTGAAAATTCCTTCTTGTTTTTAGAAATTCAGGAGTCATTTCAATAGTATTTGACCATAGTTCAAATGTACTAAGAGCTAATGCAAAAGGAATGACGGAGACACCTTAGAATAAGTCATTTTCAAATCAGATTGCCTATTTACTTATTGACAATTCAATTCAAACTCATTGCACATTAGTAATAGAAAATCCAAGTTCTGGAGGTGTAATCAATATTCCCCCCTCCAATCAACTTGTCTTAATTTTATAACCTGACACCATTTTAAAAATTACGACCTTCTTTATATCAACATCTTGTCAATATATTTTTTTACTTTTTCAAGATATTTTATCTTTGACAGATACAGATCACAGAATATATAAACTATTAATTTTTTTCATGTCACAAGATTATATCAAATACTAAACAGAACTTTAAAGATATGAATCTGTAAGACATAAATAAACCATAATTTTTTCAGTTTATATTTATGACTAAATTCCTGTTTGACTTTCATAATTACTTTTTATATTATTTTTGATATATAATCCATATTTCTTTAAGATAAATATTTAAATAGAATGTCCATATAGATATCATTAAGTAAATTATAAAATATACATAAAATGGAATATTATGTAGCAATTAAATGATGGAGTTAAGTTCTTAAATTAACCTGAAGTGAAAAGAAATTATATTAGAAAGTAACATATATAACATGCCCTTGCTATTAAAAACAAAACAAAATACAAAAAAAGTAAAAACAAAGCAGTATGTGTTTATATTTATATTTGCTTGAATAAGAAGAAATATAAATTAACTCTAGTTCAAGAGTAATAAGGAAGATAGAGAAGAGAAATTTAAGTTTTTTTAAAAGAATTCTGTATTTTTAGTTACCATAATTATGTATTGTAATACTATTGTTATAATTTATTTTAAAAAATAAAGGTTAAATAAGTGAAAAAAATAGAACAGGTTTTAATAAATTTGTTTGTGCTTTTTAAATACACTTCAGTAATGCAATTTAAATAGTAACATATAAAATAAATTTAGACTATAAATATTTACTTTTTCTAATATGACACATAAGACTAATTTAGTTAATACTTAGTAGCATTATTGGCAGCATCGAGATGATCAAGAAGGGAAGGTTTCTGTGATGAGATGCCCAAGAGGAAGAATGTATAAGAGGCCGACATGAGAATGAAACCGCAGGCACCAACTTTGTGGGAAGCACTCTTCTGTTATGGGAGTACAGTTCTATTGCAGGGAGTACACTTCTGCTCCCTTTCTAGTGCTCTCCTTCTGCTCCACAGGGGACCGCATGGGTTCCACATATGTCAGAGTACAATAGTCGCATTCAGCCACATATGCTGAATATAGATAAGCTCTTGGCTTATCTATATTCATGCAAAATTAGCTATTTCTCTGAAGATTAACTATATATTGCAACAATTATATTTCCTGGTTTGTCTATTAAAGTATGCTTATATAAGCTGGCTGGTGATGATGTAGCTGAGTTTCTCTGATCATGGGTTGCAGCAGAACATAGTGAACATAGCACAAAGGATTTAGAATCTTATGCACCTTGATTTGAGTCCATATTCCTTAACCTATTGTATTCTGTGAGCTTGATGTGTTGTTATCCCCTCTGGACTTTACTTTTTTTCATTTTAAAAGTGAGAATAAAGATAGGGACATTGTATGTTTTTTGTAAGAATTAATTACATATTTTATACAAAATGGAGACCCATGCATCAAGGAGCATATTAAGAACTCAGTGAGCACCAGTAATAGTAGTAATAATAATAGCAATATTAGTAGCAGCTATGGCATTATTATTAGTAATAGTAGTAGTAACAGCAGCAGCAGAAATAGTTGTAGCAGCAGCAGCATTAATAGAAGTAGTAATAAAGATGGTAATAACAATAATATAGGTAGTAGTTGCAGTTGTAAAATAATGATAATAAAAGTAAAAGTGCTATTGGTGTTAATATTAATTGTAGTAACAGAAATAATAGAAGGGTGATAAATAAAATTATTAAGATAGCATACATAAATGTCTGAAGAAGTCTCTAATTAAGCTTAGACTTTATAATCATCATGTAATGTCATAAGCATTCATTTGTTTGTGGAGACTAATATATTCAGTAAATAAAGTCTCAATGTTAAGAGTATACACTATTTTCATTTGTAGCTTTCTATTAAAGTTTTATTTTAGTTCTACCAAAGGTTTATTTTAGTTCTAATTAATTTTTTGACCAGCATTTAATAGAAGTAGAGAGCTTATTATATTTATATATTTCTTTAAAATTTTGTAGATAATACCATTTATTCAACCTAGATGGTTTAGCTTAAAAATAAGTGAAAATTAAAAAGTAAAGAGAAATAAAAGAACAAATAATTACTAGAGAGTTTGAGAAATAAGAGACTTTGAAATTGGGTAGACCTGCTGTTCTGAAATTCCTGGGCAGAGGACACAGACCATAGGCAGGATTTTACCCTGGTGTGGAAACACGTCTGCAGTTCAGCCTGTGAATTTACTTGTTAGATATCTTTCTCAAAAGAATACAAGAGTAGCTACAAATAGTGATTAGGACCTTCCTTGTTCAAGATGTTTTGCCTTAAAAAGTAACAGAAGAGATTCTTTTAACTTAAAAAATAAAATAATTGTGAAAAACTAAATCTATACTTCAAAATAAATTACATATGATTTACTGCCTTCACTAAACAAAATTATGTAAAACCGTTTATACGTGTATTCTGATGACTTAAGGCAAAGACAAATTGTATTAAAAAATATATTATTTAAATGGTTATGAACAAATACTAATGTTTAATAACTATCTCAAGAATTATTTAAAAAGAAATACAAACAAACTTATAGTTTAAAGAGGGTGTGGCATCTTCTGTTTTGTCTCAGATTGTCTTTGTTGCTAATTTGTGTCTCCAATTAGAGTTTGTTCCCAAAATACCCCACAATTCAAACTAATCCATATTCTGTTGGTCTCCCTTGTATGTTAACAAATATTTAATACAGAGAGTCCTCAGTGTTTCTGTTTTAAAGCAGTTTTTCATTAAGCACACAAATACGAAAACTTTCTCTTGTCAGTGACATAAACATTGTCACCGAAAAGTCTCTACATGCTATTCGAGAAAAGCCTGAGGTGCAGCATGAGCCAGAAAGATAAGTTGTCCTGAATTTAAACATGCTCTGCTAGGCTTTTTGGGCAAGACTTATGTGGTTGCATTGTGAAAAGCTATCATAAACTTTGCCAACTTAAGAAAAAGATGATCTTCCAGACTATTATTTCACATTATCTTTTATATATGATTACTTTCTTTGATTCAGTTCAAAAATCGATATGCATAATTTTTTTGGAGTTTAAGTACATCACTGCTAAAATCACCACTCACTTTCACTAGCTTTCTCAATCCTTTTTGTTAATTTATTTATTTTCTACAGTATGTATCACTTTTAAAGTAGTATTAAATTTATTTATTTTTTACATTGATTTTTTCCCTCAGCCTCTTTTTATTAGAATATATCTTTATAAGTCAGGGATTTTAGCCTATTTTATTTCTTGATGAATCTCAAAGTTCCAGAAAAATGAAGGTACTCATTATGTGTTAAATAAATGTATCATTTGGGGGTAAAATGTTACATATCAAGGGCTCAATGTTTTGAAAGCTTCTACTTTTTATGTGTGAGTTTTTACATGTACTACAAATCTAGCCCTACAATCAGTGTCAGCAGAAATTTTAGATTTTTTGGAACATAGTCCTCATTGATAGATGCATGAGCACATAGGAGTTTGAAAATATTTTCTAATTCATTTATTTAATAAATATTTATTGAGTGTCTACCATGCTCATGCTGAGAAGGTGAGAATATGATCAATAATTACCTCTAAGAAGCTCCCAGTAGAGGAAAACAAATTAATATACAAGAACATAATTACACTGAAATGTTTTCAGTCAATGCTTTTTTTTTTTTGATTTCTGCTGTTTTTTAGGCATTGTTCTAGTTGTTATGGATACACCAGTGAACAAGAATTTCTTCCCCTGTGAGTAAAGTTTTCTAATTGAAAGCACACTCATTAAATAAATACGTTAAATAAATATGCATTGCATAAAATAATGGTGAGTGCTCTGAAGAAAAAAATAAAGCCAATTAAAAGAAATAAGAAATTCAAGTGGTAGAACATGTTAGCTGTTTTAACTAGGGTAGTTAGGGTAGACTTAATTGACAAGATGACATTTTAGTAGAGATCTGAAAGATTCTAGAAGGGAGCCACGTAGATATCTAAGAAAGAAGATTTCAGGCAAAGAGTACAGTAACTTAAAAGCCACAAAACAGAAGAATGGCATGAAGGGCTAAAGAAGTACAAATGAGTATTTAATAGATGGTCATGGGGATGGAAGCATGGCATAGGGAACATAGTTAGCATTAATGTATTGGCTAAGTGGCGAGCTAGAAGAGAGAGAAAGAGCAATTAGGGGAATCCTTGTGCATAAACTACATAAATATCTAACCAATGTACTCTATACTTAAAACTAATAAAATAAAGTTAAAAAAAACACACACACACACAGAGCAGGAGAATCGTGGGCACATTGAAGAATCAGCAAGGAGGCCATTGCAGCTGAAGCAGAGAGAATAAGGGGAGAGAGGTAAATGAATTGCACCATTAGTCGGGACCACCGTACACAAAGCCTTAACAGCCAATGAAAAGACTTTGCGTTTTGTTCTGAGTAATATGTGAAACATTGGAAGATTTTGAGTAAAACTTTGAGTATAGTTTTGGGAAGAGAAAGTATTAATGAGAAGGAGTTTAATTATAGATATCTTAAATGTGAAGTAATTTTGATAAATTAATATAAATATATACTAGGTAATGTAAAACCCAAAGGAGACAATACAGGGTGTCAAAAAAAAAAAAGGATCAAGGGAGATCCTGTGTAGGAGATATTAATTTATTAATTAAGCAAAGTATTAAACATTAAGTAACAATTAGCCACAAATTTGGGAAAAGACATTATAGGAAGAGGAGCACAGGATTTGGCCTTGAACAAAATTTATTAGTCTATAAACTTGGACAACAAAATGTAAGTATGTGTATAATTGTAAATTAATCTTTATAGAGGGAGATAAGAAATTTAAAGAAATTAAAACATCTTATGAAATAGGCAAATATTCTGCTGCAAATGAGTAAGTGGGTGTTAAGCAGGAAACTTAAAAAGAATGGTGCAGCTTTGTGATGAGAAAATGAGACGGCAAAGTTAGATAAAAGGCTTGATGTGTCATCTGAATTTGATTATTATGAATGTATAGTTCTGCTATGGAAGAAATTATGTATAAAAAGTAATAGTAAAAATAAATAACCATCATGCCTCGTTAGTACTTGCATGGTAGACCACCTAGAAATACCAGGTATTGTAAGCATTAAAATATAAAAATAAAATGAATGAATGAATGCATAAATAAATAAATAAATAAATAAATAAATAAATAAATAATATAATATAATATAATGAAACCATTGTGGAACAAATACGTGGAGACTATATAGTAGCATTTCTCTTTTAACCTTTGTCTAATTTAACCCACAACCCGGATTGAGGCTATCTCTGTAACTATGTTCAATTAATACTTGAATAAATATTAAGTATAACCCATTTATCTGTTTTTAATTTGTTTAGATAAAATTATCTCTTTGAATCCTAAATATAAGAAGAGGGTTGCTTCATATTTTTCACCATCATCCAAGTACTCATCATCAAACACAATTTTAAGTATTTAATATATGTGACACTCACAACAGAGAAATTAGAATAAGCTGTAGTTCTATCATAAAAAAACGTGTTTTCCAAGGTCTACTACAACTTCTTTTAGCAAGAAGTTATCTAATCAAAATAATGTTTACATTTCTGTGAAACTCCTTGAGTTGTTTATTTGCAAATATTGTTTTGTGTTTTTTTCCAAGTAATTTTCTGTAATTATTCTCCATTGAATTAGCAAAACTAAGGAAACTATTTTATTTGTTCTTCTAGTTTAACAGATCTTTTCTTTCTTACTTTTTCTGTGAGAGCTTTTCTCAAGTGCAAAATATACCCAATTTCTGAGACTTGAATGACTTTCTTATTTTGAAAATATTACAGAAAAATGCCCCAGGTTTCTTTTAATCTTCCTCTCATTCCCCTTAGTGAATATCCTTAATGTCATCAATTTAGAATTTATCTCTTAGATAACACTACCCATTTTTTTCTTTGTATTTTCAATTTCTATCCTAACTTTTAATCTATATGATTCAAAATTTGGCAATCACTAAGTGAATAATACTCCAGGAAAATTATCTGTTAACAGCAATATCATTTTCACAAATTTTTAATATATAAATTACAAATTCTTTCTTAATTAAGAAATCTTGAGCAATGAACATTGTAGTTAATGTTATTAAACTAGCATCCATCAGTGATTTATAAAACAATATATTATGCTCACATTAATATTTTCCTATTACCTAATGGTTGTTTTGTTTTATGTAACTATTATCTATAGATATGTTTGGAACATCAACATGTTGCTGAAAATAATTATAATTAAACATAAAATTCTAACAAGCAAAAGCCTAGACATCAGCTAAATAGAGTATTAGGCTCAAAACAAAAATGGTAATGTTAGAACAGCTCACTTTTTTGCCAATTGCTGATGGAACATGATCATATACATGTGGTGAGACCAATAAATTGCATACCTACAGGCTTACAAAGATATTGTTAGTTACATATTGATCATTTTACTTAATCTAGTATTGGCTATAAACTTCTAATTATAGCGCTGTTCATTAAGGCATATATTGTTAAAGGTGTTTGACTATTTTATGTCTATAATATCTTCTGAACTCTCAAATTTTGTAGCATATCAGTGTTATTACCTTAGGTTACAACTACCAAAGACATAGGCTTATTTTCAAAAATATACTTTAGAGAAATGTTACAAAGATTGAAAAAAAAAACCTCTTAGGAAAAGAATGTTATCAAGATTTAATGAGTATTGAGTTATATCTGATTGTAACAACATAAGGCATAGCCAGGCCTTAATTATGTTAATAACTTACTCTATAAACCACTATGTATTTTACAGCACTTTCATATACATCATCTCATTTTATATCCATGACAACTGCAAAATAGGATGGAAATGTTAGTCTTTTTTAGAAGATGAAAACACACAAACTACCACAACTCACCCCATATGAAATATGTAATTTTGGCATATAATTATTATGGAATTTGAGTCCATAATTTTAAAAACTCCCCAAAAAAGAAATCTTGAGGCACAGATGGTTTCACTGAAGAATTCTAGCAAAACTTTAAAAAAGAATTAACACCAATTCTACTAAATCTCTTCCAGAAAATAGAAGAGAAAGAAACACTTCCCAATTCAGTTTATGAAGCTAATATTTTCCAGATGTCAAAAGCAGACAAGAATAGCAGAATAAAATAAAACTGCAGATCAATGTCCCCATGAGTATAGATACAAAATATTTTTAAAAATATTAGCAAACAGAATTCAGCAGTGTGTGTGTGTGTGTGTGTGTGTGTGTGTGTGTGTGTGTGTGTGTGTGTGTGTATCTATATAATTATATGCCATAACTAAGGGAAGTTTTTTCAGGGACCTAAATCTGGTTCAATATTAAAAAATCAATCAGTAATCAATCAGCGTGATCTACTCTATTAAGCTAAAAGAGAAATATCACATTATTGTATGAATTGATGCAGAAAAAAATTGAAAAAAAATTAAGATAGGAACTGACAAAAAAATGGAGTAAAAAATCTCAATTTGATAAAAAAAATTTACAAAAAGCTTACAACCCACTTTATACTTAGTAGTGAAAGAGTGAATGCTTTCTCCAAAAGATCAAGAACAAAGCTCTTACCACTTTTATTACACACAGTGCTGGAATTTTAGGCCAGCATAATAAGAAAAGGAAATAAAAAGCACACAAATGGAGAGGAAAAAATGAAATGGTCTCTACTGGCAGATGACATGATTTTCTACATACAAAATACCAGGGAATCTAGAAAATATTTCTAAGTAAATTCAGCAAGTTTACAAGATAAAATATTAAATATAGAAAGTCAATTGTACTTCTAGAAATGAATATGTGGGCAATAAAATTAAAATTTAGTACCACTTATCAATACTCACATATACAAAAAATAGTTACATATAAATCTAACAAAACATGTGCAGTACTTTTATGCTGAAAAACTAACACAGATGAAAGAAATTAAAAATATCTCTACAGATACCATGTTTAAGTATTGGAAGATTCAACGTAGTGAAGTTATCAGTTTTTCCCAAACTGACAGTTGAGATTAACTTAAAATTTATAAGGAAAGGCAAAGGAACGAGAGTAAAACAATTTTCATAAAAAATAATAAAGTGGGAGGAATTAGCCTACCTAATTTGAATACTAATTAAATTTCTCCAGTAATCAAGACTGTTTAGTACTGGTGGAAGGATAGACACATATATTATTGGAAGATAGTAGATTCACCCAGATATACCCAATTAACTTAATGACAAAGATGAAAAATAAATTCAATTAAGAAAATACAGCCTTTAAAAAAATGGTACTGGAATAAATAGGCATCTATAGGCAGTAAAAAAATTCCATACTTTATACGTGAAAAAATTCAAAACAAATGACAAACTTAAATGTAACGTGTAAAACTATAAAACTTGGAAAAGACATAAATGAGAATCTTTGGATTCAAGGTTTAGTGAAAGGATTATAGGATTTAACACTTAAGCGTAATAAATAAAAATTTAATTTTGATAAACTGGACTACGTCAAAATTAAAAACTTTTAATGTGTGAAAGCCCCTGTTACAGAAATGAAACTATAAACTATAGAGAAAGAGAAAGTAATTGCCCAACACATATCTGACAATGAAATAGTATTTAGAATATATAAGAACTCCTAAATCAAAGCAATAAAAAAAATTGAACAAATTAACCAGAAAATAGGCAAAAGACGTAAAGACATATTTTACCAAAAAAAAATGTTCAAATGGCAAAGGACCACAGGAAATGGTGTTCAACATTATCAGCCAGTAGGGAAATGCAAATTAAAAGAGCAATGAATAATCACTACATACATATATCAAAGACTAAAACAAATCAAAAAGTAATAAAAGTACCAGATTCTGGTCAGAATGCAGAGAAACTGAATCATTTATTCATTGCTCGGGGGAATGTAAAATGATAAAGCCACTCTGGAAAACTGTTTCTTAGTTTTTTAAAAAACAAAACATGCAACTGCTCTATGATCCTGAAATTGCACTTCTGTGCACCTATTCCAGGGAAATAAATGTATGTTCATACACATACACAAATATCTATACACAGATGCTTATAGCAACTTTATTCATAATAATTTAAACCTGAAAACAATGCAGATGTTCTTTAATGAAGAAATGGTTAAACAAATTGACATTCAATGATAAAAAGGAAAGAACTTTTGATACACGCAGTAATCTGGACAAAGCTCCAGAGAATTATGGTGAGTTAAAAATGCCAACCCCTAAAGGTTACATACTATATAACCCATTTATATAAAATTCTTGAAATGACCAAATTATAGAAAAAGATAACAGACTGCTGATTGCTGGAGGTTAAAGAGAAGTAGAGGTGGGAGACAAATGTGGCTCTTAAAGGAGCACCATGAAGGATCCTGGTGCTAATGAAAATGTCCTGTATTGTGACTGCGTCACTGTCAGTATACTGGTTCTGATATTGTACTATTGTTTTGAACGATATTAACATTATGGGAAACTAGTAAAGAGTACATGGGATTTTTCTTTATTAGTCCTTTCCACTGTACTTCAACTATCTCAAAATAAAAAATTTAATGTAAAGTAAGTGATACTCCTAGAAGAATTGCCATGTCTGACACATGTCCAGGCTTATTAGTGCATTAGTTTAAAAGAGCTACTCTAAACAACTTCAAACCATAAATTTAATAGACTGATAAAATTAAGAAAACCTAAATATGGTTGCTATTATTGGTCCTGTTGGTTTAACTTGAAACTAATTGTTTCTGTCATTAGAAAGAATTGTAGTTCATTTTTTGCAGTCCTCCATTAAGTAAGATTGATACTGGGGAAAATCACACTTGTTTTAATTTAAACAAGAATCGTTGCCATTTGAAAAAGTTTTTTTTCCCCCTCTATATTCTGTCCCTATAATTCTGCTACTAGAGGAACATAATCTTGATGTCATCTTTATGCTTTTTGGTCTAGTGTAAACTCATGCAGTGGTTCAAAAAGGACTTCTGATGCATTAAAACTATAGAATACCCACTCCTGTGATCACCATGCTGACAATTTAATGCATTGAAATAAAGTTTATTTTTCTATCGCATCTCTGAATAAACAAGAAATGGCATATTCTTAAGGGAAAATACATATGCACACACATATTAAAGAACTGTCAGTAAAAACATTTTTGAAACAATAGTTAATTCTAAAATATCAAAAATAGTTAATAGTTAACAATAGTTAATTCTAAAATATCAAAAATAAAATATTCATTAACATATACTCTAAATGAAATTGTTTTTAATAGTTAACACACATTATCTCTTTTCTCTATAAGTTCTTAAATATAAGATTTCTTATCTATATTTAGAGATAAGAAGACAAATTTAGAAAGGTTAATGGTTTACTTGCCCAAAGAACCATAGTTGGTAGTGATAATCACTAAAATTATCAATAAATTAAAATGTGTCACTGTAATAAGGGTTTTAGATAATTTTTTCATTTAAGTACTTTAAAAAGTATGTGATAAAAGCTATTATTGTTATTCTAATTTAACAGATGAGAGAGAGACTCAAAGTAAATTGTACATGATCTTGCAGTCAATGTCTAATAGTGCCAGGATTCAATTCAGTTAGCCAAACTCTACACTCAACTCATTCAATCAATATTCTCTGCTAAAAAAATCACAGACCCGAAATTCAGCTCCTACTTGTGCAGGGAAAAATTAATTCCTATCTAAACGTACACACATCTCATTTAACTATGTAGTAGCAGACAAATTCAGTGGCAATAACTTGTGTGCTTTAGGTCAGTTAATCTCATTTCTAACATGCCCATTATAGGAAAAAATGACTAATCTTTTTTACATACATTTTCTCAGTTAACTTAGGGTTCGATAACAAAATACCACTGACTAGTTAGCTTCAACAGCAGAAATATATTTCTCACAGTTCTGGAGGCTAAAAAGTCCAAGATCAAGGAATAGGCAAGGTAGATTTAATTCTGAGAGTTCTTCTCTTGGCTTATAGGTAGCTACCATTTCACAGTGCATTTATATGATCTCTTATTTATTGCACATAAGAAAGAGAAAGCAAGCTCTCTGGTGTCTCTTCTTATAAGGACACTCATCTCATCATGAGATAGCCACCCTCTTGACCTCAGCTAACCTAAATCACCTCTCAAAAGGCCACATATCCAAGTACCATCATATTTGAGAGTTAAGACTTCAACATACAAATTTTGGAGGGAAATAAACATTCAGTTTATAAAAATAGTTTGTTATTATTATTGATGTGAGAAACACATAAAAGACTGAAAAGTGTACAAACTTGAAAAAAACTATTATAATTTTATTCTTCTAAATTCTTCTTAAAAACTATTAAGATGTTATTATTCTAAAAACCTATTAAAATTTTATTCTCCTCAGATATTTTTTCTCTTTACTCAGACAAACACAAAGGTTTCAGGTAAAAAATCACATGAAATTGCATTAATATATCAAGCTTCAGAAAAATAATTTTTAAAATTAAAAAAAAATGGAAACTAAAATGAAAGTATAAAATACACAAAATACAAAATTTTTGTTTCCAGCCAGGATGGAGCAATACTCCCGTTTGACAATTTTAAAAAAAATTAAAAAATAAACAATTTGAACAATAGGCTAAATGTACACTTGTTTTCATACATTTGATCACAAATAACTCAGGACTGTGATCCCTGAGAGAACAGAAATGAACAAGGTGACCTATATGGTTGCACCAGCTTATTGCTTGTATGAAGTGTTCAGGATGCAGCACAGAAAGAAGTAGGACAAATAGAGCTTGTTGTTGAGAGAGAAATCATAATTCAGAGAGGCCTAAAAGAAGTAAAAAAGGAGAGGGCTTCCAAAAAAGCTACAGAAATCAGGCAGAGGAGTCCCAACAATTACTTGCCACCAAATCTGTACACATTTGAGAGAAATAACTATAAATATAAATATATATATCCATAAAAATAGAACCACATGGAAGTAGTAATTAAACTATTTCCAGGCCCTCTGCCTGGAAATAGTCTGTATTCCCAGGAAGCAGAAATGTCTCATAATTGACAAGACATTAGGCAGAGTCCTCGGAAAAGCCTTACTCATGTAGCCCTAAGACAAATTATATTCAGGATCCATCCTAAGAAACTTTAAACTATGTATTATTAGGTCAATTCATAACAAAGTATTGAGAAGACTGGATTTCTTGAACTAGATGTTATTATTGATAGCTTGATTTTTAATTTTTGGAGTAACCACTCCATTGTTCTACACAACAGCTATACCAATATACATTTCCACCAAGAGTGCACAAGGGTTCCCTTTTCTTCACAGCTTGCCAACACCTACCATGTCTTGTTTTGTTGATAAAAGTCATTTTAACAAGGGAGGTGATACCTCATTGTGGTTTTAATTTTCATTTCCATGATAACTAGTAATGTCGAGCATCTTTTATGTATCTGTTGGACAGTTGTATATCTTCTTTGAAAAAGTACCTATTGAAGTTCTTTGCTCATTTTTTGATTACATTATTTGTATTTTTGTTATTGAATTATATGAAATTTTTATATATTTTGGATATTGACCATTTTATACATGATTTGCAAATATTTTCTCTCATTCTGTCGATTGCTTTTTTATTTTGCTAAAAATTTATTTTAAGGCAATCCCACTTGTTCATTTTAGCTTTCAATACCTGTAATCTGGTGGTATGTTCAAAAACTTATTGCCAATTTCAAAGTCAATGAGCTTTTTCTCTCTTTTTCTCTAGGAGTTGTTAGTGGTATAAGAAAAGGATCCAATTTTATTCTTTGGCATGTGGATGACCAGTTTTCCCAACACCATCTACTGAAGTAACTAACTCTTCTTTGTTGTGTGTTCTTAGTGCCCTTGTCAAAGATTTGTCTACCATGTACATGTGGGTTTATGCCTGGGCTCTCTATTCTGTTTCATTGGTCAGAAACAACCTAAGTGTCCACTGATGGATGAATGGATAAAATAAATATGGTATGTATGGTATGTTATAATGTTAAAACAACATATTATTTAGACATAAAAGAGAAAAAAATACTGCCATTTGCCACAACATCCAGGATAAACCTGGATTATATTAAGTGAAATAAGCCAGACAGAGAAAGACAAATACTGAATGGTATTACTTATATGTGAAATCTTAAAAAAAAACACAGATTGTAGAATGATGATTGCCAGAGGCTAAGGGATGGAAAAAATGGGGAGATATAGGTCAAAAATTTCAGTTATAAGATGAAAAATTTCTGAGAATCTAATGTACAGCATGGTGTCTATAGTTAATAATATGGTATTGTATACTAGAAATTTATTGAGAGCAGATCTTAAGCATTTTGCTAGGAATAAAAAGAGAGAGAGAGAGAGAGAAAGTTAACTATATGAGGTGATGGATGTGTTTATTATCTTGATCGTAGTAAACATTTCATAATGTATATGTATACCGTATTATCATATATACTTTAAATATGTACAATTTTATGTGTCAATTATTCTTCAATAAATCTGGGAAAAATTATTAATGTATAGGTGGCTGTGGTGGTCACATAGGCTGTGATGAATATATATTAGTCTCAACATAAATAGCAACTAGTCTTTCTGAAATAAAATAACCTCCTCAAAAGATAATAAGCATTATATAATGTAACTCCTTTTCTCTCATTTTTAATTTTCTCTTTCCTTTTTATTTGCTGCCTCTCCTTACTGTCAGGTGCTTATACCTAACTTAATCCCTAAAATACTGATCTTTCAGGGCAGTTCGGTTCTAAAAATATCATTAAAGTCACCTGCACTGACTTCTTATAGTACTCTGTTCTCTCTCTTTGCCAAATTGCATTTTGTAATATCACAATCCAATCCATCACACAAGGAACTTTTTTTTTAATTACTTACTGCTTTGAGATAATGATAATCCATAATTGAAACCAGGAATGTCACTATATTTAGTGTTAACGCCAGCAAGCACTGTATATTTAAGAAAATGTAGCAAAGAGCTGGATGTTAGTAACTGATAACACTTGAATAATGCATTATACAAGAGAATTCACTTTATCTCTCTAAATAATGAACATGGAATCTATCTACAAACAAGAGTTCAAAATTGTCCACTTTCTTTTGCTACAAGGCAACATGAATTATGTCAAGAATGCAGCTGGAGAAGGTAAAACAACTGATAGCAATATACATTTTACAGAATTGTCAGAAAATCCCTCATAACTCTGAGTCTTCAACTGTCAAAGTAAGGTTCACTAAATCATATTTTATGTGTCATTGCTTCATATAATGCTGTTATGATTTTGTTGTATGTGTGTTCAGTTCCTCTAATCTAAAGAATAGAAATAATGATAAATTTCTCTAAGCAGAATAAAACAAAGTGTGTTGTTAATTATAAAAAAAATAATATTTAGGAGACTAGAAGGTAAAGAATAACATTGATTGACTAGAGTATGCACTTTTTAAAGTCTCTAAGTAAATTATAAATGTTTATTTTAGTTTTGTAAAGCCAACATTAAGATAGTTCAACTGTATATGAAATAGAGGTAAATTTTCAGCATAGTAAGAGTAAGCACAATGAACGCTACTACTATATAAATATGTAGATAGCTTACAAAATATATGTTAATACTATTGTCTATTGTTACATATCACGTGGATATAGGCTCTCTATAAATATATACATATTTACATTTTTCGGTCTCTGATGATAATAGGATGTTTATTGTTCAAGGATAATGATTGTTGAACTCTGTTAAATTTGAATGAGTCTACTCCTCAGTTTGCATATAGAAGAATTGATATCACTAGAAATTCCCTGAATAAATGAGCTCTTTTGTCGTTGTTGTTGTTGTTATGTTCACAAAAGGAATAATAAAACCTCACATTATTAGATTATGTTTATACATTCGGCATTCTCAAACATTCGCGAATATTTGTTGAAAGATAATTTAAATGCAAATGTACTTTTTTTTCTTCAGTGATGCTTGGGTGATCAGAAATAGCACAGAAAATTCAGAGGTTTGGGTTTATTTAAGATTGTCCAAATTCTGACCTTTTTTTTTTCAGAACAAGGTTTCCAACGAAGAAAATGTCAAGAAAAAATAATAATATTATTAATGACAATTATAAGTGGACACACACACACATAATGAAGACAGTAGGCTGATACAGAGAGAATGTGCTGGACTGGACACATTCTTGGAGTAGAAGTATTTTAGCATTAAGGAATAGAGAAAGCAAGGCATTGAGTGAGTAGTTAGATTGAAATCAGCCAGAATAATGGTAAAGATTTGAAAGGAAAAACCAAGTTTGAGGTGGAGAAAAATGCTGTGAGACAGGTGTTAATGATTTACTAAATATAGAATAATTAAGAGGTCAATTATTATGACAAGAAGTAAGAAAGGGAGTAAGGCTGATGAGGAAAGTAAATCACAAGTAATCAAAATGTACAAATGTGCAAGCAGGATTAATAGATTGAAAATCAGTGTTTGATTGGGCTGCAGTGAAAGAAAACCCTAGGAAAAAGATACATTTCTAGTTAGGGAGATAAAAAGTCTTTAAAAATGAGATTGAAAATAATGAATACCTTACTGATTTCAAATCAGAACTTTGTTCTATTTTCTTCCCTTTTTGTATAACAATAATTTTTACTTGATAGAAGAAAAATGAGAATTATGGCATAGAGAACATAGATAGAATTTTTATTTTCCCATTGTTATGTAATTATTTCTTTATACTGTGTATATACAGAATGTGGGTCCCAGGCCTGCCTGTGATCCAGGCTGTTGGCCAGAAATAAGACCCCAGATTTAGAATGTTACATTAGTGTAGTAGGGCACCTGCACCTAAAATATGTAAACATAATACAGTTTATTGTATCACTTATGTGTGGCTGAATGCCACTATCGTACTCTGATATGTGTGGATCCCATGTGGTCCCCTGTAAAGCAGAAGGGGAGCACAAGAAGGGGAGCAGAAGAAGAGCAGAAGCAGAAGCAGAAGCGTATTGCCCTCAATAAAGTTGGTGCCTGCCGTTTCAGTCTCATGTGGGTTCCTCGTGCGTTCTTCCAACTGGGTGTCTTACCATTGAAACCTTCCCTTTTTGATCAGCTCAGCACTGACACAGAAGTTCATAAATAAATAAACTGATGTGAAAGTAAGCAGTTTTCCAAAAACAACAGTGAATTAACATAATAGGATATTTGCTATTGAAGAAATTCACATCATTGTTCAAACCTTTTCCACCAGAAAAAAAGTTTTGGCTGAACAGAAAGTGAATGTATGCCATTGGTGTGGGAATAAATGGAAAGACCTAATTACCCAAATGCCAGCATGGATCTTTATGTAGTAACTGTATCTTTCATGTTTGCCTTCTTAATTCCTCTATTATATCTTTGAAGAAAACAAAAGCTGTACTGCAAGCTTCCACACTTAACGTTAAAACTCAGTATTTTCTATAATAATCAGCAAACATATTCATTATCACCTTATATCAAACAATACACTAGAGATCCTTTCTATCTGCATAATAGAGGAAAAAAAAGAATTCAGAGACAGAAACAAAATTATTATCATTGTTCTCAGAAAAAAAATGTTGTCTATTCAGGAAACTCAAGTGAATTTAAATCCAAATTAAATGTTAATGAACATAAGATAAATTATGGGAAAAGGATAAACTTCAATAATAGCTTTTCATATAATGATGAAAATAATGTAATAATGTAGTAATAATGATGATAACTACTTCTCTACTTCGCAACATACACAAAAATCAATTTGTGTGCATTATTATCTCATACTAAAAAAACAATATTTTAAAGCTTTAGAAGAAAATATATCTCTAAAATTAGAATGAAGCTTTTTTAGACACACATAATTCATAAAGGAAATGTTAATTCACTATACTAAATAAAATGCTTTTGATTATCACAAGACCCCATTCAAAAAGTGAGAAAGCCAAGCCAGAAGGCAAAGAGACATTTGCAAGATATTGAACAGAAAAGAATTGACATTTAGAATATATCTTATACATAAAAATAAATAAGGAAAACAAAAATCACCCAATAGAAAATGCAAATCCTATAAATAGGCAATCCATAGAAAAAATATAGTGGCCAAATAATCTTTAAGATATTATACCACACTTAAAATCAAGAAAACACAAATCGAAACCAGAATGATGAATAATTCAATATTTTATAAAGATTAAAAATCCAGTGTTAGTTTGCAAACTCAAGATTTTCTAAGGTAAAATCTGAAGCTGCCCTCTATGCATGGAAGGCAGGGAAAAACTGAAGAGTCAGACAACTCCAAATTAGTAGGAGACAATTTTAATAAGCAACAGAACTTAATATATAGATAGGAGGCTTATCTTGGGTGGCCACAAGATTAATAGATCTTTATACCTGCTCACAAGAATCTTAAAAGTTGTTATGTAGTCCTTATTTGGGTTCAGTTATATATACTGTCCAGATGGTTTTAACAACACATTTCTCAAAGCTGTGTCCTTGAAAACAACTCCCACTGTAGGAACAGTGGGCAGAATATACATTGTAAGGACAGGGCAGGGAATAAGGAGCCCTTGATTGCACAGATCTATCTCACAGGCCAACTTGTGGTCATGTCCTCTCGATGACCTCCTCCAACAGTGTATATTACCTAATATTGCAGAGGACATAGAGCAGAATGTAGCAGAGACTGATAGGAGAAGTGTAAACTATTATAGCCCCTTGAGAGACAATATTGGCTAAGGATACATTCTTTTATCTACCAAATCCACCTGTAGATATATAATCTAAGAATTCATGCATGTTACCCAAGATAAAAGAATGTTTATAGAAACTCCATTTATAATAAGAAAAACTAGAAACAACCTTATTGTTCATCAACAAAAGGATAGATAAATTATGATATAATTACACAATTAATTAACAATAGCTATGAAAATAAACAAATTAAAATTTCACAAATCAACTTGCTAAGTGGTAACTAAATTAATGGAAAGTAAAATAGCAACTATACGTATATTTGTACGTATGTGAACTCACATACACACAAACACAAAGAGTATAAAATCATGCATGAAAATAATAGAATCCAATTCAAGATAGAAACTCTTTTCAGGGCTTGTAGAAAAAAGGCCATATTTTTTTGTAGTTGTCCTGTATAGGCTACTTCAACTGTGTGGGTATTGTTTTATTTCTTCTAGTGAGACCGCTGTGGGGCAAAGTGACAGTCTTAAATTGAATTATAATGGGATTCTGGTTATTGCAGTTTCCCTTAATCTCATGTTCCAACATGAATTTAGATAATCATTGCCCATCTGAGCTGCGAAGGACCTCATGAAACACTTTGGCCTAGACCTGCTCTGTCTGCATGTGAATAGCTAAGCCATTCCAGACAGATGTTTTTTTAATTGCTGGCCTTTGAATCTTTTCCAAGTCCTTCATGTTCTACTTAGCCTTATATTGCTTTTCAGTTGGAGAGAATTTTTTTTTTACTTGAGTATCAATTAAATAGAAATTTTTTTTTCCTTCTGGGTGCCATCTAATTTCATATAGAGAATTGTAATTGATATGAACTATGAAATAATACAATTTATTATTATTTTAACTAATAACAATTCTTTAGAAGTTGAAAAAATTTTAATTAGATTGAACAAAGAATTTGATTGTGGTCCATAATTATGCAGCAGCAGGGGGCTAGTCAGGATAATAATGAGAAAGAAAGAAACAATGTTTCTCTATGTTTAGAATCAACCCAAATCTGTGGATTCTTAGTTCCAGACCAAATTTAAATTGCCTTGTGGAGTTTGTTTACTCTTGAGCAGAAACGACTTCCTGTTTCTTCAAGAGGGGTGGAAGAGGAATGTTCTACATGGTCCTAAAATAATCTCATAAGGCTTTGAAGGACTTTCTTTTGCTCTTACAAAGCATCTTGAGTTAAGAGAATCAGAATCATAAAAATAAATACTAAATTTTTCATTTAATAACATGAACTATCTGAGATTTCACAAAATTATGCAAAATTTACACCTTCTCAAAAAGTGGTAAAGAAATCTGAAATGAATATTAAGCATACATATGCTACATTTCTAACATATATGATTTCTAACTTTTAATATTATTATATATTTTTAAAATATTCAATAATGACGATTATCTTCTTTTTCTAGATTTAGAATATAATCGGAAAGTGGGATGCCTGTCTTATTCATTAATCAATCCAGGGCTTAGAATAGTGTTTGTCTCACTATAGAACATATTGGCTTCCTCACTGTTATGAAAATGCTGGGCTATTTTTATGTTACAATCTGGCATTTATTCTTATTACTTATATATTTTTTAATAAATGATGCTCTCACTACAATACATTCACATGCAAAAAAATATTAAACTGTATTTTGACCTAACAAGTAAAAAATTAACTCAAAATGTATTCAATGACCTAAATGTTAGACGTAAAACTATATATCCCCTAGAAGAAAACATAGGTTTATATCTTTATGATCTTGGATTAGGCAATGATTTCCTTGATATAAAAAGTACAAGCAACCAAAAAAAAATTGATGGATAGGACATCATCAATAGTAAAAACTTTCATGCTTCAAAGAATACCATCATGACTGTGAAGTGGTATAAGCATTATTTCCTAATAAAACTATTAAAATATGAAATATGGATCAATTTAGAATGTGAAAGTCCTGAATAGCAAGTACCATAAAACATGACTGAAGAATATAAGGTGTAAAGACATGGGGGAGAGATACTATGCTTATGGAGTAGAAAACTGAATATTGTTAAGATGTCAGATGTTCACTGCCAATTGATCTATAGATCTAGTGAGAACTTAAGTAAATATGAGGAAATATTTCATTTGTTTGTTTTAGTAGAAATTGGCAAGCTCATTCTAAAATTCATGGGGAAATATAGCAGAATTGGTATAGGCACACAACTTTGAAAAAAAAAAAGAAAATTAGAAAATTAACATGACCTGACTTCTAGACTCATTATAAAGCTACGATAATTAAAACTATGTCATATTTACATAAAAATAAAAAAAATGTTTTTGGATAAAGTCCAGAAATAAACTCATCTGTTTCTATCTTAATCTCCATCTGCATCTCCATCTCTATCTCTATCATCTCTCTCCATCTCTATGTATATCATTACTTTATTTTTGAAATGAGTATAAAAAAATTTACTGGAGAAAGTATTGTCTTTTCAACAAGGTATTAGATAAATTGGATATCAATATGAAAAAAGTGAATTTTTATTTATACCTGGCATGTTATGAAATTTAATTTAAAGTTTATAATTGACAAATGTGAAACTTAAAGTTATATGACAAAGAAGAAAACATAGAATATAGCATCAAAAAGCCATGATCCATAAGAGAGAAACTCAAATTGGATTTCATAAAAATTAAGACTCTGCTCTGTGAAAGATCAGACAAGTAGTACATATTTAGAAGTCACACACTGATAAAAGACATATCCAGAATATATACAGAAAATTCAAAAATAAATAAAAATAAATTTTAAAGAAAGATATATAAATGGCAAATGAGCACATGATGCTCGATATCATTCTTCACAAAGAAAATACAATTTAAAACCACAATTAGATACCACCAGATACCTGTTAGACTACTAAAACTAAAAGACTATCAATTGTTGATGAGTATGTGAAGCAACTAGAATTCTCATTCATTGCTGATGAGAGTGTCTGATGGCACATTCTGCTTGCCAAACTGTTATGCAGTTTTTAATATATGTAAACATATGCTTACTCCATGACATAGCAGTTCTACTCCTAGGTTGCAGATGGAAAAAAAAAAATGGTTGTATATGCTTTGAGAAGTCCTCCTTCAAAAACAGTCATAGAAAATTCATTCATAATCATCCTCTAAACTAGAAAAACTCAAATACCTAGAAATGATGGTACTTTTATTCAATGGAGCTCTACACATCAAAATAAATATAAATAAGCTTCTGTTACATACAATTCGGATGAATCTGACAGATGCATGAGTGCAAAAAAAAGCACATAAGAGTAAATACTTAATAAATCCATTTATATGAAGTATAAATACCAGGAAATTTCATTGAGGTTATAGAATTATAATGTAATCTTTGTAGTCGATTATTGAAAGGGAATATGTCACAAAGAAACTTTCTTAGTTCATCGGGAGATTTTTATAATAGTACAATTGTTCCAATTTAAATGTCATAAGGCCAAAAACCTATAAGCCTTTCTAAATACAATTTTAAAAAGCTAAGAATACATGGAAAAAATTATGACAATTTGCAATGTCAACAGTTAAGAATATTAGATAATGAATAATAAGACCTGGAGGAAATTTTTTTTAGCTCTAAGACAATAATACTGGATTGATAAAAACAATCTGTAATTTATCAAAGATTCATAACTGAAATAGTGTAAACATGACCACCTACAATGTTGCTATATTTTACCTTAACACTTATTCCTTTGGTTAGAAAAATCCAAGGATTATTGCTAATAAGGATACTAGAACCTTATAAAGGAACAACTAACCATTGGTATTATACTTTTTCTGGTATTAAAAATTTTAGAGGTAAAAAGTAAAACCTAAATTTTAATCCTAGCCAAGTTTATATGGGATGACAATAAAAATATAATCTAAAATATGTAAATCCTCATAAATTATGACATCCACAATTCATCTTTAAAAATTACTGTATGAGACTGACAAAATAACAAATGTGTCACATTAGAAATTCAAAAGAAGAAAGTTTTAATAAGAAAGGCTAGTGGTATACCAATTTATGTAACCAGGTAAATAAAGAATTAAGCCTAATAAAATATGGATATTGTTGCAAAGTCAAAGGCTATTAAAAAATTATTAACTATAAGAACTTCAGAGTAATAATTTTAAAATTATTATTTAATTTGTAAATATTACAATATAATAAAAACGAGGTATCTATGCAGGTGTGTGCATACATGTATGTGCACATGTGTGTATGTGTGTGTTGTGGGAAGAGGGAAACAGAGGTATATTTCAAAAAATGAGAAAGTTAAAGAACATCAACTTTATCATGTTAGATAGAAGTAATATATTTGTATATTAAAATTCAGTAAGTATATTCAGAAAAGTAAAATTTTCTCCTCAAAGAAAAAAAATATTATGAAATGAAAAAGGATAATTTTTTTTCTTTAAGAAGAAAGCTTGTGATTAAAGAAAATTTATAAAGCAATCAATGGGTCTTTATTTTTTTCAGGTGGAGTATAATTACAGGGCCTCATCTGCCAGAAGATTAAGGTGGACATTAAGGACTCAATTCAGAATGCATTTTGCTATCTTTTTTTTCTTCATGTGTTATCTCTTCTCTATGCTTCTTGAAACATAAGATACAAAAAAAAAAAAACTTTCACATATTTACTAAAAACACTGTCTTTCTCGTTTTGAGATATAAAAATATGACTAGGCTTTGTATTTATGTCTAGTTTTGTGAAAAATATTTTTGATAATACATAAAGTCATTAAATATGAGTAATGCAAAATAAAATCTCATTAATTATGCCTGTGTATCTCTTTAATCTATGATAATTTCATAGAAATTATTGTTCTTTTCTTCTTTCTGGCTTTCCCTGGGTTTTCTTAAGCATATATAACCCAAATATAATTTTTAAAGTTGATGAATCATTTTATTCTGTCGATTCTCTCTTTTAAGATGAATAAATTAAATTCATATGTGCCTCTGGCTCTATTATTGGCCATAACAGGGTAACCACTGATATACTCTTAGTTTTCCTTCCATATACAACTATAAACCTATATGACATAGGAAATTAACTATTATTAGCCATTGAACAGTGGACGCAAAATACTGAATTCCTGAGAGAAAGGAAACTTAAGGTAAGCAGCTTGGGCATCACCCTGGGATTATACACAGACAATTTCCCAATGATTGCACAGAAAGTTGGAGACTAAGCAAAGGACAATGAGCTACTAAGCTGTGGAGGCATAAATCAGGGTTTGGTACTGATGAAGCAGCTTGAATCGTTGGGAAAGAGCACTGGAAAAAAAGGCAGCAATATATAAGTAGAAAAATACAACAAGAAAAAATGGAATTTACCCAAGAATGCAGGTTAGTTTAACATTTTAACATACATAAATTATTATACTAAGAGATTAAAAGCTAAAATTATTTTATTATCTCAGTAAATGCGAGAAAATAAATTTAAAAAATTAGCATCTACTCATGATAAAAACTTTTGAGAAACTAGAACTAAAAGAAAACTTTTATAAAATATAGGCATGTCATTAAAGCTCATAGTGAATATTGTACTTAATGATGAACTATTGATTTTTTTCACTTTATGATAGGAAACAAGGCAACTTTACTCAGTATTTACTTAAGAAAAACAAAATGTCAGACCTACAAAAGTTCATGAGCTTTAATGTTTATAGCAACTTTATTTATGTTAGCCAAAAACTGGAAACAATTCAAATGCCCATGAATAGAAAAATGGATAAAAAAATTGTAGCATACTTATTAAAATGGCATACACCCAACTATAAAATAATTAGCTACTGATAACAACATGAATAAATCTCAAAAACATGCTATTTGGAAGAATACAAATATGAAAAAAAAACTATATCTTTGTGTGACTTCCTCAGATGACATTCTAAGACAGTTAAAGCTAACCCATAGTGACAGAAAGTAATTCAATGGTTCTCTAGTGACGAGGATGCAAAGAGATTGATTGCAAATGTCCTGTGGGAATTTTCCTGTGTAATGGAAATGCATATCTTGACTTGGGTAATGATACATTTGTCATAACTAATCCAGTTCTACATTAAAAATATTTGTCTTACATTGTAAGTAAATTTTACCTACATAAAGTTAACTAATGAAAAGAAATATAAAACTAGTACCTCTTGAAATTTTCTGAACTCAAACATAATAACTTGGTTTGTTTTATGTTGAGACTATTATCATCATAATCAGAAGAAGCATTAAAATAGCATTACCTACTAACTCATGGAAAAATCTTTGGATCAGGCAGAAGTGGACTCTGTTCACTTCTACAAGTAATTATTAGATGTTTACAATCTATCTTGAGCCATGAGGGAAATACAGGACATAATGATGCATAGGACACCATGTGCCCCAAAGTTTAGAGTCTAATGAAGAGCTAGGACACTAGGACATTCAGCAAATAGTTTAAAGTTACTAGGCTGCAGTTTTCACAAATGCAAACTAAGAATATTAATATCTATTCCACAGAGACTCTTTAAAAATAAAAGGCAAAATACTTAAATCAATAGTCTTAGAAAGTAATATAGGCTCAAAAATTGTAGTTTTAAAAATTAGTAGAAAAATTAAAGCAAATAACATAAAATCTATATGACAAAAGAATAAAATTTTACTTTTAAATGATAGAGTAGTGTAAAAACAGTGATACAAAGTATATGACAATAAACACTGGCCCAAATAGACTAATATACTCTTTAAAACTTCCCAAGAACAGATTAGTATCATGCTATATAAACTTGTAGAAAGTATAAAATGGTAGAAGTTTTCTAATTTATTTTACTAAACTGGTGTGGACTCTGATACTTAAACCTGATTAAGAGAGCTCACAAAAGAGTAAACTATAGTATGCATTGACTTATAAAAATAGATGTACTTATTCTAAATAAATTATTAGTAAGTCAATCTCAACTGTATATTAAAATAATACAGCATAATGAGTGAAAGTGTATTCCAGGAATATAAGCACAGGTCAACATTAGGAAATCCATTAATGCTTTTTTTGATATTAATAATTTAAAGAAGGAAAAAAACTTATAGTCATCTCTAAGGATTCCAAAAAGCAAGTAATAAAATTCAACATCCATTTTGATTTCTAAAAGCTTTTAGTAGATTGGAAATTAATGTTTACTTTAGAACCACTAATTTCAATGCTATAATTTCATGCCTAAAAAACCTGAGATAGTCATTTGATAAATATCCAGAATACAAAGCACTTCAATACAAATATTTGTGCATATAATAAATTTTTGAAAATCATCAGTTATCCTTTGTGACAGCTATTTCTTATCAGAAAAAAAATTAAAGGTTCAAAATATGAATGACGTAAAAATAAATTCAATGAAATTTTCTGGAACCAATCTAAAGAAAACTGAAAAAAAAAACATCATTTAGAAACTTGAAAGAAATGAAGGAAAGAAAATATCACAATGCTCAATATTTTCCAAATTAATTATTCCTTCCAGAATTGTCATTGTTTATCATGTACTACATGCTAATTTCTAACATTGTTTTCTAGTTCTTTCGTAGAAAGCATCTACATAGCTTTGAAAACCAAGTACAAATTTTTCCCATTCCCAAACTGTTCATGGAAGTCTGTTATTCTGTCCTCTGGCCTTAAACAACTCCTTCTCTAGACATCTTAATTTGCTATTGTTGTTTCTTTTGTTAACTACCATTTTACACACTTATTACTCTCTGTTAACAGGAGTGGGTAAATTAACCTAGCATCTAGTAGATACAGATAATTAACATGTTTTCTCTGATTAAGCATTTATCACTTAAATCTATATAAAAGTTTTCTAGATTATTCTTGATGAACATAGTTTCACATTTCAATTACTTCTAGAAATATTTAAAGTACAAAACAAATTATGTTATGTAGTTAAAAAATAGTTTTAAATGCATATATTCAATATTAAATGTGGATGTCTTATAGAGAATTGTCGAGTGATCGCCAGATTCAAAATGCATTCATCTAGCCCATGTACATGTACACCTAGCCCCAGAACATGTATACCAATTCATGCCACAGTTTCCCCTGTAATGGAAGTTAACAGAGTTTTATTTTATTTCTCTTCATGAAAGCTCTAATCTCTCAATGCGTATTTTTAATAGTATACATGTCCTGACTTCTGAGAATGCTACACCATCTTCATTTGCCCACGTCTGATTTCAACTGAATCTATGGTAGACAATTTTTTACATGTTAAAACCTCCTATCACAGACCTTCTCTGCTTCTATACCTGAATGATTTCTCTGACACGAGGGGATCCTATTACAGATGCACCCAAAGGGCTTGAAGGCAACTATAAAACAATGTTTCAGCCCTCCTCAGAGTCTAAAGGGACAATTTTAAGGCATGTTCCACATGGGTTTTCAGTATTTACCTGTACATTATTGCACCTTGTGATGGCTTTTCTCCCTTCTTTCTCATTTCCTTCAAAGGTGCTATCTGGAATTAGCTTCTCAATAAACAATCTACTTCATAGTACTTGACTTGGGTTTGCTTTGGGAGCCCCAAAACTAAGCTTTCCTTTTTTGGGGAGAGACTAAAGGGATCTTAGTTCATTTTGCAGGAGGCTATACTTTTTTTGCTTTGTCTCTAGCATTAGTCCTACAGAATCATCTTGTCTCAGTTCTCTAAAGGCTTTTGCTTCCTTGTCAGTCATTTTCCTTCCTTATGGTACTATCTTTTTTCTATTTTTATATAGAAATAGAGTCTAAATCATATAAATATATTAAATTAAAAAAGAAAATAGTGGAAGAGCAAGATATAAGCCACAGGGATCTCTACTCTCTGTCACTTTCAGTTTTGCAAGATTATCACCTCAAAGAAATTCTTGAATAATACAAGTTTAGTGTTTATAAGACTAATTAGAAAGTATTGTATTAAATTCATTGAAAACATAAAACTAAAACTAGAACAGTACACACTATTAAGCAATTTTCCACCTACACATTAACTATATAGTACTTTAGGGAACTGTATTTGGTTTATATCAGAGAATTAAAAAATAAAGTCTAAAGTCCTTACAATGCTCTATACATGTATGTGTATCTGTGTACATTTTTAAAAATTTTCAAAGACTAAGTCTCAGAATCAGTTTATTATTGTGTTAGCCTACTTTGAGGCATCTTGCCATATGTATTGATGAATATTTATAGATAATCTAAATATCAGAAGAATTTCATCATATGTATTTTAAATCTATTACACTAAATTTTGCATTTAGTTGAAATGAACATTTCTGAAAGGTGTCAAAATACCCCTATCTATTTACTTTTTAATAGAAGTCATAAAAACAACATTACTAACTCTGTGTTCTTGAAGTTTCTTTGACAGTTTTCTGAATTTTTCATCTCATTGGATATTTTTTGCTTTTGCCCAGTCAAGTAATATTGAAAATTTGCCAACAAAAGACTTTTTACTGATATAAATGCTCTGTTAGGTCAATACACCTACTGTTTCTTAGGATGAAATTTGCCTACATGTTTATAAATAATGACTATTCTTTCTAAATTTTAGAAACATAGGTTTTGGAATTTCTCTTTGGCTTTCAAAAGTATCACAGAGTAAACTTAAAGTTTTGCTTTTTATTTTCTCATAAAAGGTCATCTCTTTTGAAATTTTCTACTTAATTGATCATTAGGTAAAGGAGTAGAATAAGTATAACTGTAAAAAAAAATAGAACCACTCAAATAATTTTTTGGGAGAACAGCAAATATGTTTCTATGTTAGTAAATTTTTAAAGTCATGAACTTTAACATTTTACTAAAATTTGGAGGAATTATTTTGCAGTTTCAGCAGATTATAGTTTTTTCACTTGTTTTTTTCTTTATTTGAATCACAAAACCTGCTGATTTTGACCATAAGATGACTCCCTAAGTTCAGAAAGTAGTAGTAACAATATTGTCTATGTAACTCCTAATATAAGGGCATTGGTATGTGAGAATCTAGAAAATTAGCAGACATTACAAAGAGAACTGTATTGAAGAGAATCTTCTCTTGGTTTTCTCTTATATCAAACCATTTATCTTTCATAAGAACTATTCTTTTTTTGAGGGCTGTTCTCTTGGGCCTCCTTTATTCCCATATCTTATTAGCAGAATATGAAGATGATAACCTCCATTCTAGGAAAGCAAGCCAGACCAGAGTAGTGTTTCAAATGAGAAAAATATTAAAAGCAAAACTTATTCTAACATTTTTTTAAAAGACTTTCATTTTTTTCTATTATTTATTATCGTTCACCTATAGTTATAGTATTACATAATATCCTGAGAGTCAAGACTAGGGCATGGATTTAAGAATTAGACAAACAAGTATCAGACCACGTATCCTGAGTTGAACTCTGGCTTTAGGTGAAGGCTATAAAAGAAGTCCAGTCTGGCTCACTAAAGCAGGGGACCACATAAAACCTTGGAAGTCAAAGCCAAAGCCAAAGGCAATGTTAAAAAAAAAAAGAAAGAAAGAAAAGCCATTTGTCGGAATTGCCTATAGGCCTTTTTAAAACCCCAGAATCTTGATTTTGACCTAATAAATTAGGTTCTGATCATTGGAGTCAGGCAATTGGATTCCTTAAAACTTTACTGATGATTCAGATGTGCAGCCAGAATAAGGATAACTGATATAGTTTATGATAAAGAATGAACATTTTTATTAAATGTTATATCTCCATGAATTCCTCACAGAATTTCCTATATAAAGCTTCCATGAGCATGATATAATGGTAGGTATCTGAGAAAAATTCTATGATAAAACAGATTCAGATTCAGATTTCTTATACAATTGATTGACTTTTAGTATCTGCCTAGAATTAATCTGGATATGGTATACTAACAAGGTATAAATACTAGATACTGTATCTAACCTCACTGATTCAATTGAAAATAAAAAAAAATAAAATAAATGAACTCTAGGGCAGCAAATAACTTTATATTTTCTATGTATGCTTTAACATAATAGTTACATTATTTTTAAACAAGGTGTAAACTAATTTTATTACTATTTAATCAGACATTTTTATTGATTTATGATGCCATTTCAAATATGCTTTATCTCTTTATTCTCATTTAAGATGGATTTTTGTTGTTAGTGTTCCACTATACTTGCATTTAAATATTTTTTTCTCATAATTCTCTTTATTCAGGAGAGACAGCAGTAAAATATAGTCTATTGTCCAAATTGTGGCATTATTAATATTAATGCTGGGACCATAGGTGTAAATTTGAACCATGTAGTTACCCAATCGGTTGCCCTAAACAAATGCTTTGATACCTAGGGAGAGTACTTATTTTAGAGGTTTTTTTTTTTTTTAATAAGTAAAAAAATCTTTCCTAATGCAACCAAGTGTTCTCGCTGTTTTCTTTTAATCTTAATAATTACATATTGATTTTCAAAATCTGCCATTGCTTATTAAATAGGTGTTAGAAGCAAAATTATGTGTAAGTTAGATGCAGACTTTCCTGGTGTAGTCAATCCCTTTGTATCTTTTGTTAGTTTTCTTACTGACAGTGACCAAAAAGGATGCCTATAATAGACCTCTCTACCTTCACTAGGAAAATGTGTGTGCAAACCTCCTCTCTCAGACCAGACTCACACAGATTCTTGTCATCAAACTTTAAGCAAGGAAATATGCTAAATTCACTATTATAATTCAAAGAAAACTTGTGACAAACTATAAAATAGCTGCCAGTTCTTCCAAAATTTTGTAAACCATTATAAACTATCCTTTCCTGAACTGATGATCTTTATCTTGATCAAGAAAAGGATAAAAGTTAAAAGTTATTTTTATATTCAGATGTTGGGCATAAAGGCTCAATATCAGTCACTGTCACAAACAAATATCCCATGGATTTCATCTTGACATTGGTGATTTCTGTAAAAGTGAGAATATGTATTTTGAATATTTTAAACACCCTATCAGGACTTCAAACAATTTTTCAGGGTAACTTCATAGAACCAAAAATTGAGTCTGTACTCTCTATTATCTCCATGTGCTTACAAAATAAATTGTAAGCACATCCATTTTTTTCCAGAGAAATCGAGGGTCCAAAGCTGTCTGCTATATCAAGACAAAATCCTTAAGTGTTAGAAAATGGTTAAGAATTAAGGGGCAGACACTCAGAGACCTGAAGGGGAAAAAGTCTGACTAGCTCAACCATGCCACTGGAGGTGAACCCATAGATCTTAGTCTGACTCAGATTTGAAGGAGTCTTATAATCTAGCTTGAGCCCTTCTTAGCCACACTTCTCTGAGAGAGGCCCTACCTCTCTTAGGACCCAAGGAAACATGTTCTAATGTGCCTCTGGAGGCAAGCCCACCTATATTAGTCCAAATGTAGATTGTGCAATAGCCTCGTGGCCTGACTTCAATTCTACTTAGCCATGATCTGGGGGAAGTCTTGCCCACCCAAGAATCTGGCAGGAGGTACACTCATTTGTACCCTGAGAAATAGGCTTTCAGACTACAATCTCACCTGTGGATGTTGAAGCAGCCTTGTGACTTCATTCTAGTTTTTATCAGCTGTGATCAGGGCTCAATTTTTCCCATGTGGAAACCTCTTAGGGATCCAGAGAGAGATGTATACATTTATTCATGTGGTAATGAGTCTACCATCTGTGAACCCTAAATCATATCATTGTCCCTGTGCTAGCCCTATAAACCAAGGTTTGGGAGGTAGTCCTATCTCCCTCAGAGAAAAACCAAAATCCATACCAGCCCAAACTTGGTAACATTGACCCTACTGTGGACCTAATAGCAGCAACATGATCAGCTCCAACCCTACTCTACTGCAATTGAAAATTATACTATCATCCTGAAACCTGACAAGAAGAAATCTTTATTTATTTGCTACACCAATCTATAAACACTAGAAGAGGTATTTGCTCCTTGAAATGCACAGATAGCTACATGGATCATGAAGCATCAAGCAAATTTGATGTCACTAAAAGGAAATTAGCAAAGATTTAGTAACCTACCCCAGAACTGGAAAAATGGAAAATGTGGAAAATTCACAAATACTTGAAAATTAAAAACACACTCCTGAACAACTAATGAGTCAAAGAAGAAATAAAAAAGGAAATCAAAAAGCACCTAAAAACAAAGAGAAATATAAGCACAACATACCAAAATGTATAGAATGTAGCAAAAGCAGTTCTAAAAGGAATTTTATAGTGATAAATGCCTACATTTGGAATAAAGATGTCAAATAACCTAATTCTACTCCTCAAGAAACTAGAAAAAGAATAAAATAAGCCCAAAGTAAACAGAAGAAAGGAAATAACAAATATTAAAACAGAAATAAATGAAATACAGACTAGAAAAACAATAGATCAATGAAACTAACAATTTTTGCAAAAATAAGCAAAATAGTCCTTTAGCTAAACTAGTCAAGAAACAAAAAAAGGACTTGAATAACATTAAAATTAAGGAGGAGACATATAAATGATACACATAATAATAAAGGATCATAAGAGAATGTTATTAAGAATCCTATGACAAGAATTGGATAACCTAGAAGAAATGAATAAATTCCTAGAAACCTATGATCTACAAAGAACAAATCATGAATGAATAGAAAATCTGAACAGAACAATAGCAAGGAGATACAAAATTAATATGCAAAATTGATGTATTTCTATTTTGAAAAATTAAGAAGATAATCTAATTTACAATACTGTTAAAACAGATAAAATACTTAAAACAAATGTAACCAAGGAGGTGACAAATCTGTACATTAAAGCCATAAGACATTGATGAAAGAAATTGAATAGATATTAAATAGAAAGATATTCCATGCACATGGCTCAAACAAATTAATGTTAAAATCTTTATATTACCCAAGTCAATCTACAGATTTGAAGAATTACCTACAAAAAATTTCAATGACACTTTTCACAAGTAAATTTCTTAAAATTTTTATTGGACTACAAAAGATTCTGAATAGTCAGAGCAGTCTTGACAAAGAAGAAAGCTGGAGGTATCATGCTTACATATTTTAAACTGTATTACAAAGCTATCGTAATCTGAACAGTGTGGTACTGACATAGAAACAGACACATGTCAATGGAATAGAATAGAGAGCCCTGAAATATAACCTGCGTATGTATGGTCAACTAATCTTCAATGAGGACACCAAGAATATTAATGGGACTATTTGATATTCACATGATGAACAATGAAATTGAACTCCAATTTTATACTGCTCACACAAATGAACTCAAAATGGGTTAAATATTTAAATATAAGATTGGAAACCATAAAACTCCTAGAAGAAAACATGGGAAAAAGCTCCTTGACATTTATCCTGACAATGAGTTTTTGGATATGACACCAAAAGCAGGTGATAACAGGTGAATGTCACCCTGAGTTATTTGTAATTTTATCAATCATAAATATTGCTTTAAATTGTCCAAATAAAGAATAAAAATTTATTTTCAACTTTTGAAATAATTTATTTTGTTACTTTGTCCACTTAACATACTGATGTATTATTAATTTCTATCTTTTTAAAAAATGTTTAAGAACACTAAATTTTAATCTTTCTACTTAACTGTACTCTCCTATTTTATTGATCATAACACTTTTAGAAGATTAGTTTAGATATTCAAAGTTCTCAAAAAATATATAGAACTGAAATGAGTGTGAATTAAGTAAAAGATATAAAAACATACTAAAAATAATATTTTTGAATTCAAATATATGTACATAATTTTAGAAATTTTACCAATGTAGCGACTCACTTCAAATTAAAATTTTAGACCTTTTATGGCGAGAGCAAGTATATTTTAAAATGTTTGCCTGCCACAAGAACTCTATTTTTTAACATCTTTTTCTCTTTATCTTCCAAGCTGAAAACCTACAAAGTTTAAATTTGGGACCCTATAAGCTCTTAGTGATGCAAATATTTTGAAAATGCAAGAGAACACATTTGGAAGAAAGTATTATCATCATTGTAAACACAAATTTGGTTCTGAGTCAAGTAACAGTAGGTTAACTGGAGGAAAAATAACACGAAACATTCTACTTAAAATTAAAATAATGCTTTTTAATTTTACTTAATATAATGATTCAAATATGCAAAATTTAAGAGCAATTGCTTTTTATGTTATGATAACTGTTGAGCATTAGTTTGGTTGAGGCTGTCTTTTAAAAAATTTTAGGTATGAGAAGAGTCTTACATAAAAAGCTGTTTTTCTCTTTCCAGAGGAAGATTTAAAACAACAACAACAAAAACTATCATCAAAAATGACCTTAATGTCTGAGAAGAGAGGACACAGAAGAAGATGCGAGAAGAAAGGAGTGGTCCTACTCAAAATGCAAAGTTGCTCACATATACTTACTCTAAACAGAAGCTGAGATCTTTATCTTTAAACTTGCTCTCTGGCAGCATCCATTTGTCTGATGCTAAGCTTGCCAATGATAGTTGGTTAGAAAGGCAAAGAGAAGATATTTTGGAGGAAAAGAAGGAACTCAACACTTACTTATCTTAAAACTCAAGATTTTAAACATTTATGCCCTTGTGTAAGGACAAAACCTGCCCTTACTGCACTATAAGTTAAGGTTATATGAAACTGTCAATTGTCTAGGATGTTTGCCAATGTTATGCTAAGAAAAAAGCCATATATATATAATTTTGGAATGTATTAATAACTTCTGAAAGATGTTTGAACTCATATCATATACATAATTTTAAAGCCAGATAATTACTAATGCTGAGTTTTAAAACAATCAAAGAAAGAAAATGATCTCAAGTTGAAAGCTTAACGGCCATGTTTCAACCTGGAGGCACTTTTTCATCAGAAACTCTAATGGAACTTTGACAATAATGTTAGAAATAAAGTTGCTTTAACTCAGAAACGTACTTACCAAATGAAAGAGAACACAACTAATTACATGGTAATTGCTTTATATACAGTACCTGCAACATGGTATTAGTCATTATGGATGATGACAGATGGGTCATGATACTTTTTCTCACTTTAGCACTGCAATTGCCAAGCAGGATCTAATTATTTTTCACATTCCCATATGAATGTTCTCATCTATGGCATTTAATAAGCTTTTTTTCTTTTTATTCTATTTTATAAGTTGTTTATCTCCTGCAAATAATATTTTGAGTAGAGATGACCAATCAAAAATAAATGCTAAGCAATATTGTGAAAAATATTATTTTCTACTCAAGTGGACAGGTAAATGGGGATTAGCCCTGATCTATTCTACTTAAATTTAAGTATCTCATGATGATAAAGTCTATAAAAATGGGCAGCTCATGTTGTTCCATTGTAATTCTCCCTCTTTGGTTGAACACCACAACCCTAATTGATCAATACAACTTTCTAATGAGTTATTTCTTAAAAGCTACAGACAAGTGTCTATCATAAGGTTTAAATGTCTCATTCTGTGCTGTTACCTTTTTTAAAAAATTTAATTTTATTTATTAGTTTCAAGTATACAAAACATTGGTTAGACGTTATATAGTTTATAAAAGGATCCTCCTAATTTCTCTTTCTCTCCTTGTGCTATTACTCTTTTGCAAAGACAAGGTACAATAAGAATCATGACCATTCAAAATAAATACTTTAATAATGTTAAAAGCAAAAACTAATTCATTTTAAAGCTGTCTATATAGTTTGCAAAGAGTTTTCACAAATATACTTTTTTTCACAACCTAACTATGAGGCAAATAAGGAAAAGATCATTATCTCTACATTTTCACTAGATCACTGAAACTTAGAAAGTTGGTGATTTGACTTGTTCAAAGTCATACAACCCACAAGTGAAGAAAAATCGGATCTGGACACATATCCTTTTGCTACTGCTTCAGGAATATTTTCTCTATGCAATATTTAAGCTTAATTTCTTAATTGTGTTATATAACAAAACAGTAATTTGAAGACAAAGGCAAAGAACAAAGATGGACTAACATTTGTTGCACTGTTCTACATTGAGTACAGAAGTACCTCACTTTTAAAAAACATTTTTTACATCCCTATGCGATATTCATTTAGAAAACATTTTAAATTCAATCGAATGACTCATTATTTCTTTTTTAATTTTAGAATTGTATATGCTAACTTTACTAAAGAAATTTCAGAAACCCATTTTCTTTGTTTACCGGTTCACAAAATAATAAGTCGATTCTTTTTTTATCTTCCAGAGGTGACTAATGAAATATATTGTTACTTTTTTTCAAGTTTGTAAATATCATATGAACTCATGGGTTTAAATTTTATTTATGTGCCTTAATTAACAGTAGTTATTATTCTTACTGCTGATGCTCAAAGGATACTATGAGTGCTCACTGCTTTTATTAGTCCTATAGAGTATATATATACACACACATACACATTCAGGAAGAGAGAGAGAGAGAGATTATGAGTAATTGACTCATACAGTTATGGAGTGTGAGAAGTCCTACAATCTACTGTCTGGAAGCTGAAAGCCCAGGAAAGCTGGTAATATAATTGAGTTCAGAACCAGGGAATCCAATGTTGTAAATATAAGTTCAAGGGCAGAAAATAAGATGAGATGTCTCTTCTCAAAAAGAGAGACAGAAAAAAAGTGAATTCCTCCTTTCTCTGCCTTTTGTTTTATTCAGATCCTCAAAGAACTGGATGATGTCCACCCACACCTTACTGCTTCCACTGATTCAAATACTAAGCTACTCAAAAACACCCTCACAGATGCCCAGAAATAACGTTTAAACTGGGAACCCTCTGGCACAGTCAAGTTGAGACATAAAATTCACCATCACACAGCTATTAAATCAGACCTCATTTCCGTGTCATTGTAATGGACAGAACTAGAAAATATTTGGGTATGTGTGTATATTTTGTTGCTGTTAACTTTTGCTTTTAAGATAAAATATTGTGAAGTTTATATTAATATTTCCAATTAAATTCAGGAATACAAAGACTTTACTTAATCTCTTCCAACTTCTATCTGTTTCTCTTCTCCAATGCTGAAAATCTCTGTCCTTAATAATTTCATAATAATTAACTCATTTGTTCAATCACACACTACACACAGAAAAGTTTCAGGATAATAATGCCAGCACAGTATAATTAAGGAACTCTCACTGCCCCCACCTGGGTTGTTAGTTCTTTCTCTCTTGGGTATAGAACAAAAAGGTGTAAAGATTATAATGTTTTTAAATCAATCAAAATAATAATTTCTGTGTGGCTATGCCAACAACTCAGTAAATATTTATTTTCATATGTTCATTTGGACTTTTGATTTTAACAATTGCTTTTTCATTATTTACTTTTGCTTTATCATTTCTTTAACACTTTTGGTTCCAAAGTCAAATCTGCAAACCAAGGTATTTTTAGTGCAGTTTAGCTTATGTTCTATTAGCTAACTATTTTTTAAAGTTATGGTTTATTTTTACATTTTTAAAAGTATAAGTATGTAATATAAGATGACACATGATAGAGAGAAAGATAGATAGGTGATAGATAGATGATGATGGTAGATAATAGAAATAGAGGTAGAGAGGTAGGTAGGTAGATAAGAGTTAAATAGTTATAAATACTGCTTGTCTTTCTTAGGTAAGTGCTAAGAACAGCCCTCCTGGCCTGGAAACTCCTCCTCCCCACTAATATCTCTGCCTCCCCCAGCCAGGGCAAAAGGGTGAGAGAAGGGCTGGCTTTCCACTTTCTGCAGGCTTGTCTCTTCTGCTCATCCTGGATTTGCCCCAACTCACAGGTTACCCTGGACCTCAATTTTCCTACTTCGAAGATGAAATGGACAAAGAATTATCAGACATCAAGAAATGTTCTTACCATGAGGGACAAAACAAGAGACCAAAAGTAGCTCTGTGGGAACAAAAAAATTCAGAAAACAGAAGAAAACTTAAAAATTCTAAAATAAACATCCTCAAGAAGTTAAAACAAGAACATTTCTTTTTTAAAAGGGGATATTTTGAGAATAAGAAAGAACTCTTGGAAATTTCAAAGAATATGGCAGTAAACATCAGGATGTATTAGAAGAAATGAAAAACAAAGTTGAGAACATCCTCCAGCAAGCAGAAGAAAAGATTTTAAAAATTAGGAATAAATGGTTAGGTAAATTAGATGATTAAGTCAAGAGGATCAAGCATCCAGTTATCCACAAAGCAAGAAGATAGAAGAAAGGAAATTGCCAAAGAAATGGAAGTTCAAGCAAGCAGTGTTCAAGTCTTTTAATGGCATCTGTTATTCAAATATTAAAATGTTTCCCTACATAAATACCTATTACCTAAGTCACATAAATATGCCCTCTTCCCTCTCTGGTGGTCACCAGTCCCTGTGACTGCCCACCACCAATTTACCGGTCAGCCCACCATGACCACCTTCCCTGCAAGACTGCCAGGGGGCAGATGTACCTCTGGTACTGTCCCAGAAGTGAGATCAGGTGCTCACTAAACCTTCCACTGCTGGCCAGCCTCCCCAAATTCACCTTTGCGAGGCTACCCCCAGTAACCACAGTCTCTGCAAAGCCTGTACTTTGGGTATTTTTCTGGACATCAGTAGATGGAAGACAGAGGAAGTGATGCTAAGGCTACAGCTCCCATATTAGCAAACATAGTGGCCACATCTACCTTGAGCCCACTGGGCCTGTTATACATGATTCTCCCAGTGATCTCCCTCCAGCTTGTTGACCCCACCACTTTTTGGTGGGGCTCCTCCTCCTTCTCTTTAAGATCTCCTTTCATGGACTTCAACCCAGCATCTGGAGGACCACTCTCTACCTCTGCACACCGCCATGTGAGGGCATAGACATATCGGGTACTAAATGGATAGATGCAACCAAAACAGACCCATGTGTCTGACCACTCCTGGAAGGCAGGCATCTCATGCCACCTTTCCCCTCCCCTTTCTGTGCTCATGTTTCCAAGTATGGCACCTCCATCTACCCAGGTGCCCAAACCAAAGATGAGGGCCTCCTCTCCAATTCCATCTCCTTTGCCCTTTCGCACCATGGTGGGCAATGTACTTATAAGAAGCCTGGCTACAGAGAGTCTGGTGAGGAGAACAAGCTCACATTTTGGAGTTCAAAGTCCACATCCTGACCATTTTTTTAAATTGGATTTTGTTGTTGAATGAGTTTTTTATATATTTTGGCTGTTGGCCCTTATCATAGGTATCATTTGCGAATTCCTTCTCCCATTCAGTTGACTGCCTTTCTTATTTGTTCATTTTTTAATTGAGTTGTTTTTTGTTGCATTATAGAAATGCTTTAGATATACTATATTTCAACCCCTTATAGGATAAATGTTTTGCAAATATTATCTCTAATTCTGTAAATTGCTTTTTAATAAATGAACAGGGCAAACAGAAACTCATGGGCATGGGCAATACACTAGTGGTTACCAGAGGATAGGCAGGGGGAGGGGAGGTAAAGAGGGTAAAGGGAGTCAAATATGTGGTGATAGAAATGAATACACAGTGTAAACATATATATGCCTTATTGTTAAAGTGTACAGTTGAAACTTATTGGATTTTGTTAACCAGTCACCAAAAAATAAATAAATGAATAAATAAATGGATGGATGAATGAATGAATGAATAAATAAATAAATAAATAAATAAATAAATATGGGTTGCTTTTCACTCTTTTGATTTTGTCCTTTGATGCACAATTTATTTTAAGTTTGATGTAGTCACATTTGTCCATTTTTGCTTTTGTTACCTTTGCTTTTGGTGTCATATTTAAGAAATCATTGTCAAGTTTAATGTCATAAATATTTTTTCTATTTTTTTCTATAAGTTTTATGGGTGTGAGTTTTATATTTAGATTTTTAGTCCATTTTTAAGATAATTTTCATGTATGGCATAACCTAAAGATTCAACTCTATTCTTTTGCATATAGATATTCAATTTTTCCAACATCATTTTTTAATTTTTTAATGGTACATTATCATGTTAATTATGTACCAAGGGCTTTTTAAAAATACTTTACACATATTAATTCACTTAAATTTTGCAACTATTTCATAAGATAGTTACCACTCTTATTCACATTCTATGGATGAAGAAACTGAGGCATAGAGAATTCAAGTAAGTCATGAAGCTAAAAAGCATTAAAACTAAGATTCAAGATCAAGAAACTCCTTAGTCTTTTTTTTTTTACTACTGTTTTGTAAGTATCTATCTAATAACAATATATTTAGTACCAATATGTCCCAAATGCTATTCTAATTATAGGAGGCTTATAGAAAACAAAAGACAATTCCCTGACCTGCTATGCTTACATTTTACTCACAATTCTGACTAAATGATGAGACAAGCAAATAATTAGCATGAAAAAGAAATAAACTAATTATACAATAGTGAGCAGCTAACATGAGGTAGGGTAGAGGGAATCTTTATAAAATATAATGGTGGTCAAAGAACGCCTTACTGAGAGGTGAAATTTGAACTAAAACTATAAGATGGCTATGTGAGAGTTAGAGGAGGAGTTTTATAGAGTGAGACCAGTAATCAGAATATTTAAAATGAATGTTGATAAGGATGATCAGTGTATAATAAAAAATTCGATCTCACCCCAAAAGTGTTTTGGACTTTAATTTTGTCTTCTAGAAGATAATCTATGTCATACCTGATAGGATTGTCTTTGCTTGGGGTGCTGTGTGTGCTGGACACATGGGTGTTGATTTGTATAATATGAAAGTGCCTCACACAGTATCTGAACATAGTAAGTCAATACTATAGTTGTGAACTTATATTGTAGAAATCTCCTTAGGATATCTTGATCTGGGATAATGTCCCTCAATGAGGCTACTGCCTCATCATTACCACTGTGAGAATCATTATCTTAGTTTAATATTCTCTCAGAATAACATAACTGGGAGAAATTCCTCTTTTTATTGTTTATTTTTTACAGGACACACAAATTTTCCCTTCACTTCTAGCGACAAGGCTCTGAGTAGAAAAAATGTTTTTCCTTAACAATATGTGAGTCAATAATAAATTGATGATTGATTCAATAATACAGTCATTTATATTCTGCCATCTTATAGTCTCTGCATATTTTTATTGTTATGGTGCATTTTTGGCAGTTATTCAAGTTTGACCTCAAGATCACTGATGTAGTTTTTGGAACTGTGATATTGTTCTTTTAATTTTTATTAATCTTCCTCTTTTCAACCTCCCTGTTCTTATTCTACTTAGATCACATTCTTCACATCTTGGAGCTGGATTCTTTTGGGCCAGCTCTTATTTAACCTTCCCAGTCTCAGTATCTTCACTAAAAGTAAAAAGTTAAAGGATGAGAACTATGTTATGGGGTCACAGTCCGGATTCGATATATAAACAGTACAGTTGCTTGCATGATGTCAAACATAGCTGGTTTTCAATATACATTAGCTTTTATTTAATCACTAAACTCAGCAAAAGGTGGAAATAAGTGTGTACATTTTTTTAAATAAAATTCTAAGATAATCAGAAAATTCAGTGAGTCAGAACACATTGTTCTGGTTTTAATGTTCTGTTTCTGTGTTTTACATAGAAAATATGAAAAGAGAAGAGAGTTAGTTTTATTAATGGTTTTATTATTAAAATAATAACAAATTTAAGTTTATTTAACATCTAAATATAAATTTTCAAGTACTTTGATATCATATCTAAATTAGTATAATTAATAATAAAACTAAATGTGTAAGGCCCTTTACAAATTACTTTTTTTAAAATTATCTCATTTTATTTTTAAAATAGCCTATAAGATCATCGTATAAACTATTGGCATAAACTCTCTGTTTCATCAAAATTAACAAAATGACTATATATTGGAAATGTAATATGGTTTTTTACAAATACAACTAATAAGAGGAAGATCTGTGATTTTAATCTGAGTGTTTGGCTTTAAATCTGATTCTTTTTCTACTCTACCTTGTAACTTTAAACTGTGCTGGGTACTTTTCAAACCTTTGCATATGCAGAAGCAATTTGTTTGTTTTCCTCACACTACCTCTATTTTTACATCACCAAGATTCAATGTGAATTATAGAAGAAATCACTGAGCCCCATTCAAGAAATCCACTTCAGTTTTGCCACCTCCCCAGTCTCATGCCCTGTATCCTACTGGTTTATAAACTCTTTAAGCCTCTTGTCTTACTGTCATTTAAAAGCACTTTCTTTGTGTTTATATTGTAGTTTAATAAGTTGTTCTCATAATTTCACTTGGCCTTGGCATTTCTGCTTAATCTCCAAAGACCTGCTCTGAGAATTTCAACTTGTTCTGATTTCCCTTAGCCTCTTCAAGATTTCAAAAGGTATATAATATATTCCTGTTGATACAAATGACTAAAATTGGGCATTTGCTATCATAAGCAGCAGAGCAAAGGTGGATGGAACAATTTACAGGGCTTAGAAAGAAAGCAAAACAGAAAAAAATGTAGTATTAAGCAAAATGAGACTGATACAAAATGTAGACTTGCATGCCTATATATATATATATATATATATATATATATATATATATATATATATATATATATACTTCACTCAGTTCCTACCATTAAGAAAGTGAGAGAATATGTAATAGGAGCTGAATTTTCTAACTAGCCATGGGAATAGGTTTAGAATTTACAAAAGACTTTTTCAAAGCTAAATTCCTGTTTAGAAATCTATCAGCGGTAATAACAATGAGCTTGAAAATAAATATAGTCTGAAATGGTCCTTTCCTGTTCATTATAGTCAAATTTTCCAACTATAGTCTGTAGCAACATTTCCCAACCCCTAGGACAGGGACTGGTACCAGCCCAAGGACTCAGGCTACACAGCAATGAGTGAGTGGTGGGCAAGTGTGGGAAGCTTTATTGGTATTTGCAGCCACTCCCCAGTGCTAGCATCACCACCTCAGTACCTCCTCAGATCAGGAGCACAGGTCCCTGGTGCCAAAAAGGTTGGGGACCTCTGGTAGAGGACTAGATCCTACAGATCCATTCTGAATCCTAATGTTCTCTTGGATTGCAGTCACTGTCTTCTTTGGCAGTGTCCCCAATATTTCTTAATATGTAGCACAAGAGATGGTCAATGCAAAATATCACAACCTGGTTTCTCTCTTGACATGCTTCAGAGCCTACCTGACTCTGTGCTAACATTTAAGAGTTTTTATGATAAGGATCTCCAAATTTTTATCTGAAAGAATGAACAAATTGGCAAATAAACCCAGAGGTAACGCACTGAAAAAATGGTTTAGTAGATTGAAATGTGAAAATATCTTTACTTGTGGCTACTACAAAGAACAAAATCCTAACACTGAGTAAAACAATTTTGTGAGATACTCAGATGCTTCTAATTTAGATTTGATGCAGTAAAAGTTAGATCAAGAACACATACCTTGCATACATTTAAGCAAATATTGTCTATCTTGCTTGTGCTGATTTCAACTTAAAGTTGATATCTTAACTTTTACAATTTGGCTTCACCATGTGGTAGGAGTTTTACGTAGCAAGAGCTATTTAACTTTCTTGAACTTTAGACTCTTTTTTGGAAAATTTGAATAAATCTGTTTTATCTCTCAGGGATGGAAATATAATTAAGTAAAATATGTGAAAGTCTCTAGAAAGATGCACTACAATTATTGGATAAATATTATTGAAGTAAATTAGAAATAGACAATAGTAACAATGGGTTTAAATCATTTTTAGCAATATTCATAGTAATGTTATATGTACTATTATAACTACATACATACGCAAACTTGGCACAAATTCTCATTTTTTAAAATTATTTATCATTTAACTCCCAAGCCTTTTGTATATGTCTCACAGGGCTTATCACTCTCTGACTTATATTAGTGTTATTTATAATTATGTCTTATTTAAGACTGAAATGGTGAAAAATAATTATTGAATGTATTTCTTTCCCGGGGCTTTCATAACAAAGTACTAAAAACTGGGTGGCTTAAGCAAAACAAACAGTGTCTCACAGTTATTGTGGCTAAAAATCTGAGATGAAGCTGTTGAAGGGTTTGGTTCCCTCTAAGGCCTGTGAGGGAAGGATCTGTTCCAGATCTCTCTCCTTGGCTGTCTTCTCCTTATGTCTTCACATTGTCTTTTCTCTGAAAGTGTTTGTGTCCAAATTTGCTTTTTATAAGGACACCAGTCACATTGCATTAACATCCATCTTAATGACCCTGTTTTCACTTATTTACTTGTATAAAAAGACTATCTCCAAATAAGGTCATATTCTGAGTTACTGTGGCTTAGAAATCCAACATATGAATTTGCAGGGGGACATAATTCAGCCTATAACAGTGTCCTTTCACTGGAAACTGAAGATTTTCTAGAGAAACCTTCTGGAGTTATCTGATTCTGTAGGATTCTGCATATTTCACTGTCTTTGATAATTTATAACTGAAGATTAAAAATAACTTTTATAGAAATGCTGATAATGTACATGGTTTTTGTCTTTTAAAGATGTAACTAATTACTCTTCTATGTAAAGAGGCCTGTTTTGTATCAAATAGCAAAATCTTTCATCACTTTTGATTATCTATATAATATTCTTTAATTGATTTTTGAGCCAGGTTTTACACCTAAATGATTCCCTCATTAATTTATGAATTAAATACAATCTTTGATATGCTTGTTTTATATTTGTATGAGGCATTATTTTACCTTATAAAAATATTTTTAATTCTTATTTATTCAATTAGATCAAAAACACCTAGGAACAGTAACTATGTCTGCTCCCTGGGTATCAGAAACCCAGTGAACCAGTGATCAGGATATCTGGTGTTCACGTTATTCTGCCACCTACTAGCTATAAGATCATAGAGTCAGGCACAGTGGATGGATCCAATTCTCTGATCATCATGATTCTGTCAGTTTGGGATATTCATTATAATTTATGATATACTTAGCCAATCAAAGGTTCTGAAAAGAATCATCATTCATTCCTTTTTTTTTTTAATGGAAATAGAAGTACAGAACCTTTTGCAATGGGAAGAAACCTAAAGATAACCTAATGTATGTTTGCAAACTTAGGTACTTGTCTAAAGAGAAATGACTTATGTCTCCATCCCTACATATATGTATGCATGTTCCATATCACACTCATATTCTTTAGCTGTATATGCCATATTTGTTCAACATGGCGAGATTATACTGGCCTCAGGATTAGGTTTGGTCATGACTGTTACAGCTTTATATCTGAGGTTTATCTCTGACATCTCTGGCACTAAAGAGAATAGAGCTGAGATAGTTCCAAAAGTAGTCTCAGAACAACAGATTGTAATGATCCAACTGGTACTTTCAGATCTCAGTCCCCAGGAAAGCAGATAATAGCAGATAACATTTGCTAACCATTCTAAGTTCTTTACATATATTGACCTTATAAGCTTCTCAGAAAACTCAATGAGGTAGAGAATGAGATTACTTCATTTTACTTGTTCAGAAACTAAAGAGCAAGTTGAGTAACTTATCCATTCAGCTAGTAGTTGGAAGAACCAGGACTCAAACCCACACAGTCTAGCTCTAGAACCTTGCTCCTCATGATTATACTTCTATCTTCCACTATAGTGAGGCTAACAAATTATTCTGTAATCCTTAAAAAGCTCTACATCTTGACCTGACTCTGCTTGTATCATCTAGAGGACACACGCACACACACACACACACACACACGCACACACACACACACACACATTATTTTTCTTGTTGTGAAATAGCATCGAAACTATAAACAGAAAAACTCAAATGTATTATAAATGTGGACCTTTGCATTGTTCCATGCTGCATTTTTAAACTATACTCTGTTGCATGATACATCCTCATAGTTTATTACTTTAAGAATTTAGCATTAGCTTGCAATATAGCATATATATTATATTGCTGTATATATTATGTATACTTCATATATATTTTATACATTTTCTATATTATTAAGAGATTTAATTCCAAACACACACTCACCAGACATTCATCCACACATATTCTTCCTCTCTTTCACACTTACATACACACACATACCCTTTTGCTGTGCCTCTTTAGGGTCTTACAAAGAAAACTGATAGAATATTTAATACTTCCCTGATAGCTACTTTAAATTTTTTTTTCTTGCCTGGACAAACACCAAAAAGTTAAGTATCTTTTATTCTGGGAGTCACACAGTGTATTTAAAATGTTATTAGATAATTTAGAGTAGGAAGAATTTTGCACATCATCTTAAAATCATTGAAAGCCTATTGGAAGGTAAAGAAAAATTTGTTAATCTACTCACAATACCTCTGTCACCATATGTGTGAGAATTTTCTCACACCAACCAATTTTCCAACTCTATGGACACCAACTCTATGGATGTGTTAAAATTAAGTTCTGATGCTAACTATCTAGAGTTAGTTCAGACCTGACAGGTTAAGGGCTCAGTCCCACAACACTGAACCCCATTTCAGATGCCAGTCACAAGTCCCAGGTTGTTAACCTATATTTCTGACCAACCAGTTGTAAATAAGATGTCCCCACAAACCCCTCCTCGGTTTTGATAATTTGTTATAATGTGCCACATAATTCAGGGAAACAATTACTGACATTTACTGGTTTATTTTAAAGTATATTGCAAAGAATACAGATGAACAGCCAGAGGAAGAAGTGCATTGGGAAAGGTCTGGAATGATCTTGAGTGAAGGAGCTTCTACCCTCATGGAGTTGGGCTATACCACCTTCACAGCACACACATGAGTTCCCCAACATGGAAGCTTTCAAAACTCCATTGTTTTAGGGTTTTTATGGGGTCTCCATTACATAGGCATGATTAAATCATTGGCAATTCATGAATGTTTCAATCTTCATCCCTTATCCTCTCCCAAGAGGTTGGTGGGTGGGGCTATAAGTTCCAACCCTCCAATCATGTCTTTGCTTTTCTGGCAACCAGCCCAAATTCTGAAGCTGTCCAGGGACTCCAGCCAGTGGTCACCTTATTAGCATTCAAAAGACAATCATCACTCCAAAGATTCCAAGGGTCTTAGAAGTCTATGCCAGGATCCAGGGACAGAGTCAAACATATATGTCTTATTATATCACAATGGGCAATGAATTTTGTTTATTATATAAATAATTTTGATATATGTGAAGCTTAAAATAGAAGGAGGCTCTTTAGCATTGTTTAACTTTTTTTTCAACCAAAATAGAGTTAAAATATAATTACAAATGGTCCTTTACTCTTTATTGTAAAGTATGTGCAGGTCTCTATTTAGAAGATCTTTCTTCATCTTTCCTCTTCCCTAGCCTTTGTGTATCACCTTCATCAAGGAAGTCTATCACTGACAATTATCACCCTCTGTCTGAAATATAACACTTGAGGATCAAAAACACATACCTTAAAATGACCACTGGTCGAATTTTTATTTTCACCTGTGCCAATACGTGAAGAAAAACCAAACATTCATACTAAAGAATTTTTAGCAATGCATCATATATTCAACATTTCAAATAGAAAAGAAAAGAATATATACAGCACACACTTTACTTAGGAAAAATTCTCTAACACGCAGTCATTTCAAAACTTTTTTTTCAGCTGCACAGTCACCTATCAAATACCTTCTATCTATAGTGCATGCCCCAACCTTTCAAGTCTTTCTTTTTTTTTTTTTACAAAATAATTTAGGTCTTTTCAGCTTCTGATTCCAAAGTTAGATACCTTGAATCTGTTATGTTACACAGTTCTTAAGAATGTTATTGATCATAATGAACATGAATATGTTTGCCAAATTTACTACTGCTCAAAACTTTTAGACTGTGACATGAAAGATTTTATATTTTCAAATGATTTTCTCTATATATCAAATACATAAGAAGAATGAGTGATCCTACAAGAGGCAGATTGCTAATCAGGAACTAAAAATACAAATGTATAAGAAAACAAGGATTTGCTTTGTATAAAATTTGGGGTATCTTATTTTGGGTATCTTATATCCTAAGACTACTATCACATCCCCCATTTTGTACTCTATAAATTTCTTAATTCTAGAGGATTCATCTCCAAAGTTCTGGCAGAACCAAAATTCTAAAAATATTGGATAATAGACCCTATTATTATTTTGAAGGTTAAATAAGAAAATATCTTGCATGAAGTGAACACTTAATAAATGTTAGTTTCTATTATCACTCTTATAGTCTGGTCTACTTTTATTCATGCACAGAGGGTGTGGGTGCAGGACAAAGGTAGGGGTAATAGCATTAGATCTCTCTCTGTAACCCCATCTCCAGACTTATATACTCGACTGATTTCTCTTTCCAATATAAAGGACAATACAAGGAGAGCTGCCTAACATAGCTATAATTCAGAGTGGACTGAGGATAGAAATGCATTATTCCTGACCAAACCCTAAAGACAAAAATAACATCAGAGCCAAGCAAGCAACATGTCCAAGAACAAAGTCTAGAAGCCAAGGCTCTGGATCTGAAGAATTTTAACTGAAGGCAAAGCCAAGTCCAGATGGGAAGCTGGACACAAAGCAAGGTTGTCATAGGATCCATCACTGAAAGAAAGGGAGAGAGAAGAAAGGATAAGGATTAATTTAGGAAACAAGTGACCCACCACCTCTGGTTTATGTTAGGTCTCTATAACTTAAGGTGGTAGGGTTCTAAATAGCAAAGGTAGTTGTGGAAAACAGTCAACATATAATAAATTTCAGATTCAGTCTCACATTCTAGAGTTACATATAACTGATTTTACTGCTCTGCCTAGGTGGGTAATGCTCTCTCAGTGGGTAGATATGCTTCTAGGCTATATCTTCTCTGCTGCTTTGCCAAAACTAAGTTTAGAATATAAGTTTGAAGCATTGAACCTCAGAATTTTTCTAAATCCTGAAAAATAAGGCCTGAGTTCTCATCTATGATTTGAAAGGATGCTGTGAAAGGTATCAAGTAAGTTTGGAAAATGTAATTCAAGTAACTGATTCATCTCATTAAAAAACTTAGATGTTTCCCTTCTTCCTGCTCCAGTGTGACCATATTTGCATACTGTTCTTCGATCTTGAAGTTTAATTCTGGTAATGTCTCCATTGTTCGAAGTCTTTCTAGGATCAATCCAGTAGTCTACCCATACATAATTACCTGGCCTGGAATGCTCATTGTCATAGACAAAGATCTCTGATGCTGATGTATATTTTTAATGTAGGACTTCCAAGTATGGCCAAAGGTGTGTTTTTTTTTATTATTCTGTTACACTTCCCTTATGAAAAATAAAACATTAGTGACTGCCTAGAATACATCAAACTGAAGAGGCATTCACGAGAATGCTCTGTCAAACATATTATTCTATTAAGGTCTGTGGCAAGATCAGATCTACTGCTTGATGCTCTGTCTCAGTGGGTAATGCTCTGTGTCAATGGGTAGATATGCTTCTAGGCTATATCTCTCCTGCTGCTTTGCCACAACTAAATTTAGAATGTAAGATTGAAGCATTGAACCTCAGAATTTTTCTGAATCCTGAAGAATAGGGCCTGAGTTTTCATACATGAAAAGCACCAAGTAAGTTTGAGAAATGTAATTCAGGAACGAGGAGCTATGTAGTTAAATTTTTGGTGCTAGAGATGTCCTACTCGTAAAGTCACTAGTTATTTTTTTAATTCAAATATGCTTTAAAACTCTAGATCAAATTGTGCTACACATTAAGTCACATTGTGGTTACCATTTGCATTTAGACTACTTCATTTAAAAATAAGTTTGGTGTTGCCTATGAACGGCAACGTATGAATCAGGGTGCTGTCTAGAGTAATTTTCCTGAAAAGCTTATAGAATTTTACCTGTAATAATAACTCATCTATGCAACAAGAAGCCTTTGGCAATTTTTTAAAATAAATAATATATATTGCAGTTATGAAAAGTTTCAGCAATGTTTAAAATCTTTAGTCATAAAATCCAAGTGAAAATGTTCTTTACTATTTACCAAGAGTTATTTATATAGTTATTAACAAAGTGGAGAAAGGTATTAAGTGTTCTGTGCTTTGTTTTTGCTTTTAGACACAAAAGAAAGGTAAAAACCTATGTTGGTTGGTTGTAGACTCTTTTACAATGAATGCTGGAGTGATATGTACAACATTTATTCAAGAAAAATCTTGGTAAAAAATTCTGCTTCTCTGATCTGCCCACTCAGAAAAAATACATTTACCAACAGTTTTCATTTTGTATCCACCTGACTCAGATATTTACCTATAATATTCCTTAATGAGTTCTGAATTTTTGTTTGTTTTTATTATTTGGAAAGCAGTTTCATTTACATGCCATATAATTCATTCACTTTAAGTGTGCCATTTAATAATTTTAGTAGTAAATTTACTGAGTTGAGCACACATCACCACAATCTATTTTTAGAAAATTTCCATGACTTCAAAAAGAAATCATTTACCCATTTGCAGTCACTCCCTATTCTCCCTCTCAGCCCCAGACAGCCACCAATCTGTCTTCTGTCTCTGTGGATTTGCCCTTTCTGGATAATTTACATAAATTGAATCATATAGTATGTGACATTTTGCATTGGCTCTTGGTAGGTTCTTTAATGGTGACTTTTAAATAAAAGTAAAACTTTAATTGAGAATAATTCACTAATACTCCTGGCCCCTCATTCCACTTATTTGAAAGAAATGCAAAAAGAGCCAAATGAAGATAAAAGCACATTATAAGTCAAAATTTTACTTCAGACTTAATAGAATTACTGTTCTTTTCATCAGTGTTGCAGGTATGGATTGTCTCTTCACGCTCACATCCAGACAAAAGAGTAGCTCTTTTGGAGCTTCACAGTTGAAGTAACAAAACCCAGCTCATTGATACATCCCACTTTTCTTGAAGACTCCAAAGTGGCAAGGTGGAAGTACCAGTATACCTCACAGAAAATTTAGAATGTCAAAGCAATAATTTAGGTTATGGGGCTAGCCCATAGCAAAATCATGCTTTTAGAACCCAGTATATTGTTTAATCTAGACACATATTTCTGATGAAAAATAAAGCCAGGCTGTAGATAGAGAAAGAAAGCAAGAAGAAATTAAGAAAATAGAAAATCTTTATTTCAGTCACGAGTTTATAATACATGATCTAGAAATTTAACCACACTTGGAAAATTTTTTGTGACATTGTATCTTCTATGTTCAGGGCATTGACCAGACTTTTAGACAGTAACATTTGACCCTGTGCTCCTTGAAAAATGTAGACATTTGCAATGGTGGTACCCCTGGTCTCTAGGATATCCTTGAGGCTCCTTTCTTACCTTGCTGTCTCCCCATATATGCAGAACAGCATTATTTCCATATATACATTTAAGTCTTGCATTTCCAGCCCTCTAAGATGAATGACCTTAAAGTTCATCTAGAATACAAGCACTCCATGATTATAATAGAAAACATTTTTAAAAATAAAATAAAGATAAATGCCTTAAATTCTATGGCTACCATATTTTCTACCATCAACCCCATTAAGATCACACTATTTTTGAATTTTAGTACCATGGCACATTGTCTATTACTATAGAGCTTCCCTCATAAGGACACTGAGAATTAATTATTTTAGCAGGCACTATCACCTAGGTGCCTGCACATTTCTCTGATCATAGTTTAATGTTGATGTTGAATGAGCCTATACCATTAGAGACAAATAAGACCTTTGCTACACTTTTCTCCTCAAAATTTTTTCTTCCTCACCAGTTCACTCACTTATGCTACATAATCACTCATTTTTTTTATTCCAACATCTAACTTCTGTAAAATAATAGTTTCCTTCACAATGGCTTACAAACAGGATGCAGGAAGAAAAACAACAAAAAAAATGAACTAAAGAACTAGATATCAAAGCAAAGCTTGCCTTTTATTTCTCTCTAGCTTTCATGATCAGGGCTGGCTTTAGAAAATCCTTGGAGAAACAAAGCTACCATTCTATATTAAACTTTCTAAGACAGATTCCTAATCTGAGAAAATAACTCTATCTCTCTCTCTCTGCTTTAAACCAGATCTCTCCTATTCGATCTTCTGAACAAAGCTTTTTTAACCCTTGGAAAGAGTTCTCTTATTAAATGCAGCCTTGAACTTATGTGGAGGTCATACTAAAAGCTGTAACTCAACCTTTACAACCAGCATGCACCTGTTAAGTCCAGTTTTTGACCTATGAGCACCAGCCATTATAGTCAAAAGAAGTCTACTCACCTTCCATGGAATGATTCTTTTTACAGATGTTAATCCTTCTTTTTATTCTAAAAGATATCCACCTAGTGAGCCATGTGTTATAATGGGAGGCACTGAATTATTCTTGCACAATCTCCCAGAAATTCCAGTTAATTGAAAAACCACAGGCATGTTATAGTGGGGTAAGCCTATAATATCAGCTTTAGAATCAAGTGAAGAATATGGAGCAGAGAAAGCTGAAATATACTTGGGTCTGTTAGACTGAAGCCTAGTTTTCTCAGTTACTTTATGGAGAGTAGAAATAATATAAGCCCTAATTTAGCCAGGGAGAGAGTGAATAGTACAGAGAAAGAGAGAGAGAAAAAAGAATAGAGTTAGGAGGATGCTACATGTGAACCATAATCTTTTAACCCAAATAAGATCTTTGGATACGTGATTCTACCTCTAGGGAAGGGAGTAAAAAAAAAGAGAGAGAGAAATATATAGACACTGTCTCCTTATATTTTCTCATCAACTGTGAAGTATTGGTGGAAATTTTCTTGTTTATGGACTAAAGTGAAAATATGAGGAGAAAAGGAAAAATAAGGCATTTCATAGAGTCTAGACCCCATTAACTTTGTAAAATGTTAACAACTTCATGTCATTCACTTTACTTTATGAAAAATGAATGTAACATTTAGAAGTGTACCATGGTGGTTATGTGTATGGGCTCTTGAGCAGCACTGGTAAAAGTCATCTGAACAACCTCAGACAAAACCATTTAACCCCTTTAAACTATTTTTTTCTGTAAAAAAAAAAAAAATGAGATAATTGTGCTATTTTATAGGTACTAGATCAGGTAGTTCATATAAAGTACTTAGAAAAATGCTTAAAATGTTAGCTATTAGTATTATAATTATTATCATGTCACAGAAATAAAGTTATATAATTAATTTATCTTTCACCATTAAAAATTGGCATAACTCTCAGGGGAATCTTTTACACAGGATAATTATGTCCCCTTTATCATCAACTTTGCTGAGCACATCTTATTTTTATTTATTGATAATTCTCAGCCTTTACATCTCCAGTTGGCCCATGTCATTGCAAAGAATACTGGCTTCTTCCAAATACTCTGCAAATATCTTTATCTGAGGTACCCCAGAAATAGATTTATAGTTATTTCTATTTCTTGGAAAGTTTCTATATTTCTACTATGCTATGATGCCAAGAGGAGTTTTATAGTCATGATCCTTTGTCAGGAAAAATAATTTCCAGATTAACACCCATGAGGAAAGGATTCCCAATTGGGTACAGTCATGCTTTCCATGACTCTTCTTGAATGTTATTATCAAAAATAGCTTTTCTATCAGCACAGGTTTTTGTACTTAACTATTTCCTGCCTCTTTAGTAAGCCAGTAGTTCTCAAACACTGTATATTGGTCAAGTATAATAGAATCACCAGGGAGAATTTTTCCAACATTTTAGATTCCTACGTCTCACTCCCAAAGATTCAAAAGGTCAAGGCTAGAGGGAAGTGGGGAGGTTCTTGTGGTCTGCAAGTTTAAATTACTCTCTCCAGGTGATAGTTAATGACAATATTTTCAAGTCATGTAAAAGAATTTATTTCCTTATTATACTAAAGTCATTACAAAAAAATAGGGAAAGACTAACATGATAAAAGAAAAATGGATCAAGAATATGAACAGATGGTGCACACATGTAAACATGGCCAATAACTATATGAAGAGATGTTCAACCTCACTCATAATTAAATAAAATCAAGTACAACAGAAACAAGATGCTAATTTTCACAATCAGAACAGGCCAAGATTAAAGTTGGATATTACTTCCATAGGTAAATATGTTGTGAAGCAGTAACTTTCAATTCTATTTTGTGGAAATTTAAATTAATACAAAATTTTGGAAACTAATGGCAACATCTATCAAAATTTTAAATTTATATACCTTTGGAACCAGCAATCCACCTATAATAACATAATCTCTAAATATATTTAGCAAAGTATATAAAAATATGTATGTGAAAATAAAAATTAAGATATATGTGTGTGTATATGAGTGTGTATGTGTGTACTATATATACAGATATTATATATATAATATATATATTAGAATGACCTTTGAGCTTTCATTGTAAGAACAAAATGAACTAACATTATAACACCTATCTACCCAGAAAAACAACAAAACCTGGTTAAATAAGTTGTGCATTCATATATTGGCATACATCAGAGCCTCTGAAAAAAAGAAAAGAAAAATGAGGTGGATCTATATGTCATGATACTGAAAGCCACCTTCAAACTATTATTAGTTGGGAATAAAGAAATTACAAAATAGAATGTATAGTCTGATCTTACTTATAGTGTTATATATCAACTATACCCCTCTTTACACCTTGTATTTTATACCACAGAGATGTTTATTTTAGTTTAGTATCACTTTTAATTTGTGAGAAATCTCTCCTAGTGAGTTTGATCAGTTGCTATATTTAGAAATTACTATTATGCTACCCAACAATTGAATACCACATTGTTCCAGCTAATCATATATCTGGTTAACATAAAGCTATCTCACTGAGTTGCTAAAAGATTAAATGAGATAATAAATGAGAAAGCACTATTAGAAACTCTGTTATATTAAATTATTGTTATGTTCAAGATTTCTCTAACATTTTGATTACCACTGTAGTAACAAAATCCTTGGAAAATAGGATCTAAAGGTAAATAAAGTAGACTATATGATCTTGAGATATTTACACTTTATTAAATAAATATACCCAAAAAAGTGGAATATAGTATAACTAGAACTAAAAAGGAAGCATGCAAATATTACCATGAGAGTAGAGTTTGTTGCATATAGGGAATTTTTAACATAAAAATTGTTATGAGTTTCTCAGGCATGTAAAGGGGAAAAGGAAAGTTGACAATATTTGTAAGTCATGTCAATGTTCATACAAACATATAGAGAACATGGCTTGCCAAAAAAATGTGAATAGTTCCATATAGTCAACACATAAAATATATTATCAATTTTTCTTACTTTTTTTATTCAATAAAATACACCTAATACTAATGACAACATTCTAATCTTTTTATAAAAATGCTGAAAATATTTTTATATCTTGTATTTTCATGACATCATCCTATGCATGTTGATATAATTGATCTAGCCAGTGGTTAGGATGATGGGTAAATCAATTTCATGAAATCATTGAAACATAGTTTCTGAAGGGCTTTTTACTTGCTTTTCATACGAATATATTAAGAGAAAACCAATGCTTATATTTGTTACATTGCTTATTCTTACATTATTATACATGTCATCTATACAAAATAAACAGAAGAGAAGAATTAGTAACAGAGAAAGTATTGTTGGGAAAGACAATGCTAATGGGTGGAAAATGTGTGAGTCTAATTATGTTTATAAGAAAAAAAGTATTTTCCATCTATTTTTTGGCCCACTGGAAACATTTGACATTGAAAAAATACTTTCAAAATGTAACTCATTTTTGCTTGGAACATTTTGTATTTCAAATTCTTATAAATGATTATTTCCTTCCTCTCCCTGTTCCCTACCCCCTTACCTCCCCACTTTCTTTTGGCATTGTTAGTATAGCTATTAAGTGTTTGGTCATGAATATGTGCTTTGTGGCTGGAGTCAACAGGAAAGCTATTTTTTATTTAACAGTGTGATGTATAAGTTTACAAATTCACTGGAATGTTTTTCGTTTTGGGTTACTTTGTCAAAATATTTACTATTTGAATGACTCCAGGTTTTACACTTCGATAAGCAGGATCCAAATCTGTAGGTCAAGGCTCATGACTTTTACACTTTTTTTCTAGAGTAAAAAAGCCCATCAGATACTTCTTGGCCAAACCAAAATATAGTTCCAAAATACATTTTCAAATTCACTTACAGTAAATCTTACTAAAATATGTTAGCCCATTGCTACCTTTCCCAATATTACTTGCCCTTTTTCTACATGAAAAGGATTAAGGAATATAGACTTTGTAATAGCAATTCTACACAATTTTTACTTATGTTGACCAACCAGCTGCTATTTCTTTGAAAACAAGGTTACTGTTAATAGGACAAAATATATTTGGTACTACCTTAGAGTCTATATACATTTTTTTCCATTTATGTATTCCCTTCATAGTCTAAAAATAGTTTTAAATTGTTTTATTTCAAGTAGCTGCCTTCTTGTATTTTAAAAAACAAGAAAATGAACTAAAGTTTAGTAAAGCCTTTCCAGAAAGTTTTATTAAAATGAATTATATTTTAAATTATATGTTCCCCTCTCTTGTCTCTTTCCTGTCACTATTCAGTAATAAAACTCAAATAATTCCACATTAGAATTTTTCCATTATATTAATATGCATTTAAATCAAACCTCATTTAGGAAATTAAAGATCTGTATTCACAGAAAATGTAATTGGCAGTCATTCCAGATGTTCTTTTTTTCCAGATTTTCTTGAAACTTGGTGATTTGTTTTGAGTTATGAAATTCTGTATTAGTAAAATGGAATATATTTCCCTTATTTTAGAATATTAACTAAAAGGTTTGAAACATAGGAAATTTAAAAAGTAGGCTCACCCTTGAGATCTGAGCATCTATTTCATAAGGAATTCTGCAATACAGAAGGTAGAGTACTGGCTGGTTGAAACTAATTTCTGCTTCTTCATAAATGCACAAATTCTAAAATCATCTGTCACTTTAAAAGTCTAGATATCTACTTTATATCTGCATTCTTTTAAATTTTTATTTAAAATTTTTAGTATATTTTTTTCATTTACCTATTGGGTTTTTAATTTCTGAAAAAAATATTCAAAATATATCACAAAATGGGATTTGTAGTCAGTATAGAGTAAATTGGAATTAGGGAATAGGAACACTCTAGAAGTATAATTTTCAGAGATACTATGAGGTCACAGAGATAGAACTCATTCTATCTCTAAGTTAAATACAAGAAGCCAAAAAATTGTTAGTGGTTGTTAATTTAAATGGTTCCAACTAGCTACCGTACTATCATGGTAAACTGACAGACTAAAGATTAGAATGTAGCCAGAGTGAGAAGTAAACCTTGGGATTAAAAATAATGAAAATGCGTTCCTTTAACAAAGCATAATATACAAAATGAGGAATCCAACTCATTTTGTTAATCTTGATATAAAGGAAACTTCAGTTTTTTTAGGATATATAATAGAACAGAAACAGAGGTGGGCAATATTCCAGAACAGATGTCAAACAGTGTTGTATACAAACAGCCTTGATTAATTTACTAGAGCTGTGAAAAAATCTTGTGAGGAATTGAAAAATACTTTAAAAAATAGATCCTAAAAATGTACTAGATTCTAAAATTACACAAATGGGAGCTAATAATTTGTGAATGTAATGTAACCATTTTTTTTATGAGAATCACAGGCATTTAGACAATACAGGGCAATGTATTACTTAAATTATCAGCTAGACTGATGTATTGATGAAGATTCAAAGCTAGACTTCTCTATTCAGAGATTTAACAATGTAGATGATTTTTCTCCCCCAAACAGCCTAAGACGTTAGTCTATTGCTGGTGTGGTAGATAGATGATATCAGAGATCCAGACTCTCTTCCATCTCTTTCTCTGTCATCTCTTGGGGCTTGTTACAAATTGACTATAACTTCTTACCAAACCTACATTTTAGCCTGTGAGAGAGAGTGAAAGAGAAGGGAACACAGGGTCTTTTTCTTTTAAAAGGTAATCTAGAAGTTGTAACCAGCCAAACTCTCAATTATTAAAGGAGGAAAGTGTGAAGACTCTTTTCACACTGTGCAGACTCTTTTCACATCTAAAATATAATCTTTAATATCTAACAGGTGCCTGTGTGCTAGCTACTTAAAAGATATCACTTGATTTTTTACAGTCCTGTAAAGTACACATTTAATAGATAAGGAATCTGATACTCGAGGAGTTAAATTGCTTTCCCAAATCCGCATAGATGTAACATGACCAGGGATCAATTGACATTCTGTCTAAATCTAAATAAAATCTGTGATCTTCCCAGCATGACACTCTGTCTCTTAAATAAATGTGGAGGTGATAATCTGTTTGGTAACTTTTATTGTGCATGACCCATTTCTAGTGCATTGTGATATTTAAGAATTAAAAAAGAATAAAAGATATATGTGTTTTTCACCACTGGGGTAAAAAACACAACTCTTCTATTTTGCATACTATTTTTAAGTGCTTGATATGGTGCTTAAGGTACAAAAACTATGTATTTCAGCTTCTTTTGTATTCCAGAGAACCTAGTATTATATTAAATACCAATCAGGCAATCAACATACACTCTTCACAATCATATGAACCATATGACTGTCATTTTTCTGTTAATGATGTCAGAATACAGGATGATATCAACTTGACTAAGAGCTCTTTGAGGAAACTTTTACCTAATTTATATCTGTAATTCCAATGACTAACACACCTGGTCTTTACTAGAGACTCAATATGTGTTCCTTGGCTATCAGAGTTTAAGACAACAGGGAAAGAATGTATTTTCTTATTCAAATTATTGCAAGACTAACCTTTAATAATCATGATAATCTGATAATCATGCAAAAATGTATTACATTTTAAAAATGAAAAAATATTTTTGATTTTAAAGTTTTCTTAATCTTTAGTAGAGTTTATTCTATTCATTCATTATGTATTTATAAGAGAACATATTTTCAAACAATGCCTCCAATAACAGGCTAATATTCAAAATATATAAAAATCTCATACAACTCAACAACAAAATAAAACAAACAATTCAGTTGAAAAATGGGCAGAGGACCTGAACAGCCACTTTTCCTGAGAAGACATACAAATAGCCAGTAGCCATATGAAACTTTACTAGCTACAAGAAAATGCAACCAAAATCACAATGAGATACCACCTCACACCTATAAGAATGGCTAATATCTACAAGACAAGTAATAAAAAGTATTGGAAAGGTTGATGGTAGGAATAGAAATTGGCACAGCCACTTTTGAAAACAGTATGAAGTATCCTTGAAATTTTAAGAGTAGAATTACCACATGACCCAGCAATTCCTCTTCTGGGTATCTACCCAAATAATGTGAAAATAAGTTATATGCACCCCAATGTTCATTGCAGCATTATTCACAATGACCAAGACTTGGAAACAACTAAAGTGCCCTTCAATTAATGATTTAATAAAGAAGATGTGGTACATATATACAATGGAATATTACTCAGCCATAAGAAAAAAATTAAATACCGTCCTTTGAAACAACATGGGTGAATCTTGACACTATTATGCTAAGAGAAATAATTTAGACAGAAAAGTTGAGAACCATATGATTTCACTCAGATGCAGGATATAAAACTAAAAGTAACAAATAAGGCAAACAAACAAAAACTCATAGACACAAACAACAGTTTAGTGGTTACCAGAGGGTAAGGGGCGAGGGAGGTAAATAATGGTAAAAGAGGTAAAATATATGGAGACAGAAGAATTGACTTTGGATGGTGAATATACAATGCAATATACACGTGAAGTATTATTGAAACCTAAATAATTTTATTAACCAATGGCAACCCAATAAATTTAATTAAAAAAAAGACATAGGGCAAAGACAATAATACTCAGGACTATACTTGGTACACATTTTTTCTTCATAAACATATATGCTAATAGAATTTTTCATTCCACCTTTTGACAGTCTGAATAAATAATGAGTAAATAATGAGTAAATAGTACAAATAAAGTGCTAAAATGAGAAAATGGGAGACTTTTTAAAAATTTTAACTAAGTGTTGTGCTCATTTGTTCAGAATTTTTCTTTTGCCAGCTCTGATTGATCAGTAGTGGCCACCTGGAGAACTGCATTGAGAAACAACATTCTAAGATTGCTTTGGCTGAGAAGAGTACCCTGATAGGTTAATCATATCTCAGGGAATGATAGTTGTACTGCATATTTGTTCAGCCTGCTCTGGATTTTCTTATCTAATAGTAATTCTCATGATAGAGCCCACCCATTCTCAAGGTCACCAGATGGTGATCAAGGATACAAACCCTGCAAAGTGTCCATAGCAGTTAACAAATTCATTCTTTCGTAGATTAATTTATCTATTGCTTCAATAAAAAGTTATAAAATACCAGTTTTGTGTCTCACACACTCATTATACTGGGTGTCAGATTCTTATGACATGCTTTCAGCATAAATATGACTGAAATTTCATGAGCAAAGCAGCCTTGCCTCACCATCAGTCATGCTCAAGGCCAATGAGTTTTCACCAGAAAGTTTTGATTACTTCACATGTCAGAGAGATGCTTAGCAGAAACCAAAGACATGTTATTTCAATTCATACAGCTTCTTGCTGAATTTTTAAAAACTGCAGAGTCAGAGTTATCTTCATTGTGACCTTCAGAAAAACTCTATAAAAATTTGGTTTAAGCATAAGTTAGAAATGGTTAATCCAGAAAGAAAATATTATAAGTTATTAAGTGTTCTATAACAAATCTTATAGAAAATATTTTAAAAGAATGATGATGATTTCATCTTTTTAAAAGTAAGAAAATAAAACACCTGTAGGTGGCTATCTTTCAAAGCCCCATGTGAAAGAAATTTTTCACTTATATTCCTTTCAGTAATAAAGAGCTGCTGAAAACACTATAGAAATGTTTCTTAGTGACTGTGTCAATATACCTGGGCTTCTTTTCAAGCAGTGAGCAATTCCATTGAATTTTCAGCCAAAAATAGGGTTACTCATAAATTGCATGAATACCTTCCAGCTCATAATTGCCAAATTCCGGTCTTGGATATCAGTCATCAAAACTAAGCTCTTTTTGTTTTCTCTAAATCTCAAATTAATATAGCCTTCTTTTTCCCATTCTTTCTCCTCAGCATCAACTATCCCCTCATCCCTTTATCACCTTTATAATACACACACACACACACACACACACACACACACACACACACACACACACACACACAAAGGAATTGCACTTGGATTACTAAATTTGTCTCATGATTGTGAACCATTGTTGAACATAAGTCTTCTATTTAAATAAAGTCCTTTATTATTACATTAAAAAAATCTGTTTGCAGTGACTGATAACCTCAGGATTATTTCTATAGAAAAATTAGTATAGGCTCAAGAAATATATATGAAACTGACAAGCAATTAAGCAGAAAAACAATTTTGAGGGGATGCTACTTGTCAGATATTTGAGGAATATATTCTAGAAAAATTGCTTTTTGTAAACAGAAAAATTAAGCTGGTATTTCTCTCTGCTTTTCTATTGCTAAGCTCTGGTATTTTTTTTTCTAAAACAGAAAAAAATGTGGCTATTAAATATTATAAATTTAAAAAGTAGAGGAAATTATATATTATCTGTAAATAATTTGTAGATAAATGAGCAAGAGAACTTTTAACTTTTAAAACAAGAAAATTGAACTCATCCGAACAGTAAAATTCATCAGCGGCAGCTGATTTCCCTAATAAAAATGTTGCGTTCTTTTAGGCAAAACAAAGTTCAATTAACATTCAGTACATTTGTTTTCATATACAAGATTAGTGGTGCTTGTACATGAAGAAAATGTCTATTTGCTTGGTTCATTGAAAGAGTATCCAGTTTCCACACTCATAAATTTCTGTACCCTTCAGTCTTAAATTTTATATTGGTTACCATACTAAAGGAATATCATGGGAGATGCTAAAGTACACAGAATACCATAAGGATATTAAGTAATTAGATGAAGTTGAAAACTAATATGAATGTCACCAAATTTTCAGTTTTCTCCAAAGCTGATTCTGAATAACATGCACCATTTCTTATATGTATAACATCAAAGAAAATAAATTTAGGGTAAAGAATATTAAGATAGTACAGATTAATCATCAACTTAAGAATATATGATTCTTTAAAAATGTATAGTGCTAAATGAATGAAAAATTTTAAAACTCTGGTTTTCTCCACACATTTGGATTTATACATTAAGCTGTACTTAAGTGCTAAAGTTTTTGTTATATTTATAATATTTAGGATGAAAATTTTATTTTTCTATTTTTAGTTATGCTGAGATGTTAAAATGTCTACATCTATATTCTACTGTTTAATTTCAGTAGGGAGGTATTCAAAGGCAAATGCATACTGTTTATTACTATAATGTGAAATCCCTAGCTGTGGTTAACTCACAGGTACAGTACTTCTTTATCTTCTGCCTAAAACCTAAAGCTAAGGGAATTCCTTTTCTCCCCTCTCCCACTCCTAGCTCCAGTCTCCTTATCTTGGTTCTCTAGCTCTTCACAGATGGTAAGAGAAGCATAGAAGGCATAGAAAGGGGCAATACCAGTGGGGGAAATAAATGACAAGAAAAAGAAAAAAGCATTTTCTGAAGTATAAAATATCCACATTTTGGTCTTTCTGTAACAAGGATAGTAACACAGTAAGCTATCTTACCTCTCTAACTGTAGGAAATTAAGAGACAGAAAAAAAAGTGAATCATTTTCTCTTTAAAAAATACAGAAGAATAATGCAAAAGCAGCAGATTCTAAGGAGAAATAAGAAATGTATTCTAAGTGGTTTTAATCTATTGCTTAGTAGTGTTCTTGATCTTGACGTATATCAAAGTTCTTTTTCTAGAGGAATTGATTTCCCACAGAAGTTGTAGTATATCATTAACATCTTCAAAATATGGGACACTTATTCTCCAGACAAATGATTAGGAAATATAGGCTAAGAGGAGACTATACATCTATAGTATATATATACTAAAGCTACTGTGGACAAATTAGCACATGTGGTCACAAAATCTAGTAACAAACTGACTAATATAACACCAAAATGTATATAACTCATTTTCCTTACATTCTTTTCTTGTGTATCAGGGAATCTTGTTTTCTCCCATTGGATGGATGGATACAGTACGTGGTATAGATTAGACAAGTTGATCTATCCAAATCTGCATCTAGGCTAAACTCAGTGAACTTGAATCTGGACTGGGGTAACTTAGAAGCTTACACCAAACCCAGCTTGCTCAGAGTCCTAAAGATCCTGGAGAATTCAAAAGATTGTGAAGCCTACAAAGATTTGATTGAGACAGTTTAGTAACAATCCACCTGTACCAAATAGTTTTCCAAAGCTCAGGATCTTTCCAAAGTAATTTGGCAGAAATTCTGACTGAAGCAGAACTTTTAATAACATTCCAGAACAATTATGTCAAATTTTCATTGAACATTAGAGGAGTCAAAGAACAATTTTTAATTTAATGCAATGTTTAACTCTGATGCTTTTCAGTGACTTCTGTTTCATTTCAACTGGCTCTTACTATTGAAGTGGCCAAACACTAATTTAAAAAGCATCATTTTTTTTTATGATTTAAAATGCTAGGGTAAAAAGATGTGCCATGACAATTACCACACTAACCAGACTTTTAAATTCTTGTTTTAAAACAATGAATTTGGCGTGGTATACTCACTATTGCAGGTAACTACTGCTTTCAAAAACTCAATTTAATAATATTGACTAATATTTTAATTCTTCCCATTTATCTTAGCTACCCAGAAAAAGTGAATAAGGATACTGATATTAAATAAAAAATTAGAAACACTAATCCACCATAGAATATCACTTATGCTTCTTGGAGATTAAGAAGAAAGAATAAGGTCTCAAAAATGATAAATAATGTAGAATAATAGTATCAGATTGTCATACAGGAGAGTTTTGAAGATATTTCATTGGCTATAATATCTGATGAGATAGGAAATCTTAGATACATAAAGTATATAGATTCTAAATGCTTTCTTGACATAACTGACGTAAAATAGCCTTTATTTCACAATGTTTTGTATTGAGTATTCATAAGATACAGCTCTAAAGAATAATGACAGTCAAATATTATTTGATACACTATAGGCTTTTATTCAAATTTCTTTTTTGATGAGAATTTATTACATTAAATGCTGCTTTTGATGAAACAAGCAAAAACAGAAACAGTCTTCATTGTGATGAAATTTTAACTTAAAAAAATATGTCTTTTGGTGTGTATCATCCTTAAGTTGTGTTCTGATTCTCTTAGTATTAAGGGTGTATTAGTTTTTTCTTTTGCTGCTGTAACAAATTCCCACAATCTAGTGGGTTAAAGCAACACACATGTATTATTTACTAATTCTTTACTAGGTCAGAAACCCATCATGGGTCTCACTAGTCTAAATACAGATTTCAGCAGGGTGACTTTCCTTTTCTGAGATGCTAGGGGAGAATCCACTTCCTTGCAGATATAGGGAGTAGTTTCCTGTTTTCTTGCCAACTGTCAGCTGAGAGCAATCTTCATATTCAGAGACCATCCACATTTCTTTGGCTCATGGCCACCTTACTATATCTTAAAAGCCAGTGGCAGTGGGTCAAGTCCTCATTTCTCATCCAGTGACTTACCTTATTACCTCTCTTCTCTTTGAAGGGCCCATATGATTAAATTAGGCCCACCTAGATAATCCAAGATAATTGCCTATCCCAAGATCCTCAACTCAATCACATCATCAAAGATTCCTTCAAGTAAAAAAAGATATGGTTTAAGGTGATTAGTTGCTGGATTTTGGCTATTTCAAAAAATACTGTGAAAATATAGTTTCCCCAACATCCAGAGTTACTCTTACTAGAGAACATGTATTAGCACCAAAAAAAAGAGTTTTAATTCTTTTATAGACATAATTTAATTAAATTGAGTTTTTGTTTTATTTTGTTTTTGTCTTTTTTTTTAAAAAAAAAGTGTTGAGTTTTAATGAAAAATAAATTTTTCAAATGTAAAACATTTTCATTTTTTCCAGCCATGGCCTTTTTTTTTTTTATCACATACTGCTCATTCTTCAATACCTGGCTCAAAAATTATAAATTTACTTTTTAAATAATTTCTTAAGCAACATAATTATAAATATAAGAAATTTTAAACTGAGAAAAATATTATATGAAACTTTTATTTTTAAACTGTAACTAAAACAGATATTCCAAGGAAAGTAATTGATCCAAATATAAAATTAGGATTGCTGTCAAAAACTGTTTCCAAAAAAGGCATGGGGCCTACATGATTTAGAGATTAATTTTTTTAGTGCTTAAACTAAAGGAAAATGGAAAGCTACCCAATTCATTTTATCACATATACATATTCATGGATTATAAATCTGACAAAAATAGACCTCCTTGTCTTAATTCAGGCTGGTATAACAAAAATACCATAGAGGAGGTGACTTAAACAATTTCTTCTCACAGTTCTGAAGTCTGAGAAATTCAAGATCAAGGCACAGGCAGATCCCGTGTCTGGAGAAGATATTCTTTCTGGTTGGCTATTTTCTCTTTGTATCCTCACATGATGGACAGCAAATCATCTCTGTAGTGTTGTTGTTGTTGTTGTTGTTGCTGTTGCTGTTGTTGTTTTTAATAAAGACACTAACCCCATTCATGTTGCTTCCACCTTCATAACTTAATTGCTTTCCAAAGGCCCCACCTCCTAATCCATCATGATGCAGTTGTGGGCTAGAAGTTCAATATACAAATTTGAGGTGGACACATTCAGTCTATAACACACCACCAAAAGATTATAGCCAAATCTTACATGTAAATACAGATACTAAAACACTAGTACCTCAAATCTATCATTATATTTCAAGAATACTATACCGTAAACAAGTGCAGCAAATATAAAATAAAAGTATGCTTCAATATTAGAATAATTTATCACCTTAATAAGTCAAAAGGTAAAAAGCATTTGATTCTTTTAATAAATTATTAAGTATTTCTTAAATGTTCTAGTTATTCATCTAATAAACTAACATATCTTTCTCAAACCTACCAGTTTCATACTTAACGATGGAATGAAAAAGCAGGGTGATCAAATATCGCTAATTAATTATATCTTTTTTTCTCAATGATACTAGGTATAGGCAAAATGAAATCAAAGTCCTTTCCAAGTATTATTGTATTCCCATAAATGCCAGAAACAATATAAAGATGTTTAAAACTATCAATATTATTTATCATTGTTCTGGTTGCTTTATTAAATAAATAACATGGAAAGATTATATGTAAATTCTTAAGTTATTTTATATAGTTGGAGTTTATAGCATCCCTTATGGTTAGAACTAACTTCCATCATGTTATTTTTTACTTAATTCTATTTTTTCAGATGTTAAATTTACTATATTGTCTTATAAGTTACTCATATGCTATTAGTGCACCATTTTCCAGCAATGTATGTTCAATGTTTTGGAATTTTTTATATTAAATACATATCTTATAAAAATATATTGTTTAAGCATATTTAATCCAATATGTGACTCTGTTTTATTTATTTGTTAATTCAACTCATTTATAGTTATTATAATTGCTCTTATATTAGTATTTATTTTTGAGATCCTTTATTTCAGATACATATTTTAAAATTTACTGTTTTATTTTTATTTTATTTATCCTTGCCTACATCTCATTGTATAAACTAATTTTATTCTGCTCATTTTATAGTTACAGATTTTATATGTATTCATTTATTTTTCAACAAATATTTGCTGAATACTTATCCATGTCAAGTATAGCTTTAGTCAGTAGAGATACCAGTGAACCAATTGAAAAACCAATTGAGAAGACCTACAGCAATAAATAAATTTAAAAATTTATATATATGTCAAGATTAATCATCGCTATAGAGAGATATAAACCTAGAAAAGGAGATTTGGTCATGTTGAGAGGAGAGGGTACTATCGTTTTAATAGGGTGATCAGACTTTCTAAGAATGTGACATTTGAGCAAAAAAAAAATAAAGAAAGGGAGGAAATGAGGCACTCAGATATTTGGAAGAGGAAAGACAGCAAGGAACCAGTATAGCTGAAATGATATGTAAGGGTGGATTGCATGAGATGAACTGGAAGAGAGAGTAAGAGACTAAATCATAAATTTTCCTGCATTAATTTTTCTTTTTACTGGAGTATACCCTCTAAGCCTTCTGTTTGACAATACATATGCTTGATACATTTTAGAACTAGATGCCTCATAATATCCTCGGTTGACTTCCTATCTCAACAACTACAGCAAAGGCAAGTTATTTGCAGGCAAAACCAAGCAGTAGCTTACCTCAACTGCACCTTATATGTCTCACTTCCTGCTTTGGGATTTCCCTGATATCACAGTGTGCAGTGTGTTCAGACACTAATCTGGGACTCCTGCATATGCAGCCTGAAGGTAACAGAGACCTAACACCCCATTAGTTAACCATTTTTGATTAAGAAATAAAAGTTAGTATGTAAATGTTTTCTTCAACCAACACTTGGGTGAACAATTCTAAAGTGTTTTCTACACAACTTCTCTTAGGAACCTGCTGAGATCCAGCCCAGTAGCCCACAAATGTCTGCTAACTAACTCCAAGATGTACCCTTGCACTGATTTTCCTTTTATCTGTGTTTCCCTCTTATCAGTCTCCTTCTCTTTTTCCTAGGTCACATCCCAAAATAAACTAATTGCATGCAAGCTCTGTTTTCCTTAGTCTGGGAGTCCAGACTAAGGTACTTCTGGACATGCCTGAAATTATCTTTATTTTCTTCACATCTAAATACCTTTTTTAGCTTTGTAAAAACCCTTTTTTTTTTAAATGTTGAAGAACACTTTCCATTGCTTCCTTGTTACTAGTGTTACTAATGAGAAGTGTGATGCCAAACTGATTCTTCCTTTATTTGTAGTCCATTGTCTTTTTATCTCTGGATAATTTTGGTATTTGTTCTTTGCCTCTTAAATTTAACTTTCATGGCTCTAGCAGTGAGATTTTCTTACTAAACCTACTTGGGACTTTGATCTCTTTCAATCTGAAGTATCATGCCTCTACTTCTGGGAAGTACTTGTCCATTATTTATTCAAATTTTTCATATACATGTTTTTTTTCTTTTTTCTTCTGAGACTTCTACTAAATAGATTCTGATTTTGGCACATCCATTCTTCATATTTTAACTCCTGTTTCAATCTCTTTTTTCTTTATGTTTTCCCCACTTTTTTCCTGGAGAATTCTTCAAAATAACCTTCAAGCTCATTTAAGCTGTTTTTTTTTTCTTTCATTCATATCTATCTTAACAAATACAGTAGTTCTTTATTTGAAAACTTATATTTTGAAATTTATTCTTCATTTTGAAATCAGAGGAACAATTTTCTTTAACTAATTGAGACTTGTTTTGCTGAATTTTTTTCAAAAGGCTCTTATGGTCACACACACAAAAAAAACCCCTGAGGATTCAGGCAAAGTGCCTCAAAAAATTGTTTGTCTTCCCACATCTTATATGGGCCACATGGTCTCATTCATCTAGCAAATCTGATTTTCCCTAAACAGAAAATATTTATTGATTGATCATTTACTATGTGCCAGGTACTCTGTACATTATCAGGTAAGAGAAATGCACAAGATGCTTTCTTTCATCTACTTGCTTACAATATCTGGCCTCTCATAATTTGTCTTGATATTTTGCAGTCATTCAGCTGATCCACTAATACTTCTCTGTATATTATATTTTTATTTCAAATTCCCAGAAGAAGAACAATAATTTACTGATTGACTCTGGGTCATAATATATAAATTAGTAACTCCTGGATCTGGTACAGTGCCATATTTAGTAAGTCATGGACAGAAGCAATCAGCATGGCTACTAAAGGACTTTTCAGATAGTAGAGGATATAAGTGAAAAAGATCCCCATGGAAGAGGTTAAATGTGGAAAAGTGGCATAAACGTGAATAGTACCTTTACATTATAATATAGTATTATAATATATTCTATCTTTCAAAAATCTCTAACAATTAAGGACAGACATAATAATGCTATAAATCCCTTAACAGTTGATTAGGAATTCATAATCCATGAATTTAATAACAACTTTGAATTTACATATTTCACTTTAATCTAGGGGAAAGATTATCCTATAAAATAAAGGCATCATTTTTATCATTTTAGGACAAAGTGATCTTTCCTGAGCAGAGAAAAACAGAACAGTATGCTCAGATATGTTTGTACAAATCACAGCTACAGATTGCTTTATTCAAGAAAAAGTATTATAGAAGCTGCTTTTCCATTGGATTTTAAATCTCAAAAATATCAAGAATCAAGATAATAGAAGCTGTTTTTGCAATGGATTTTAAATCATGGATATGGGTCCCAGGCCTGGCTGATCCCAGGTCTGGCTGTGATTCAAGCTGGCAGCTAGAAATAGGACTCTGGATTTAGAATGTTACATTGGTGTAGTAGGACTCTGGATTTAGAATGTTACATTGGTGTATGTAAACATAATTCAGCTAATTGTCTGGCTGAATGCCATTATTGTACTCTAATATATGTGGAGCCATGTGGTCCCCTGGAAGCAGAAGGGGAGCACAAGAAAGGGGAGCAAAAGAACAGAAGCAGAAGTGTGTTCTCTGCAATAAAGTTGGTGCCTGCCTTTTCATTCTCATGTCAGCCTCTTGTGCACTCTTTCAACTGGACGTCTCACCACCAAAACCTTCCCTTCTTGATCAGCTCAAAGCTGACAATGAAGATATCAAGAATCAAGATATTAATAACAATCTCAGTGGGAATAATTCTATTTGAACAGGGTAACCAAAAGAGCAAACACTGCCAGACAAATTTCAAAAGATAGGGTTTCATAGGAAGAGAGCAATGATTTACTTTCCTAAATGATTTACAACGCGCACACACACACACACACACACACACACACATGCACAAACCCACTTTTCTTCCCCACAACACAAACATTATCATAACAAGCCTATAATCAATTTTAAAATCAGCATCAGAGAGAGTGACGTGAATAAAAATGTAGGCAACATAGCACTAAATTTTAAGCTGTTGTTCGATTTGTTACATGCTTTTAAATGATTTTATTTGTTTTTTATTAGATTAAATAAAAAGAAAAAGACTAATTTGAAAGCTAGAGAAAATATTCTAAAGTATGTGTAAATTCAATTCAATAAATGTTTTAAGCACTAACTTTTTATTAGAACAGTTATCTGAGGTTTAGAATTCAGAACTTAGATGCTACAAATGCAAATAGGCTATAGTCTTTCCACAGATTCTTTGAGATTTGTCTTTGTCAGCTTGTATAATGGTTCTCTCACCTAAAAAATCTAGTTGATTTTATTTTTTAAGCAAATGTTAATTTAATCTTAAAAAAAAATAGCACTGTCTAGTTTTAAAAATATTCTCTGATTTTTGGTTAAGTTTTTCACAGTGCATGTCAATATGTTAGGTAGAATATATTATGGCAGATCTAGAAAAACTTGATCATTGCACTCTTAAGTTACTTAGCTTTGCATTTAGGATGCAAAAGAACACTGAGTTATCTGTAGTTCACTCTGACTTTTTCAAGATGTTACAACATACTGACACCTACACCCACCAACTAATTATCATCACTATAATGATAAACATAATTTTAACTCCAACATGTATTATTGTAAAGATAGAAATCAGGGACAAATATCCAATTTACAGGAAATGGCAGAGACAACAGTGATACTACAAAGATAGCAGGGAAAATAAGAAAAGTATAATGACAACAGCAAGAACAATGAAAGACCTAGATGGAGAAGAAAGAATGTTGAGTAAAGTATTTAAACTCAAACAAAATGACCAAGAGAGAAATGGGATAATCGAGATCAGTTCTCAACAAAGCAATAATACAGTAATCAAAACTGGAACAATGCAGCAGAGTTAAATGAGTAGCACATGTGATGCCATACTGAGCCATAGTTGTTAAATAAAGAATGCTTTATGTACCATTTGCTTGAAGCTAGGATTGATTTTAAAGACATGAAAACAAATTTGAATATCCTTGGTTTTGAGGAGAAAAGAGGTACAGAATTGGGAAATTAGTATAACCTGGCATTTGTGAATAAAATACATACATCATCAGGACTTATTTATGGATATTACTCAGAATACTTGGGTTTCCTTTATCAATGCACCTTAAAGTTCCTTATAGAAAAGTTAAACGAACAAACAAACAAATGAATTGGACAGTCCGCTAAAGGTAATTCTGTAACTCAAAGGTTTTTAATTCAGCAAAAGCATACTTTATCTTTTTTTCTATAGGAACAGTATTTCCCTCAAAGGAGCAAAACTTAGTTTTGGGGGGCTTGACAAAAGTTTAGCCTTTTTATATATAAAGCACAAATATACATACAATACATAAACAGATGTGAAGTATAATTGTTGTGTAAAATTTTTATTGAGTAATGCAATAGACTGATTGTTTATGTCCCTTCAAAATGTATATGTTGAAATGCTTTATCCTCAATGGAACTAAAGTCAAAGGTGGGCCTTTGAGAGATTAAGTGTGAACATCCGAGCCCTTGTGAATAGGATTTGTTTTCTTAAACAAAAAGACCCTAGAGAGTCCCCTCACCAGTTTTACTATGTGAGATTATAGACTTCTATGAAGCAGCAAGTGGATTCTCACAGGCACCAAATCTGCTGGTACCTTGATCTTGAAATTTGAAGCCTCCAGAATGGTGAGAAATAAATTTTTTGTTGTTTATAAGCCACCCAGTATATGGTATTCTGTTATAGAAGCCTGAAAGAATTAATATAGGTATGAACAATTAAGAAAAAAAAAGTCTTTAAAAAGTTTCTTATAAGGGTGTCAGTGAAAAATAAATTGAAACACTGACATGAATTAATCTCCAAGGTTATATACACATGAATATATGTAACAAAATGAGCACATAATAGTACACTCTCAATTGGTAGTTTTAAAAAACAAGAGCTAATAATAGACTTTTAAATATCTTCTTATTAAAATATGTATTTAGAATTATAATTACCTAAGAAAAATTCTGCTATTGATAAAACATGATTTATATTTTACGTGCCATAATACCAGCTTAACTGAACACCATTTTTACTCAGAAAACTGTTTTAGTATATGAATAAACTTCTCAAAGGACTTAATATTTACTCTCTTAAGGTAAGCATCCTTTTATATCTTAATTATCCCTTCTATTCAAAGATAATATCAAGATGTCAGTCTCTATTGTTATAATAGCAACTTCTACATTTGAATTAATGTGAGCTTATTTTATTTAAAAGCCTTCTATATCTGGCTTTTTCTTTCTCCTGTCACATAAGCTTCACCTCTTTTGACTTTCTATTCCATACCTGATGTTCTTTTTTACTTAAGTTACACTAATATAAACTTTCAAAGGGGAAAACATCCTTAGGGAAGGTGGGAGAATACACTAGGTCAAAAAAAACAGTCTCAGGAAAACTAATAACTTTTCTCTTGTTGCCCTCCTTGTCTCATTGGCCTTCCATAAAGAATCAGTAAAGGAAAATAAATTTCTGGCTTGCATGCTTTAGAAAATCTGATTACAGTTTTCCCTAGGCTTTTCTTCATTCAACAGAATTTCTGAGCTGAATATCTTATGTAAGCCAAAATTGATTTCACTGAAGAGTGGTTCACAAAAAAGATTAAAGATCAATTGTCTTGCTAATTAAGAGAGTAAAAAGTCGATAAAATGATGACATTTAAATTAACTCTATTTATTAAGAGCATCTAACTCCAAATGAAGCCATCCTCCTGTGAAATAAAATGGACTATTTTAATGAATTGTCCCTTTTTCCTATACGGAAGGGGGAAAAAGTAAGAGAAAGAGGGAGAAATGGAAGGTAGCAAGAATGGAAGAGTACGTTTTCTAGAAGATGATTGCAATCTGCAGATTGTGAATAGCTGTAAACTTCATTAAGAAGCTCCTTAAAAAAATTAAAGAACAGTTTGATTAAATTCCATAATTGGAAACCAATTTGATTCAAACCACAAGATTAAAAAAAGCATCCAACTTTGTATTCTCAAATATACATGTTTGCCGAACTTGGAAAATTAGACCATTATTATCACAAAATGATTAAACAACCTTGGAAGGAAATAGGAAGAATACAGTTAATAAGAAACTTCAACTAAGGAAAAGCAATGTGTTATTGATTAATTATATTGCTCTAATTTGGAGTAGTGTGGGATTAAATTCTAATAATTTTTTACACTAATTTTTTTCCTAACTACCTAAAATGGCCTTCTTTAAATAAAAGCTCATAGTTCTTTAAAATTCATCATCACAAGATAATTTAGTTATTTTTAAAAAGAAGAAAAAAGAAGAAAAAGATCATTCTGGGGGAGAAATTGTTTTAACATAAATCTGGGTTCTTCTAAAGCTCTCTTCTCCAGGTTACTAAGTTTGTTGACCACAAAACAACACAGTGACTGCATCAAAATTACTTAAGAATTCTATGTTAAAACTAGCTATTTTATAGAATTTGCTAATTTATGAGGTTTATTTTAGAAGTGTGTTTTGACAAGTTTTATCAAGTCCTCACCATTCCCAGATTCATACACACAATAATGATTCCTAAAGGACTGGAAGCAAAAGCTAACCTGAAGTTTATTTTATTTCCAAGATTCTGGTCACTTTTTGGGGAAACGTGTAGAGAAGAAAGCAAAAATATAAAGAAAAAAATAGCTCATTTTTTTTTCTTTCCCTTTGAAGTTTTATGGATTCCAGGGAAGGTCAGGCCAGTCTGAGCTATGAGGAGAAAATGGAAAACTATTTTTATAGTTATAGTGCATAACTCACTATGTCTGTGTTGTCTAAGGCTCTGTCTTCTGATTATAGTTAACCTGACATTCCTTATGACGTTTAACACTACAACTACCATCTTCAAATACTTTCAGCACTTTTTTATTTTTATACTTGATTTTTCCTATCAGCTGCCTTGTTTGTCTTGCCCCATTATTGAAACATGGAATGCCTACTTCTATACATTTTAAATTTTTTTTTTATTTTTGATAATATCCCTGTAGCTAAAATAACAGATCAAAGATCCTCCCATTTTCTAACATTCAGGTTGAAAAGAACTATGGATCCAGGCTCCAGGAATAATAGAGAAAAGGGATCCATTAATGACAGTGACCTATAAACAAGTATAAAAATATTCATCCTCATCAATAAGAAAAAAAATAAAATTTTATATGTACTGATAATATTTTTTCTTTTTTAATTTTTATTTTTTAATTAGAGTTGACATTTAATGTTATTTTATATTAATTTCAGGCATACAGCATAGTGATTAGACATTTATATAATTTACGAACCAATATCCCCAATTGGTCTGGTATCCACCTGGCACCATATATAGCTATTACAATATTATTCACTATATTTCTTACCCTGTACTTGACTTCCTTGTGACAATTTTGTAACTATCATTTTGTACTTCTTAATTCTTTCACCTTTGTCACCCAGCCCCGCTAACACCTCTCCCGTCCAGCAATCACGAGTTTGTTCTCCATATCTATGAATCTGTTTCTCTTTTATTTCTTTGTTTATTTTGTTCTTTAGATTTCACATATAAGTGAGATTATATTTCATTTGTCTTTCTCTGTCTGACTTACTTCACTTAGCATAATACCCTCTAGGTACATTCATGTAGCAAATAGTAAGATTTCATTCTTTTTTATTGCTGTGTAATATTCTATTGTATATATGTACCACCTCTTCTTTATCCAATCATCTATTAATGGACACTTAGATTGTTTCCATATTTTGACTATTGTAAAAAGTACTGCAGTAAACATAAGGGTATGCATATATCTTTTCGAATTAGTGTTTTAGTTTTCTTCGGATAAATACCCAGAAGGGGAATTGCTAGGTCACTAAATAGTTTTATTTTAATTTTTTAGAAGAACCTCTAAACTGTTTTCCATAGTGGCTGCATCAATTTGCAATCCCACTAACAGTGTTCAAGCATTCCCCTTTCTTCACATCCTCTCCAACCTTTGTTTTTGATTTATTATTGATAGCCATTCTAACAGTTGTTAGGTTGTTGGGAACCATTTTTGCCGAATACCCTACAGCTGAATGCCCTACAGCTGGAGGCCCTACAGACCAGGTTAAAGTTGCCTGCAAACTAGAAGTTTGCAGAGCAGGCGGGCTCCGTGCAGATGGAGGAAGTTTGGCTTAATGAAAAATAGGTGAGAGAAGTTATGTAAATGTCAAGCAATTGTTTACAGGTGTGTGGGTTTTGTTTTTCATGCATTATCAAGGGTATAAATATGCAGTGTTAAATAAACTCTGGGCTACAATATTCACTGTGAGCCCTCCCAACTCTATCTTTTGTCTCTCTCTGTCTATCTTTTTCTATCTTTCTCAATCCTCACTCACCCTCTCTGGAACTGTTTGATCTCAGCTGGCGGGCTCCGGCATTAGGTGATATCTCATCATGGTTTAATGGACATTTCTCTGATGAATAGTGACATAGAGCATCTTTTCATGTATCTAATGGCCATCTGTATGTCTTATTAGGAGAAATGCCTATTTGGGTCCTCTGCCCATTTTTTAAATGGATTTTTTTTTCAGTGTTGAGTTGTATGAGTCCTCTATAAATTTGGATATTAACCACTTATCAGATATGTCATTGGCAAATATCTTTTTCTATTCAGTAAGTTGTCTTTTCATTTTGCTGATAGTTTTCTTTGCTGTGCAAAAACATTTTAATTTGTAGTCCCATTTGCTAATTTATTTTGTTTATTTCCCTTCCCTGAGATGATATATCAGAAAAAAATATTACTAAGAGCAATGTCAGAGAGTTCATAGCCTATATTTTCTTCTAGGAGTTTATGTTTTCAGGCCTTACATTTAAGTCTTTATTCCATTTTGAGTTTTTCCTTGTATATAGTGTAAGAAGGTAGTCCAGTTTCATTTTTTTGCATGTTACCTGTCGACTTTTTCCAACAACATTTATTGAATAGACTGTCTTTACCCTACTGTCTATCCTTGCCTCCTGTGTTATACATTAAATGAGCATATAGACTTTCCATTCTGTTCCATTGATATATGTGTCTGTTTTTATGTCACTACCATGCTGGTTTGATTACTTTAACCTTGTAGTTTATTTTACCTCCTATTTTGTTCTTTTTTAAAGACAGGAATGGAGTAGGTAAAATGTCATCATAAAATTCTATGGACATAAGTTTTCTTTTTTATTTTTTTTTCTATTTTATAAGATTTCTAAAAACAATATATGCTACTTCAATAACCACAAAAACAATAAATGTTAAATAATACATACTGTATAAAATAAGAACAGTAAATTAAAATAAAATATCATATAATCCTACTTTCCAGCCAAGGCATACAGTGATCAGTTTTCATACTTCTTTCTGATCATTTTTCTACTCATAATCATAATTAAAATTTGGGGGAGGGTTTCACTACAAGCTCAATGTTATATTCTTTATCCTAATTTAATGTCATAATATGAGTATCTTGCTAATACACTTTCTTCCCAGAGTATGCCATACAATTATTTAGATTAAACCATATGAAAATCATTTCTGTAGATCAAAATAGTCAAATATCAGCAATTTGATATGGTTCTAAATGAGAAGTTATAACCTAAAGCATAGTAGTTTCAGTGACAGGTAAAACAAAAGCTATAGCCTTTTTTATGCCAACATATATTACCTGTTTAAAATATTTACTCATAGGAACATCACACAAGATGTTTAAAACATGAAAATTTATTTAAGACAAGTAGATACTTAAGTTATATGAGTAGATAAAATATCAAAGTGTCCAGTCCATTTATTATTGTTGCTCAGGAGAGAAACTTGAAAAGTCAGTCACACCATAGTTGATGACCCCTTGTTTTGTAACCATAATAGCCTGTTTCCATGCCAAAACTGAACTTCAACTGCTGGTCAGAAATATGGCAAAGATCCAAGTTACGCTAAGGATGTAATGTTCAGTCATTGCTATAACTCAATAATGGGGTTCAACCACAAACTGTCTTCAAACTCTAAATAAACTGAATTCAGCTAATAGACAGAGCTAACCTGAAACATATTAGAGTACTGAGTAGTTTATCTCTTCAGCATCATTTGAGGGGTGCCAAAAAGGCCCGGTACTCAAAAATAGCTTTCCCACAGTTGTCTGAATTTGCCATTATTGTTGACTCATTTATTTTTTTTAATGTTTGTACTGACTAGTCTGTGGTACTTTTAAATATAAATATCACTGAGGTTAACACATAAAAACACAAGTCAACTTCTGCCTCTCTCCTTTAAAAGAGGCTTTCACTTTATACAGTGATAAGACATCTAATATTTACTTTTAGAAGTCAAGATAATACCCTACTAATAATGATGTTATACCCTAGAAAATTCTTTAAATGAAACTCAAAGTGTATTTTATGAAAATTTTGAATTACCCCTAACTGTGGTAATATTAGAAACTCTTGTGGCAGATACCACTAAGGGTACTTTCCCAGCCCATACCTTTTCCTATTTTGTAATTGCCCCCATACATGCAGCTGAATCCTAGCAGTTTGGTTCCACTTCAGATCCTGCATTTTACTCCACAGCCATTTGAACCAATGTTAGATAATCAACAGATCTAAAAGAAACCAATTAGAATCTTTTATGAATATAAAAATGGGACTCAATAGGGCTAGTTATTCTCTTTACAGTGGAATAATTAATGTAAACTCAGGAAATGTGTCCTGACCACGATCCATTATGCTTTGATAAAAATAAAGACACTCAACAAAGAGAGATATAGAGAGATAAAGTGGGGGGGGTGATTTCCATGAACAATTAGGACAGAGACTCCTTTGTTGGATTTCTAGCTCCTGATTCTAGTACTTCATCAATGGTGCTGGTTATACTTTGAGACTGCCGATTCCATGGGTACCATGATACATCACAATATATTATTTTTATTTAATTAGTAAGATAATTTAAAGATGTGGTTAATAACTGAAGCTACAACAGCAAAACCAACAAAACAATACTAGCAAACACTACAAAATATCTCTAAATGTCAGGTCTTTATATAATTTTCTATTTTATCTTCACAATGACATTATATTATAGGCCAGGACCATCTCCAAGTTCATATTTGGCAGAACCAGAGTAGGAACTCACACAGCTGACAATGGCATCTAGTGTTTAACTATAGAGTGTATGCAGAGTTCTATAAATGTGACATTAGGCCATCTGCATCATATTCACCAGGAGTCACAGAAAAACAAACAAACAAACAAACAAACAAACAAAAACAAATAGGACAAAAACAAACAAAAAACAGTTTCTATGCCCATACATGACCACAGAATCATAATTTCTAAAAGATAGAGATTTTTCCAGTTACTAAGAGGTAATTCTTATGCACATTATGAGAACCACTGCTCACTTATCTGAGCAGAAGATATGGGTTGAGCAATGATACTGTGTTTGTGGTGGCAGTATCAATATGTGTGTGTCAGGAGAGGGGAGGGTCTAGGGAAGGACAATAATGCAATAAATGAAGGTTTTTACTTCCATTGCTGTCTCCTAGATTTCTCAGAACCATCTGTCCTGCCACCATAGAGCTGAAATTTTTGGAATTCAAAGTTTAGGCAAGAAATGCTGAGCTCATCGATGGAAGGATTTTAGTCTGCCCTGAAAGCCAAAATTGGTTATATAGATTTCCAATTCCAATCACAATCATAAAAAAAATCAGTTTTGAGAAATCCTAACCTAATCCTAAACTATTCAAAAGGACTTTTGAATAATGATTTTCTAAATTATAATGTTCTATTTTTCACAAGGACATCATGCATATTTTCTTTCTGGAGTAAAAGTAGATAATTGTGGTTTTTTTTTTTTTTCTTTTTCATAACCATGGGGATTTTCCAACATACTCTCATTTGCACAGATGGAATCATTTTATTACTAAAGAGTAGAAAGTCTTTCCTGTCATATTTTATTGGTTCATTTGGTCATTAAATTTAACAGCCTATAAATCCCTTGTTTATCATTAAACAGACTGTGAATGACAAGATAGTTTTAAGCATTCTGGCACTCAGTTTGCAGTTGGGCAATCAATAATACCACCATTCTAGAAAAACTATTGCTATAATTAAAGAGACTGAGGGTTGGACCATCAAAGAGAGTTGTATGTTCTCTTTATGTAGCAAAAAAATAAATAAAATTAAAATTAAAACCAGGACTATTCACAGTTGCAGTTTGATTAATAATAATGATGAGGAAGGCAGAAAATAAATGGTTAGGGTTGAGCAGAAGATGTGGCCTTTCCTTTGGATAGTATTTTCTTAATGGTACAAGGCATGGGAAATATAGGAGGTCATCATGTAAGAGTAATAGCCACCACTCAATCTCACAGCCAAGTGCCAAATATCCTTTAATTTAAAAAAAAATTGTATGTTGTAGTGTTTTTTTTATTAATGAGTTGATTATATTTTTAGAAATCATAGAAAATGTGTAGACACTGATGTCACTGTACTTTGTGAACAAAGTTGTTTCCTCCCTTGGCTCTAGGCCACTAGCCTACAGCTTCCTCCCTCCCCACCCACTTACTCTTTCCCTCTCTGACACACAGACATTCTAGATCATAGCAAAAATATGTTTCTAAAAGTTTAAATCCACTGTGTCCAATACTAACTAAATTAAATTCCTCATGAGTTAATTTCAAAGTCTTCTATATTTTTCAACATGGCTTCTTTCATGAATGTAATCAAAGAAGTGTTCATAACTATTAACTTCATATTTGTGGCCTCCATTTGACATAAGCTCCATGTTTCTTTCTATTTTTCTTTTTTTACCTCAGCACCTACAAACCCTAGCACCATGAACAATGACGGGCATTTGGGACACTCTTATCTAACAATATATGTATGTATTTTTCATGATGAACGCTTATCTCTCAATTAAATTTGTACCTATTGTCACTGAATGCTTTTGACTTAAAGAATATATAATAGAATTGTATTATTAGCTAGCTAAATTCAGCTTAGGTTAGAATATCTATGAGAATAAGCAGCTTTCTACTTTCTCTCTAATATACAAAATACATGGATTTAACCCCACTGCCCAAAAGTTTATGTTAAGCTTGTTAGGACATAGTGATCTAACTTTCATCCACATCTCAGTCATCTCAAGCAATCCTAAAACTTTGTATTTTTTGTTTGTTTATTTGTTTTACATTACTCTTTTGACTAAGCTATATCACTCTCTTTATAATGCTTTGAGGCCTCTATCACCCTATTGGTTCACAATATTTCACAAGCTGAGACTTTATTAGACACTTTAGAGAACACTTACATACACTCAGGGTCATTACTGAATGGTCAAGGCAGAGTGTATGGAATAGGGACTGTACTTCCAATTTTAATTAGTATCTCAAGTACTTATATTTTTTTGTGTTACTTTTCTAATTTATTTAATTTTCAGTGGCCACATGATATTTAGTGGGTAAGAGAGTACTCTTTTGTAGAAGAGTTTAGCAAAGTTGTCTTTTTTTATCTTTTCTTTCTCAGAAGCTTTTATTTCTGTCAAGCTTTGTATAGTTCCATTAAGCCATCATGTTCAGAACACAAAGTACACCCTGGGATGTTCTTTAGTTGAAGACAAACTTGTGAACCAGAGAACTGGACATGATCTGAATTAAATGACACACCCAGACATTTCAGTGGTATTATATCATAGAAGAAGACACCCAGGAATAATAAATCTTCCTTTGGTAACTACCTAAAATTTCTTAGCATTCTACAAAGTATATATTAAAAAGCCTGTCAAAGAACATAAGAAAGTTAAAAGGCCCATGAATATATTTCTTTAACCTAGAGTATAGATTATATTTGAAAAAAAAAACCTTTTAAAATAATTTTACCACTGTAGTAAAATCTAAATTATTATCCTCTAGTAACTTAGAAAACAGAAAATAAAGGATAAATATAAACATAAAAAAATTTTCAAAAAAGTTAACTCATAAGGAATAGAGAGATGAGATACGAAGAAGAAAACTACTGAATAAGAAACATACTACATTGCATGACTGACTGAAAACATAAAGAATCAGAAAGTATAATCCTAATTTTATGAGAAAGGTAAATCTCCATAAAACTTTGGAATAAGAATAAAGTCATGGACCATTTTAATTAAAAACTTTGTAAACAATGACAAAGGGCATACTTTACCTTGAAGATCCAAGGATAAGAAGCAACTGATTTCTCTGCTTTGTGAGATTTTCAAGCCAGAAAGTGATGATTCCAAATTTCCACAGCTTTGCAATAAGCATAGGACAATTTTCAGAGAGGCTTTTTCCTCTCTGAAGAAGCCTGTGAATTCTTATTGTCCCAAGATGGAAGCACACCCTCTCTTCTTGGTACTGATACAAAATACACTATATAGGTGCGCACATACCCATACACAAAAGCTGTGGTAAGAAATGGTTATTTTCTAATCAATTCTAGCTGTAGAAAGACTTTTAGTCCTTTAAACGCAAGAAAAATCTCCTTTTCAATTGTGTCTCTAGAGCATTTGACATAGAGAATGTAATCAGCATGTGCTTATTGGGTAGAATTAAATAATCAAATTTAAATCAAATTATTTACTTTCTCTATGACTTCATATAATTCATCCCCTAATAATTTCAGAAGTCCGAGGTCAGCCATTCTTCAGCAACCAAGCTCTAATATAGCCACTTTGGAAAGACATCTGTTCATACTTTCCCCTTCAGAACACAAAAGTTAGAATGATTCCTAGGTTAAAATATCCAGATACCATTTTAGTGATCAAGATTATCTCAATTTTGAACAATCTATGCCAGTGGACTTAAGTTCTAAGTATATCCATAAATATCAATGAGTTGGTATTACATTATATTTTACATTATTTTGATAATGAGATTGTTATTTTACCTCTAACATTTGCAATGTCCAAGATGCACCTTTAATATACTTTATCTTGGTTAATGCTCATAAATATTTTAAAATATCTATATTATTTTTCTATGTTTTCAGATAAAGAAACCGAAACTCAATATTTTTAAGTAAGGCAGATTTTGTCAGTAGTATGTCCAGTAACTATACTTTCCTTTTTTTCTCATTTAGTAGAATACTAATATTGTTGGTATTGACAAAGTTCCCACCTAAAAAACCATTTCTCAGACTCCTGTCCTGTTAAGGGTAGCCATGTAATGATATTTCTGGACAATAAGATATAAGTAAAGAATTTGGGGGAAAGCATCTTAAAATAGAAAAGGACTCATAACACTTATATCCTTTTTACTCTTAGCATATTGCCCTTCTTCTTTCCAGAAATGCAGATCTATAGGCCAGATCTGCAGCAGACATATTTGGCAAACTTTGAGTGAAAAACTAATAAAATTAGCCCTAAATGCCTTAAAATATTAGGATGCCTACTTCTAAATTTCTTGCTTTGACACTTCTTGCAACAACACTTAGGATGCGTAAACCACTGTTCCTATGATTACCTCTTACATGTAGCTGAACTCTGTCCTTAACTTTTATATTCAGTGACAAGTCCGAGGTCTCAGAGCTATAAAATGATTTTAATTCTTCTAATTTCATATTCAATAAAGAGCCCTAAGAGAAGAAATCTTTCATGTTAAATCAGCTAGCCAAAGTAATATTTAAGGCCTTGCATACAGGACTAGAATTATCCTGTAGGCTCATTTGCATTCTGAGATGCAAACACATTCTTTACTGCATCCTTGATTGGTCATTTATATTTATGTATTTATCAAGTATTATTGAGAGCTTACTGTCAGCAGACAATGTGTTGTCTAGAGGCACATGAAAAATTTTAAGAATTTATCTGAGCAAATATCAATTGGGCAGTACCAAATTGATCGTAGTTAGTAGCACTCTGCCAATAAGAGCTAGGGAAAGGTCTTATGAAAAATATCCAGAAACAAAGCAAAGCAATTATTTAATTGGCTATAGCTTAAGTGGTTGCTTTATTTAGAAAAGCCTATTTGTCTGATCATGATAGCCTGTTCTTAAGTTTTTATTTCTTAACATTGAGGCATTTGCAGGAGTTTTCTGTGGCTTAGGTTTTGGTTTGCTTACTTAGGTGCCAAGGCATTAGAGCCATCTCAGTCTAATAACCTCCTTGTTTGATTACTTAAACAATGAGGATGTGACATTTGTGCTGACTTCTGAAAATTTAGTGTGAAATAGCCAGGTAACTGAGAGGAGCAAGAATTCAAACATAAGAAACAGTATGTGTAAAGGTCCTGAGGTTTAATAAATGTTGGGAGAAATGGTTCACAATGAAGCTGGAGAAGTAAACCTAAAATGTTGGTCTTTGAGGTCGTTCTAAAATTTTAGACTTTATCACAAAAAGATTGGAAACCATGGAAGACTCATAAATGGTAGAGGGACACAATCAAATGGCTTTTGAAGTTATAAAAAAAATATCATAACTGAAATATTTTTTAAATGATTTGAAATAAGAAAAGAGGAAGCAGAAATATTAGTTAAGATATTATTATTGCAGTATTTAGGTAAAAGATGTTGGTGAATTAAATACAATGGTACTAGAGGAATTGGAAAGAAGTAGACAAATTTGATTCTATTTAGGAAGTAGTTGCCTCCGGCCATAATGGCTGATTGGATAGCAGAGGAGTAAGAATGAAGATAAGAATGACTTTCTTGCTTCTGGCATGAACAAGTGAGTAAATACAGTCATAACATATCAAGAGAAAGTGTGCAGGCGATGGAAAGATTTTTAAGGGAAAGTGAATTAATCCACTTTGTTGAATTTGAGATATGCATATACATCTAAGTAAAAATATTGAGTATGCTATTGAGTACAAAGGACTGAATTTAAGAGAAGTCTGTGTATGTGTCCATCATATAAAGAACAACTTAGATATGTTTATTGCCACATTTTCACTTCTATTTCTAGATAGAAGCTCTTTGTACTAAAAGTATTTTTATGCTAATGAGAATTAGGTAGATCACTGTATCTTCATCCATCCTACTTGCCTTGCTTAATTCCCTCTCTGAACAATTCCAAATGAGTTAGTCAATAAGTTAACTTTTTCAGGAAGTGCCTTTCTTTATTACTGTGCATTTTATCTGCCTCCTACAATCTATTAAAATAATAGAAGAATAACATCTATGATTTACTAAGCACATAAATGTCTTAGACACTGTTGTTTTTATTTGTACATATAATTTCTAATCACCTCAACAATTTATAAAAAAAGTATTTTCAACACCGTTTTGTAAGTGAAGGAACTGAGATTGAGAGAGACCATACTGATCAAGGTATTCCTAAGGTGAGTAGGAGGCTTGCTTTCAATCCTAAGTTTCTCAGACTCCCACATTGTCCCTAAGTGTTCTTATTGAGGAACTGATAAAAAAAAAAAAATTTCATGGTAGTGATGGAAACAAGTACCAGCTCTTCCTAAATTAGCCCCAAATACTACATGCAAATTTTCTAGAAGTGTTTCAGAGAGTGTTGAGTTTCTTTCCTGAGGAAAGCTATATTTAGAAATAAGATATGAGTGATGTTCAGAACGCAGCCTGAACCAGATTTTATATCTACTCCCTTTGTTTTCTTTTCATAAGGGAGACGAACAATAGAGGCTTACATTTCATCTCTTTATAAACTAATATGTCAAAGTAGGCCTAAAGGTCTATTTGTTGTAATAAAGATCTCAGTAGGATGTTAATTTAGAGTAATTGTGATGAATGGTAATTTGATTCCTACAGAAATAGCAAAATGCTCTGTCCATAGTGGCATAGCCAGGTCCTGATTCAGTACTTACTGCTTCTAAGATTTTGGCATATTAATGAGATGGGTAGATGAGGTGGGAGAGAAATGTTCTTTAGATCCCTCTGTCTTTTCCCAATTATTTTACTTTTTTTGGCAGTCTTACTCTTCAGGTTTTAATCATTTCTCATAAGTGCCGAGATTTAAGATAAATGTCTTTTCTTAGTAGATATATTATTTAAGCATAGATACAAATTAATGACATAAATTATATATTCTAAAAAGCATTATAAATAGGGTGGAATAGAAATAAAAATATCCTCATATGCCTTGAATATATTCATATTAATTTTCAAATGTTTCTTGCAAATTATTTTATCTGGTAAAATAGGTCTTTCATGTGATTTTAAAAATATTTTTAAAATATTTAATTTAAAATAAAAATCCTTTAAAAATAAAACTCACTAGTCTTCCAGCATTAAAATAATAAATTTGAAAAATATATAGTGATAAGAAATTGAAACATTTGTCATATTTACTTCTAAGTTCTTTTTATCTTGCAATTACAAATATAAGATATATAATTTGTGTTTTAGTAGTCTGGTTTTATAGCCCACTTTGATATTGCATGTGTGAAATATACCAAGTCATATTACAAATTAGCCTTAGAGTCTTTTATCACTTCAACATGTTTTGTGGCAAATTCACATTACCTCAACTTGATATTAGATGAACAGTTTGATCAGTGCCTATAGCACTGAAGCAGTGATTCCAGGAGATGCCCTAAAAGTACTGCAAATCTTAAGGTCATTTTCCTCTTAAGAGTCTACCCTAAATGCCTCTGGAATCATGACTTCTTCTTCTCTTCTACCTCAAGTGAGTATCTCCTATTGTGGACTATATTCTGGAAGCATTAAAGGAAGGAGATTCTGGGAAATGTAGTTCTAGGAGGGTGTGGTATGACATCAAGTTAACAGCTGACTATTGAGTATATTATCTTATAGAAAAGTTGAAAAGATGAAAATGTTGCTGATTTAATCATGTTCATTAAAACATCATTATTACTTCTTCCTGCATATGGGTACTACAAGCATTTTAAAGTTAAGAAAGAAAGAAACCTTACCTTTAGATGCTACTCAAAACATTGATTATGGTGAAGAATGATCACACACAGTGTAGTCCTAGACTTTTTTCTTTGACGTCTACATTTACTCCCTAGGTGTTCAATGCAGACTTGTGGTTTGAATTGTCATCTGTACTGACAGATCCCAAATCTATATTTCCAACCTGGACTTTTCCCTTTCTACTATTAAAATATTTCTGCAATCCAATCAACTCTCACTTCCATACCTACTTCTTCAATCCAAGCTAAATGTAATGAATCACCTACTTCTTCATTAGGTTCCCAGTTTTGGCCGTTAGCCTCTTATTCTCAACAGAGTAGACAGAATATAAAGGTAATTATTTTTAAATAATGTATCATTCCATCCTTTGCCCAAAACCTTTAGTGCTTTCCCTCTTGCTCAAGGTAAAAATCAAATGTATTGCAATCTTCTACAAGGTTCATGGATATCTGGAAATCATTATTCTCCTGATCTCATTTTCTATGACTCTCCATCTCCACACTTATTTCACTCCAGCCTCACTTACCACCTTACCATTTCTTTTCTCCACAAAGCATCCTCCTACATCAGCATCTTTGAACTTACTTTTCTCTTTGTTTTGAGTACTTACATAACTCGAGATTCTGATCAAATACCACTTTTACATTGAATCCTTCCCTGACTTCTATATATAAATAATATCTTACCTAACTGCTCCATTCTTCCTTTTGAATACTTAAATTACTCATTGGCCAATGTATTTATTTGCTTTTGTTTCTTCTCCACTGGATTTTAAGCTTTGTGAAGGTGAGAACTTTTATTCAATGCTATATCCACAGAACAGAGCCCAGAATATTTTTTTTGAACACTAGATAATTGATAAATGAATAAATGAATTAAATTTGAGAAGTGTAGAGAAATGATGATGTGTGATCTTTAACTGGATATTTGAGTTTAACTCTAATAAATACATTGTATTATCTAAGAAAAAAGATATTTATTGTACAGTGAAGTTCATTTATCTAATGACGTATTCAATTTGGTATGTAGTCAGTAGTTGCTATTTTATTTCACTCTACATTTATATAATATGCTGTCAGGCTGAGGACTAGCCTTTCTTCATAAAATAGCACAATAACTTCAGGCTCTATAGAAAAGTGATATTATATCTTTTTTAGTTTTCAAAACACACATCATTAGAACAAAAATTTGTGAATATAGAGTCTTACTATAAATTGACATTTAACTGCCTCTCCAGTCACATCTTCCCAAAGTTTCCAGACAATTTCTACTTCAGTTTTCTCCTCTCTTTCTCTTCCTCAATTTTGAACATTTTCTTCCCACTATCTAAAGGCTCTTCTAGCATTAATTTTCTTATAAATTATTTTTTCTGCTTCTGAGACTCATGTCAAGTGTCAGTTCCCAAGCTAACCTTTCCCTAACTCACACTGATATATCAAGGTGTTTCTTACACTTATATTACACCATAAACACAGTTCTAGGAGAAAGAAACCATATACATCATGTAGATATCACTAGTGTCTTTCACACTGCCTTATTTAAAGTAGATACTTATTAAGTATTTTCTGAATGAATGAATGCAGATAAAGAAAACAAACTGGTATCCAGAGATGAATGAGAATTTCTGAATTCTCACAGTTAGCATTGAAATTATACTGTTTTATATTCTGGAGACATTAAGTTCTGCACTAAGGAAAAAAGTGTATTATTTTTTATAATGTCACATATCTTGAACTCTGAGGGACAGAAAATATTTAATTTTTTAAAATGAAAACATTAAACTTAAAATTAAAATATTTAATTTTAAAGAAATTAATCTAGCAAATTCTTCACTCAAGTAATTTGCTTTGTTTTAAAATTTGTTTATAACATATTTTAATGTCTACAGATTTTTCTTCTGTGAAAACTGATGGACCTAGTAAGGTTTAGTCACTAACTTATGTACATGCAGACTTTTTGTTTTTTCATTTTAAGTGATATTTTTATTTCTATAGCTAGAACAATTATGAAATAACTCATTCCTAACTCCATCCATTCCTTGAAACCCTACTCTTTCCCCATTCTCACTGGCAGGTGAACTTGCCTTCTTTGCCAAGTGAGTCACTTGAAATGGCAACATTACTTTATTAGAACCTACTTGGCTCAAGTTAATCTAAAATAAACATAAGAAAAAAAAGGAAAAAGTTTTCATGCAATATGAATACGCAGAATAGCATAACTTATAAATGAATAGTTTAGGGGGAACAAGTCTAAATAATAAAACATTTTTGCTGGACCTCAATCTTACTAATTTTAGAAATTAAAATTTACTGCTAAAATGGCTGCTTCTCTAAGATCTATGTAAAATCCCAAGAGTCAAAAAGCTAAATATTAGTTTAATGGTTTTAGAGATATGTCCACGAGTTCCTTGATACTTCACCCCTGAGGAATTGAAGCTTAGTTTTCCCTCTCTTTTAATGTAGGATAGACTTAGTGATTCACTTCTAGAAAAAAAGAATTATAAAAGTTTGGAAATACTTCTAACATTAGGTTATAAAAAGATTTCAGCTTTCAACTTGTGTATATTCTCTCTCTCTGTAACAAATGGGGTTAAAACAGTTTCCATACAAAAGCATTATGTAACCTTTTTTTATTACTGAGTAGTGACAATATTAAAAGTAATGGCACTGATATGTGTTTATCTAAAAATATCACTTCATTACACATAAAATTGAAAGTTAATAAAAATAATTCTAACCTTTAAATTCTCAGAAAGGATTTCTGTATAAGCTCTCTTTTGGAATATGTAAGTAATCTTGAGGATTACTCAAAAATTACAAATTATATGTAGATCACCATTCTTTAAAATACTTGTTAGTAACTTAATCTGCTACTTTTATAATTTTAGTGTATAGAATGTATATTTAATAATGTTTAAAAAGATAACATTTTAAAAAATAGTTATCTGTGTTGGTGGAGGAGAGCCCAAAAAGTTAGATAGGACAACTCTGTTGTGGTAAGATCATTTTTATTAACCAAAGAGATGATAAAATTTATTTGTTGTTCCTGAAGTGGTGACAGATGAGGAAATAAGAAGTATAGCTATAAAAATATAGCTAATAAATTCATTATGATTTGTCTTTATTCTTGAGGAAAATCTTCAGTATAAAAGTAATACCTTTATTAACATATAAGTATGAATAAAATTTTAAAACCAAATATAAAGTGATTTTAGACTCTGTCTTTTTGCTTATTATATGTTACCATTTTATGACATTGAGAGTAATGAAGAGTTGATTCAAATCTTATTTTTATGGCTAGCAGCACAACTGCAAAGTAGAAATGATAAAAAGAGAACAGGAGCAAATAGTAAGCAATCAAAATTTTTTCCTCAGGAGAAAACAGCATCTGATCTATAACTGGTGTTAAGGCAATTTATTAATAAAAGGATGCCAGAAAACAATTTTATAGTACTGCCTTAAAAATAATAAGACTCTAGAAACAGAGGATTTAGGGAAATGTTGTATGGTGGAATGAGCTTTGGAAAAGCACTTCTATATTCTATATTTTATTTCACCTTCCCAACTTCCCTGTGAGTGATAAGGCAGAAGACATCTCTGCCTTTTGCAGATGAGAAATTGAGTCTCAAAAACACTGTTATTGGTCCAAGTTTGTTTAGCTATTAAATGATAGGCCTAAGAATAAAACTCAAGTCATAAGTACTTTTCTGGGTTTTTTTTCCACTGAGGAATGTTGCCTTCACTCGTCCATAATTGATACCTTTAAAACTGGATCTCTATAAACTAGTAAGAACAAAAAATTCTTAATTTTAAAATGAGAGCATTAGAATTTTATAACTCTCAAACTCAGAAATCATCCCAGAGAGTTAAAGTGACTAGGGTCTTACAGCCAGTCTTACAAAAGAGCTTTCTATAATAAATTTTGCGCTATACTGATGAAAAATAAAAAGTAGTCTGATGGTATAAGATTAAATATCCAATGAACACTTGAACCATGAGCTTCTACATCACACAGCTTCTGGAGTCAGTGCAACTCAGGGATTTTTAGGTACATAATTCTCAATTTGGGGTGTTCATACCCCAGAACCATTGTCTAGGAACGTGTGTAAAAAATGCATGATAAACTGAATACATCTTTCCAGAGTGTTCATTTTACTTAGCACTGACCATTACAACATGGTTTTCTTACACTAAGACAATCACAGATATATTATAGGCTGTAAAAATCAAATAAATTATTAAAATAAAAGAGAAGATTTCAAAGATATTTCTCACATTGGTGGCTTCTTAAATTCTGTCCCCAACTCCATGGGTTTTTATTTACTTTCCTCTGAAGTTGAAGTACTGTTGGAAAAAATTTAGGCAAGCATTGTTTTAGGATATAAAACCTCTTACTTTCTTTTAATCTCTACAATCAACTCCAATTCAAACTCTCTTCATGAAATTCCAGGTCATAACATTGTCATTAATTAGTCTATAAGTTAAGAATTCCTTATACATCTTAAAATATATATTCTTAGCCTTCTAATTAAAAGATATCTTCTTCAAAAGCTTGATAAAGTAACTCTGTGTGCTTTCTAAATCTAATAATTCTATTCCAAATACAATATTGCCAGTTTTGCACTGACTTTCCATTGTTTGGTTGACTTAGGCTTCATGCTCTATTTGGCAAGCCTCCTGAGCTTGCACGTTGAATCTACTTTAGAACTTCTGTTTTTTATGTTTCACCTAGCCAATGGTCCCCCACTTTTCCTGCCACTCATCCAACCCCCATAAGCTGCCTTCTTTTCCCTATATCAGAGCTATCACACTCATCCAATTAAGGATAATATTTTCCTTAAAAATTGAGATAGGAATTGAAGGAAAGAATAAATTGAATTTATAGAATGTTCTGGCCCCCTTCAAATATCAGAAGTAAAATAACTTTGCCATCCACATTGGGTTGTAGCTGAATTTCTATTTGTTCTTCTTCATTCCTACCTCTAGATTTCTAAGACTTTACTTTATAGAAAAGTTTTAAGTTTATAAAAATTGAGCAGAGTTCCCATATACTTCCTCACAGTTTACCCTATTATTAACACATTGCATTAGTGTAATAAATTTGCTACAATTGATTACCAATATTGATACATTATTATTAACTGAAATTCATAGTTTACATTTGGCTTCACTCTTTGTATTAAACTTCTGTGGATTTTCATAAATGTAAGACGTCATATAATCACCACTACAGTACTATACAGAATATCTTCACTGCCTCAAAATCCCATGTGCTCCACCTAGTCAACCCTTTTCTCCTCCTCCTGAAACCCTGGCAATCACCAATATTTTTACTTTCTCTGTAATTTTTCCTTCTCCAGATTGTCATATACTTAGAATCATACAGTATGTAGCCTATTCAGACTGGCTTCTTTCACTAAACAATACACATTTAAGGTCATGACTTTTTATGGCTTGATAGCATTCTTCTTTTTCATAATTGAATAACATTATATTGTGTAAATACACCACAGTTTGTTTATCCATTCACCTCTTGAAGGGCACCTTGGTTGCTTCCAGTGTGGTACAATTATGAATAAAGCTGATATAAACTTTCATGTGCAGGTTTTGAGTGGGCCTAAGTTTTCCATTTATTTGAGTAAATACCTACAAATGTGATTGTTAGACAATATGGTAAGATAATGCTGAGCTTTGGAAGAAAAACTGTTTGTTAAAGTGACTGTACCATTTTGCATTCCCACCAGCAATGAATAAGAGTAATTTTTGCTACACATTCTCATCAGCATTTGGTATTGTCAGATTTTTTGCATTTTAGCCATTCTAATAGCTTTAAAATGCTTTTCTGAATTATTTTATTTCATATTCTTTGTTTGCTCTTCAATATTGACAGCTTGTTGAAATACTCAACTGTATACCTGCTAAATTAAAAGTCAAATTTGTTTCACATGTGTCTAATTTAAAAAAGTAAAATATTTGTAAATCTAGAAATCTCCTCAATAAATATGGTGATAATTTGAATGAGATAGAAATGGAATATAACAAAACTCTTTCTAATCCACAGTATTATGCAATCTGAGATTAGAAGAAACAATAAATATCACTATATTGAAAAGAGATATTCCTATTATTTCTATTATGAAGAGCAAGACAATTCCTGCCTAAACATAAGAAATAAAAGGAATCAATGCATATAATTTGAGCTTTTTAGAGTCAATTTCAAAGGCACTAAAATTATTTTTGCTGAGATACAAGAAAGTCTTCAAATATCTATAAAGCACATGATTTGTTTTCAGTAAAGAAAAAGTGATAGGTAACTTACTAATGGTGTACATTTATTCCTCTATAAATTTCTTCATAAGGAAAAGCTTAGAGATGAGATAATCTCCATTTTAATAACTTAGGCATTTCATGAATAAGAACCCACTATACGAATTTACATAACACTTTGAAGAAGAAAACAGGAGATTCATGAGAGTCCATGGAAAGCAAAGACCTAGAGGTGCTGGATGACAACACAGAAAGAGGTTGGATTTTACAGACTGATAGACTTGAAATGGAAAAGAGAGTTACTTATCTGGTGCATAACGGGTGCTCAAGGGTTCTGTAGAGGCTTTCAGGTAGTTACCATCTGCAGTTTGGAGTTACAGGAAGAGGATTCTTAGAACATTTTGAGACATAATTTAGATGCTTATTAGGAAGTTCTTTTTTGATCTATAGTCATGGAAGGAAGAAGAAAAAAGCAAGATTGAGCAGAGGGAAAAGTAAGGCCCCACAACCTAACAGCCTAAGCCAAACCCTTGGAAGTTTAAAACTTAAATGGCCTAAGAGAGTTGCTCCACTTTGAGATAAATGGACTAGGACTTTCTACTCTTGACTTAATCAGTCACTAGATGTGGACCACCCCTGAAAGAGCAATAACTTGGGAAAAGTGGATCTCTACAGCTGAAGAGGCTCCTGGCTAAAGGTTGTCTGTTAACAGTACTCTTTGCAGTTAGGGGAATCTGGATGGGTCATATCTGTGTCATCTCTTGCACCTCTATGATCCGTTTCTTCATATGCATTCAGAGAAGTTCTCCAGGAGTCAAATGAATCTCTTTTTCTGAAGGAAACTTAGAAGAGGAAGTCTAGAGAGACATACCATAGTCCTGTCCACTGCAGCAAGTCATTAGACTATAACGACAATCCTCTTCTCCTTAGTTTTCTATACATTCTATGTTTCTTCTACCTTTGGGTGCTGGTCTTAGTGGCTTACCTGGTGATGTGACCTAAATCTTCTTCCTTTATAAGTAGGGGCCCTTGGTCACAATGATCTTCTCAACCACAATTTTTGCACTTATCTATTTAGTGGCACAACTGAGTAAGAAAAAATCAAGAGGCATACAAGTGAATTCCACATGACAAACATATTCTTCTCTACCCCCACCAGAAAATAGCAGTCTTAGCTCCTCCTAATGTTTAGGTCAATTATCCAGAGCAAGTTGCTTGCTGATCCCTCTTCATGAGAAGATTAAAATAGGCAGCTTTATAGTCAAATAAGCCTATTGATGTATCCCTGGTTATAGATGTCTTGCTTTGGGAACAGAAACTTTTAACCTTGCAGACACCAGACTTGTAAAAATTGGATAAACATATTTTCCCATTGAAACATTGAGAGTGATGATAAGTGAAGTCACTTCTGCTTCTAGTATTTGGTTTCCAAACCCAGGTATTCTCTATATATCTGGGGTATAGCACCATATAAAATGTTGATTCAAGGCCTATAGCAAACTAAAAATAGTAGCTTATTCTCAAAGTTTGACTAGGTGCTGACAGATGCACTGTGCCTTTAATTGCCTATTTCAACACTTTATCAGATCAGTAGATTCTGGGTGATATAGAATGTAATATAAACAGCAAATCCCATAGTAATAAACTTATTATTTTTCTATAAAGTGGGTCCTCTACTGAGAAACAATATTATGTGAGATTCAGTACTGGTAGATAAAATATTCTCTAAGACCTTGGATAGTGGTGCTGGCTGAGGCCATGCAAGCAGGAAAGGCAAACCTATGCACAGAATATGTATCTATATTTTTGTTTTCTCCAGGTTGAAAGGAACCAAATGTAGTCAACTGGCCACCATGCAGCCAGTAGTGCTCCTCAAATGGTACCATATTGGGATTTGGACATTTGACATCGGTGGAAGCTACATAAGCCTTGTTTTGTGGGAGCCATGAAGAGTCTCCATCTCGGCCACTGTAGTCACTTCCTTCATGTACTCATTTTGCTAATTCTAGGGTGACCAATGACAAAGTCTGGTTGGCATCAGCTGCCTGTGTCATTCTATCTTCCCCATTGTTTAATACCTCCTCTATGATAAATACACTCTAGTTTAACATGTAATTCTAAGATATTCTCACTTTGTGCCATCTCTCATCCATCCACCAATATCTTTTATCTCAGACCTCTTTATCCCTAATCTCTCAGTCTTTCTTCTCCAGGCCCTGACCTCTACCATCCGTATAAGTATAAGCTAAGTGTGGATGCTGGTCCAACAATGGTAGATGATATAAGCCTGGGTTACCTGCTTGTAAATTCTCTGGTTCTTTTCATTAGTGATCTTGGTACCACTTTCATCTATGATGGCTTATTGCTGGGTTCATTGATAGGTCAAAGATAAACTAATTTATGATGGGCAGTTCTTAATATGCACAGTCACTTAATATCCCACAGTCAAATTTATAATTAAACTGTAATGTGGGCTCAACAGATTCAGATAACTCTCTTGAAAGATCTGGAGCTGGAAAGGCTCACCAGAGTATTGATAGATTATTTTGGTATGACCAGTCCTTTAACTCTTTGTCTTAATTGGCCATTGGATGTGGGCTGTCCTGGAAGGCATGGTTTTGGGGAATGTAGTGTCTCTGAAGCTGAGCAATCTTTGAAGGTGACAGCTGGAAATTTCTGATGGCACTCTCAGAAGCTAGAGAGTTCTTGTCGCACACTTCCGTATCCATCTCACCATGGGAAGATGACAACTTGGGATGGTAAGAAACAAGTAACTCAATTTATCTCTAAATCTCATAAATATAATTATTGGGCTCCCAATGCAACCTAATCCAAATTAGTAATAAAAGAAATAATATTATTGAGTAATATGTTGAATAAGTGATGTATTACAAAGCAAAGATAGACTATGCATACAAACAGATTTATGACAATAGTGGCACTCTAATGCTGTGAAAAAAAATGTCTTCTTTTTTTAGTGGTATTTAATTTTTTTATATTTTCAGAATTTAAAAAATTTACAAACAGTAAAATTTACTCTTTGTGTACTGAACAAGTATATAGAGTTGTATATGTACCATAACTTCCTCACTTCCTCATGTTGTCTCTTCACCCAATCTATCCCCTGACAACTACTGACCTGTTTTCAATCTCTACAGTTTGGCCTTTGTGATCTAAATGGTAATGTATATGCCAGAACATCATATAAACAGAATCATAGAATATGTATGTGGTCATTTTGTCTGAATTTTCTCTTAGCAAAATGCATTTGAGATTTATACATCTTGCTGCATCTACTCATAATTCATTACCTTTTGTTGAAAAGTAGTTTTATTGTATAAATATATACCACAGTCTTTTTTTATTATGTCTTGAAAGGCAATTGGGTTGTTTCCAGTTTTTGAAGATTATAAGTAAAGCTTATATAAACATTCACATGCATTGGTTTGTGTAAATATAAGTTTCATTTCTCTTGGGGAAAAAAACTGTCTTTTTAAATAAATGATGTTGAATCAATTGGATAGCTACAGGAAAAAAATATAAAATTAACTGTTACCATATATAAAAATTAATTACTTGTGGATTATAGATTTGTAACAAAATATTTCTTAAGCAGGGTATAAAAATTACTATTCATAAAGGAATATTTTATTAAATCAACCTACATTAAAATAAAGAAATGTTTATCAAAGATACCACTAAGAGTGAAAATAAAACAAGTCCCAGAATGAGAGAAGAAATATGTATTGACAGAGGGTTCATATTCAGACTTTACATATTGTTTTTATAATCAGTTAGAAAATGTACACAACCTAAGGTGAGGAGGGATGTGGGCAATGAGCAAGAGAACTGAACAGGAAACTTAGCTGTCTTTGGAGTATGTAAGTGTGTGCATGTTCATGTGCATGTGTGAATGGGATGCTTCTTTGATCTCTAGTTTTGCTGAGAAAGTTTTCTAAAATCTTTCTATCTTCTTCTTGTCCCTTCTCTCCCATTGCTTTCCTGAAGTAGAAGATTGGTAAGTTTCAAAGAAGGTGGGCATACACAACCCAGCCATTTCCCCTGTTCTCCCCTTTGGGTTTCCCAGCCCATACAGAACATGCTTCTTATTTTTTTATCCATGATATAAGAACAGCCCCCCACAGCAGGGACAGTGCCTGTCCCTATGCAGCACAACCATGACAAAGTGGAAGTCTTGTCTTCTTTGGAGACTAGGTAGTAAGCCCATTTGGTTGTTACACTGAATTAAGTCTTTCAACTCAGCCTTTCTCAGTGACAATAGCAATCACAAAGGCTTTTATCTGTCTTGCTGGGCTTTGTTTCATTCTACTTTTTTGTTAATTTCTCACTTGGTTCAAAGCTAGAATGGAAGATAGAAAAGAGGGTTGCTAATTACTGAGCATTTGCAAGACCCATATACATAAACTCTAACGTGGAACATGTTCACAAAATTTTATATAAATAGAGTCATTCTCTGAAATGTTACATTCTAAATTTGACTTTAGAAATATTCACTTGCTACTTTCTTTATGCCAAAAGAATCCTTCCCATGAGTTCTCACCTCTTTATATCTTCCTGGAAGGCACACTGAGGCCTTTCATGTTATTTAGTCTGAGATCTCAGAAAAGATGAAGAAAAGGAAGAAAAAAGGAAAAGAAAAGGAAGAAAGAGTAGAAAACGTTAGTAATTGTTTCTGTCTATTAAATGTTTTTTATGTGTCAAGCACTAGTGTTTACATGAATTATCTCCTTTAATCTGCACAACAAACCTACTTTACAAATAAGAAAACTAAAGCCAAGAAAAATTAAGTTGCCTGAGACCACAAAGCTTGATAAAAGTTTTATTTCTCTGAACTTGCATGTAATTTTATGACTATTTTTTACCCAGCATTTGCCAATTCTTGCCATATGGTACTATCAATTTTTTCTTATGTGCTTTTTGTCTTATGAAATAAATTGTTAGCCTCTTTCAAATATAGTTTATTTCTCATTTTAATTTGTATCTATAGTCTCTAACACAATGCTCTGGACACAATAGGTACTCAGTAAATATTTATTGGTGATGTCATAAGAGCTGATAACAAAATGAGACTATAAGACAAACTCAATATTAAAGATGTGACCAAACATGAGATACGGAAATTGAAATTGTGCAAGTTTGGTAGATAAAATAGAAAAATTGGTCTTTGTGTCACATAAGCTATAATAAAATATATTATATATAAATAAAACAGGTGGTGAAATTTTTAAGGACATTGAAATCAGGGACTCCGCTCTACTGCTTCTTAGCCATGAGACCTTGAATAAGTTCTCAGCCTCTCAGAGATTTTGATTCTTCTCCTTAGAAACAAATCATATTTCCCTGAGAGAGTTGGTAAGAGGAAATAAAAGCTTGGACAAATTAAAAGCTGTAATAATATAATACTATCAATTTATGTTAGCTATTTGATAATACCATATGATATATATGATTGAATATGGTATATAACATTATATAAAATACAATATACATAATATATAATATGCTATAGAGATATAATATTATAGAATTTTATACTGTAATTTATAATATTTATTAATTATTTGGTCATAACCCCAGGTGTGCTCTCAAAAAATAGTAAGCCTTATTTTCTAGACAGAGAACATGCTGTTATTGTCACTGATATGAAGTTGTTGCTTTTTTCCTCTGTCTTCTTTATTTTCTTCTCCTGCCTGTCACTTTTATTCCGAGGCACATGTCCTGTCAGAATCATGATATATTAATCAACTCTCTGAGAGAAAGTTTTTCCTAGGGCTTTTCTTCTGCTTAATTTTCCATGCTCTTCTGAATCTTTCTTACTTCACTTATTCTTGCTGCAGACTTGAATTAAAAATACTAGAGCTCATACTGGCAAACTGCTGGGTTGATAGAGTTCATATTAGGTAATCTTCAGGCTCATGCAGCAGCATGAGAAGTAAAGGCATTCAATAGATGTTTTCAAATGTTTATTGGTTGGAATTTAATTTTATCATAGCACAAACTCACCTATGTTATCTTTATTATATTTTTTCAAGAAGCATTTATGTCTAATATAATTATGTCTTCCTGAAGACAAATTTCTAAAAGGAGATAACATTCACATTGATATTTTTTGAGTAACACAAAAATCACTTTTTAAAATGTATTGAATTGATTTTGGTTCATAGTGACAGATTGCAGACTGTTCCATTCTTTCACATGTGGCTTTCCAACTTTCCCTGAACAATTTATTGAGGAGGCTTTCTTTTCTACATTGTGTGTTTTTGGCTCCTGTGCTGAAAATTATTGTCCATATATATGTGGGTTTATTTCTGGGCTCTTACATACTTTCCATTGGTCTCTGTGTCTGTTCTGCCAATACCATGCTGTTTTAATTATTGTCACTTTGTAGTATAATTTGAAGTCAGGCAGAGTGATATTTCTAGCCTTGTTCTTTTTTCTCAAGATTGCTTTGGCTATTCTGGGTCTTTTGTGACTCCATACAAATCTGATGGTTTTATTGTTCTATTTCTTTAAAACATGTCGTTGATATTTTGATGGGGATTGCACTGAATCTGTATAATGCTTTAGGTAATAAGGTCATTTTAACTATGCTGATTTTTCCAATCCATGAATACAAAATATCTTTCTGTTTTTTTGTGTCTTCTTCAATTTTTTTAATAGTGTATTTTAGTTTTCAGTGTAAAGTTCTTCACATGCTTCATGAAATTTACCTCTAGGTATTTTATTCTTCTTGTTGCAAAAGAAATTGTTTTTTATTTGTTTGTTTATTTTCTTTCTAAAAATTCATTATTGGAATATAGGAATGCATGGATTTTTATACATTAATTTTGTATCCTGGAACTTTACTGTATTTGTTTATTGTTTCTAATAGTTTTGTGTGTGTGTGTGGAGTCTTTAAAGTTTTCTATGTAGAGAATTATGTCATCTGCAAAAAGTGACAATTTAACTTCTTTATTCCCAATGTGGATGCCTTTTATTTCTTTCTCTTGCTTAGCTAAGACTTCCAATACTATGTTGAATAATAGTGGTGATAGTAGACAACCTTGTCTTGTTCCTGATCTTAGAGAGAAGGTTTTTAGTTTTTCACCATTACGTAAAATGTTAGCTGAAAGTTTGTTGTACATGGTCTTTATTATGTTGAGGTACTTTCCTTCTATATTCATTAAGTGCTTGTATTGTAAATTGATGCTGTATTTTGTCAAATGTTTTTTCTGCATCTATTGGTCACATGGTTTTTATTTTTTATTTTGTTTATGTGATATATCACATTAATTGATTTGTGAATGTTAAATTGCTCCTGTGCCCCTGGGATGAAGCCCACTTGATCATGGTGTATGATTTTTTAAAATATATTGTTGTATTCAGTTTTGCTAGTATTTTGTTGAGGATTTGTGCATCTGTAGTCATCAGAAAAATTGGTCTGTAATTTTCTATTTCTGTGTTACCTTTACCAGGCTTTGGTATCAGAGTAATGCTGGCCTCATAAAATGAGTAAGGAAGTACTGCCTCTTAAAATTTTTGAAAGAATTTGAGAATGGATATTAAATCATTTTTAAATATTTGGTAGAATTCATTAGTGAAGCCATCTGGTTCAAGATTTTTCCTTTTGGATAGGTTTTAATGGTTGTTTCAATTTCTTTATGTTGGTGTGTCTGTTTAGATTTTCCAGTTCTTTCTGATTCAGTCTAGGAAGGTTGTATATTTCTAAGAACTTGCCCATTTTTTCCAGGTGATTGATTTTGGTGACATATAATCTTTCATAATAATCTCATATGATTCATTTTATGATTTTATTTGTGTCTTTTCTTTTTTTCCCTTAGTGAGTCTAGCCAGGGGCTTGTCAATTTCACTGATCTTTTCAAAGATCCAGCTCTTCGTTGCATTAAGTTTTTTTTTTATTTTTTTTGTTGTAGTTTTCAATTTCATTTAATTCTGCTCCTAATTTTTATTACTTCTTTCCTTTTTGAATTTGGACTTCATTTGTTCTTCTTTTTCTAGTTCTTTAAGATCTAATGTTAGGTTGTTTACTTAGAATTTTTCTCGTTTCTTGTGATAGTCCTGTAATGATATAAACTTTCCTCTTAATACCACTTTTGCTGTATCCGCAAAGTTTTCATATGTTGTATATTCATTCTCATTTGTTTCTATGTATCTTTTGACCTCTTTTTATTTTTCTTTTATTTAGTCATTCTTCAGCAGCATGTTGTTTAATTGCAGTTGATCTCCAGTTTCAAAGTTTTGTGGTCAGAGTACATGCTTTATATGATTTCAATCTTCTTAAGTTTGTTGAGGCTAGTTTTGTAACCCAACATATGGTCTATCCTTGAGAATGTTCCATATTTGCTAAAGACGAACGTATAATCTGGTGTTTTGGGATAAAATGTCATTTATGTCCAATTGGTTTTATACGTCATTTAAGGTTGATATTTCCTTATCAATTTTTTGTTTAGATGATCTATCCATAGCTAAGAGTGGGAAATTTAGGTTCCCTGCTACAATTGTGTTTTTGTTAGTTTCTCCTTTAGTTTTGTTAGTAGTTGCTCTATATATTTTAGTACTCCCTTATTGAGAGGATATATATTGAGAAGTTTTATGTCTTCTTGATGTATTTATCTTTATAAAGTGTCCATCTTTGTCTCTCATTACCTTTTTTATGTTGAAGTCTATTTAATCAGATATGAGTACAACTGTATCCACTTTTTTCTGAATGCCATTTACTTGGAATATTATTTTCCACCTTTTTACTTTGAGTCTATATTTTTTTCAACTGAGATGTATCTCTTGAAGGTATCATATATTTGCTTCTTTTTTTTAAAATTCAATCTGCTATTCTGTGCCTTTCTATTGGTGAGTTCAGTCCATTTACATTTAGGATGCTTATTAATATAAAAGACCTGAGACAGTAATTGCATAGAAAAAAAACATAGATACTAAATTTATGAATCTTGGCTTTCAAGAGGATTTTATGAATTTTACCTCAAAAGCAAGGAATGTTAAAGCAAAAATAAATGAATGGGACTATATTACACTAAAAACTTCTGTACAGCAAGACAGCATCAACAAAACAAAGTGGCAAACTTATGAATGAGAGAACATATTTGCTAACACCACCACCAAAAAGGGGAAAATATCCAAAATATATAAATAATTTATACAACTCAACAACAACAACAACAAAAACAACAATCCAATTGAAAAATGGTAGGAGGACCTGAACAGACACTTCTCCCGAGGAGACATATAAACAATCAACAGCCATATGAAAAGATCCTCAATTTCACTAGCTATTAGGGAAATGCAAATCAAAACCACAATAGATACTACTTCTCACCTGTTAGAATGGCTATTGTCAGTAGGACAAGTAACAACAAGTATTGTTTGTGAGGAAAAAAGGAACTTTCATACACTGTTGGAAATGTAAATTGGTACAGCTGCTCTGGAAAACAGTATTGAGGATCTTCAAAATATTAAGAATAGAATTATTATATTACCCAGTAATCTCTCTTCTGAGAATCTACCAAAAAATTTGAAAACACTTATTCATAAAAATATATGCACCTCAAATGTTCATTGCAGCATTGTTCATAGTAGCCAAGACCTGGAAACAATCAAAGTGTCCTTCAACAGATGATTGGATAAAGAAGAAGTGGTACATATATACAATGCTATAAGAAAAGATTGCTCAGCCATTTGCAACAACATGTAGAAATATTGAGATTATTATGTTAAGTGAAATAAATCAGAAAAGTTTGAGAAACATATAATTTTATTTACATGTGGGATATAAAACTAAAAGCAACAAACAAACAAAGTAAACAAACAGAAACTCAGATACAGACAACAGTTTAGTGGTTACCAAAGAGAAAGTTGGGAGGGGGAGGTACATAAGGGTAAAAGGGGTCAAATATGTGGCAACAGAAGGAGATTTGACTTTTGGTAGTGAACACACAATGCAATATACATATAAAGTATTATTGAATTGTACAATTGAAACCTATACGTTTTATTAACCAATGTCACCCCAATAAATTTAATAAAAAATATATTGAAAAAATACAAGCTCATGACTTTAAAAATTTAAATAAAATATATATGAAATAAACCAAAAACCTTCATGATCCCACCTTTCTCAGTGCTAGAAATTATCACTATTAATTGATTCTTGTGTATTCTCCCAGAAAATATATGCCAGTACTATATACTCTCAGTCTCCCTGCACAATTATTCAAATACTAAAATTTGTATATATATATTTATCCGTTTTTAATGCATATAGAATGTGCTACTTATACTGTTCTATAACGTATTTAAATATCTTAAATACAATAACCACAATTATAATAGTTGTATTTGGACACAGAATCTACATTATTTCTTTCATATGTTCATATTATTTCATGGAATGAGCATGTCATAACTTATGGAATTTTTCTTAATGAAGACTTCGATTTTTTTTCTTGTGTATGTGTGTGTGTGTGTGTGTGTGTGTGTGTGTGGTTACAAACAGTGCTGTCATGAATGTGGTTTGCCTCTATTACTGCAAACCAGGGTCAACATTAATATATCCATAGGCAGCATATGGAAAAGTGGCATGGTTCAGTTAACATAAAAAAGTTCTGCATTTTGATAGGCATGGTTTGTCAAAAGTTTAACTGATTTATTCTCCCTAAAATAGTCTATGAGCATACCAATCTTATAACTAACAAAAAAAAAATGGCACCCTATTGCATACTATCTTATCTTGCATGCCTTTTTCTTTAATGAGTGAAGTTGATAATTTTTTCATTTATTTTAAATTCCATTAATGGTATATAAATGCAACTGTACTTTACATTCTTAGCTTCTTCCTGTCATAAAATATGTCTTCCAAAATGGTGAGACTTGTGTGAAAGGGGGCTTAAAAACTTTGCATTTGAGCAGTAGTTCTGACAACTTGCTATAAGATCCCTTGTACACTCTTATAAACTAAGATCTCCAAAATGCTTATGTTTATGTGGATTATATCTAGTGATACTTATCACACTAAAAATTATACTAAAATTTATTAATAATTATTTAATGTAACACCAACCCTATACAAGTTAACATAAATTATTTTTTTATGAAAAATAACTAGATTAAAAAAATAGAAAACAACTACATTCCAATATCTACTTCTGAATTCAATTTATTGCAGTTTCAAATATCATGTAGTCTCTGGAAAACTCTATGATACTCTTGTGAAATAATGAGAGTAAAAGGGCAAATAATGGCTTAGCAGTATTTCAAAAATGTCTTTAATCTTGCATATCTGAAAAGGCCTTGGGGATTCCCAAGGGTACTTGAACTGCTCTTTAGGGACAGCTTTGTTAGAGCAAGAATTTCTATCTATAAAAATAAGCGAGAATATACTGTTTGATTTTTATGTCCTTTAGTGCAAATGCTCAGGCTTCAGAAATCAAGTAATCATTAGTGATGTTAAAACAGACAGCCTGTGTAATGCACAAAATACCACCAAGATATTAAAGATTGATTAATTAAAGCATTTTTTTTCTCCTTGGCTTAATAGTTAATAACAAACAAATATTCTGCTATAGGAAATTTATTTTAGAAAATTTTGAGCCTTTGGAAGATTCAAAATTGAAACTAACACTTCATATGCTTTATTATTTAATTTTTGTATCTTCAATAATAATTATGTCTTGTGATTAGATCTAATATTGACTGTGCCTGGGCTCAATATATTACATTATTAATTATTTTTCACCGACATGAATGATGGAAGTTCTGTGAGAATATGGGTTAACAAGCTTTTTTCCAACCTTCTCCCATAATCTGTTTCATTAATTTTACTACTAAAATTCAGAGTTCTGTGCTATTTTTTTTATCATCTTAATTTATTATATAGACATATAAATTTTCCACACATTCATAAATGTGATTTTATACATGTGTATTTCTTTTTTATCTCCTCCAATTTTCTCTCTTCTTAGTCTATTCATATCATTTCCCTTCCCAACAACTCCATGAAATCCATGTTAACAACCTAGTATATATTTTTCATATTTACTTCCATGATTCCATAATAATACACCTTCTGTGAACACACATAAGTGCAAATATACAGTTAAAAGTGTCAATAATTTTTTTCAAAAAAATATGATCATAATATATACATTTTTCTGCATTTTGCTTTTTTTCACTTAATAATTATATGTAGAGAGTACCAACAAGAAAATTAGTACACTTTTAATTTAATATTTTTAAGAATTGCATAACATTTAAAAATTTAACCATTCATTCTTTTATTATAAGGGCATTTACATTATTCTACATTGTTTGTTTTTTATTAATTAATTATTATTATTTTATATTTTTGCCACTCTGAACAATACATTCTTTATGATATATTTTTACTTATCAACACTTTCATTTTTATAGAACAGAAGAATAGAATCCCAGAGTGGAACTGCTCGGTTAACATGTTTACAAGTTTCTTTACAACAAAAAAATTTAGTAAAAGTTGTAGATTGCTTTTCAGAAGGGATGTAGAATTTACACCTCTATCAGCAAGATATAAGAATATCCTTGTAAGTGTTCATCACACTTGTTAAATTCTAAAAGTCTGACTAATATAAAATAATACCTCTTTATATTATTCATGAGTTTGAAAATCTTCCATACTTTGTTGAAATTTTGGATATGTTCTTCTACTCAAATTCTTTGTACACTTTTCCATTAGCTAGTATAATAGAATGTTCATATAAGATTCTTCCTGCTTAGTTTTGGCTGAGACTAATACTGAGAACAGTAAGTGCTACTCCCACATTCCAAATCAAAATGCCAGTTTTTCTATGCAGGACTTAAAAGGGATATATTAAAAACTGGCTCAATAAACATTAACCCATCATCCACATCCAGGATTTATAATAAGGCTAAGAATGTGCTAAAAGCTTTAAAAGACCAATAATGAAGGACATGCACCTCTATGGGTGAAGAGAGAAGTGTTTCTCTTTTCCCTTAAAGCTGAATGATGAAGCTTTAACAGTGGCATTGAGAGCTGGACATATTCTCCTGAAATTTGGGAGATGTAGGAATTAGGGTGTTATTTAAATCCAAAAGGTCTAAAGCAGAGAGACTGGCTGGAAAGATATGCCACTGCTGGACAGAGCAAAGAGATAACAATGGGAATAGTTAGTTGCCCTTTGGGAATTAAGCAGTGTCAGAGTTGAGCTGATCAAGGAGGAAGGTTTTGGTGGTGAGATGCCCAGTTGAAAGAATGCACAAGGAGCTGACACGAGAATGAAACTGACAGGAACCAACTTTATTGAGGGGAGCATGCTTCCACTCTAAGAGACCGCATGGGCTTTATATATGTCAGAGAAAAATAGTGGCATTCTGCTACACAGGCATGACACAATAAACTGAATCATATACATAAATTAGGCGCAGGCTCCCTACTACTTTAATATAACATTTTAAATCTGGACTTCTATCCCTAGGCACGAGCCTGGATCATAGCCAGACCTGGGACCCACAGGCAGAACAAGGATACGTGTACATTTTTTATAAGCTAGATGAGGTCCATGTGTCAGAAAGTGAAACTTGAGGTAATTTAAAAGAAGGAGTGATAGTAAAGCAACCTGAACTGAGATAGAGAAGCCCTGACTGCCTAAGGTGGAATATCCCCAGTGACAGGTTTAGAAATAACCCACACAGCATCTCTCAAGAGAAAAAGCCATCGTTTGAATATCTATCTCTCCCAGCAATGCAAACACAGATAGAGTTGTACAATTTGTCTTGTCCATTAGCCCTACTCTTACCCTGTATTCCAATCCTGGAGGATTTTTAAGCAGCTTAGAGTGTAGGGGAAGGAAAAAGGAATGGAAAGGAGTACACAGGCAAGGTGGGGAAACAGAAAAGAAGATGGTCACACCCCCCATATTGATTTCCTTGAAGTATTTTATTAATCCTTTTTTACTTTTTTGGGTTATTACTGATTTACTTTGCATGTTTCTTCTCTGATAATTAAGGCCATAAATGTTTCTGAGTACTGCTTTCACTATTTCTCATAGATTTTAAGTACTCTAATAAGATGCTTATAATTTTCCTTTGATCTAAGTATTGTCTGAGTAAATTTCTTAACTAGTATTTATAATTTTTTATTATATTTAGAAATCTATTTCTAATGTTATGAAACTATTAAGAGAGGGAATTGTTGTTTTAAGGAGTTTATAAATAACAACTTCTTTTCCTTTTTATTTTTTCCTTTTATCTTTTCCAACAAGATCTGATTAGGAATGGTAACCAGGAACCAAGCATATGGAGATGAAAGTATCAGTTTTAACACACAGCAAGGCCCAGAGCAAGATATGGACTTGTTAAACTTAACCTCTGATTTATCAAGGCTTACCTATCTAGCCCCAAGAAATGTTAAATTATAACAATTATAGGGACAAGCTTACCCCGCAAACTTACTACCCAGAGAGACAAAGAATTTATGATTCCACTTAGACATCCTAGGATTCAAGTCTGAGTGTTAGTATACTCTAAATGAGCACACTGATATCAGAGTAACTATTCTCTACATGCATGGTCCAACAGTGTTGTAGAAGTCAAGCTGCAACCTCCTGAACACATGCCATGAGATGAGATCTCCCTGGTTTCAGTTCCTTCACATTAACTTAGGAGTAGGAAGATCTCAGTCCACACGTACTCATCTCCTTCTAAACTAAGATCTTGAAGATCAAAGGCCAGAAGAACTTGGATCTAAATCTAATGTAGAGTTTGCTCCCAAGTTTCCGTGAATCTCAGGGGTGTTCTGGGCTCTGTGGGCACTGCTCCCTGAGCACTTGTATAAACTCATACAAGAACTCAGGGGAAAGCCCTAAATTCCTACCTACTAGCTAAGATGCTAGATCAGCATTCTACTGGCCAAGAGCTCACTTTTCTCTGGCTGTCCGTTGGCCCTTGCAGATCCTTAGCTCAAGAGATGCAGATAGATTTTGAGAGGAAGCAGAAGGGTAGAAAGTAAAATTAACGTAGACCTCTTTTCATTGTTCTCTTCGATTATGCCATTTTAAATAGTTATACAATATTTATTTTTCTATCTATAAAAGTGATACAGTCTCATCGTAGAAAATAAAATTTTATAAAAATTACCCAATGAACTTCTATTGCTATTTTTAAATTTCTCTTCTAAATTGTTCTCTTGTATCTTTTAGTTCTTATTAACAAGACACAAATATATATCTACTTTTTTCAGATTTATGCAGGAATAATTGATATATAAATTTGTAAAATACAAATTTAAACTGTACATTATAGTGCTTTGAAATATGTATGTATTATAATTTCTATCTACTTAATTAACACATTCATCACCTCACATTTTTTTTTTTTGGCGAGAACATTTAAGTTCTATTATCTTACCAAATTTTAATTATACAATACAGTGTTATTAAGTGTAGCCACTATGTTTTACATTAGGTCCTCAGAACTTATTCATTATACAGCTGAAAGTTTGTACTATTTTACCAGCCTCTCTATATTTCCCCTATCCCACACCCTGGCAACAAATTTTCTACTCTCTGTTACTATGAGTTAGATCTTTTCTTTTAGATTCCACACATAAGTGCAGAGTATTGTCTTTATCTTACTTCTTTCACTTAGCAAAATGCCCTCAAAGTCCATTCATGTTGATGCAAATGGCAGGATTTCCTTCTTTCTCATTGCTGAATTACATGCGCACACACACACACACATACACACACTACATCATATTCATTCATCCGTTGATAGACTTTAGGTTTTTAGGTTGTTTCCATATCTTGGCTATTGTGAATAATGTTTCAATGAATATGAGAGTGCAGATCTCTATTTGACATCTTGTTTTTATTGTATTTGGATATATATCTGGATATAGGATTGCTAGATCATATGGTATTATATTTTTAATTTCTGAGGAAACTCCATACTGTTTTCCGTAATAGCTGCACACATATATATTCCCACAAACAGTGCACAAGGATTCCCTTTTCTCCACATTCTCACCAACATTTGTTATATCTTGTTTCCTAATGATAGCCATTCTAACAGAGATGAAGTACTATTTCATTGTGTTTTTCTTTTTCATTGTGGTTTTGATGTGCAATTCCCTGATGATTAATGATATTAATTATTTTTTTTATGTACCTGTTGGCCAGCTATATGTCTTCTTTAGAAAAGCATCTATTCAGTTTCTCTCCCCATTTTTTAAATTAAATTGATTGTTATTGTTGATCATGATTTTTTTACTATTAAGCCATATGAGTTCTGTGTGTATTTTGGATATTAACCTCTTATCAGATATATGATTTATAAACATTTTCTTGCATTCTGTAGGTTGCCTTTTCATTTTATTGATGTTTTTCTTCACTATGCAGAAGATTTTCAGTCCCACTTGTTTTTTTCTTTTGTTACTTTTGCTTTTGGTGTCAAATTCAAAAAAAAAAAAATCATTGCCAAGACAGATGTCAAGTTTACTACCTAGGTTTTCTTCTATAATTTTTATGGTTCAGATTTAACACTCAAGGTTTGAATCCATGTTGAACTGATTTCTGTTATGGCATACTATAGTGGTTCAGTTTCATTCTTTTGCATGTGAATATTTAATTTTCCCAGTACTTTATTTAAAAGATTATCTTTTCTCCATTGTATATTCTTGGCTTCTTTGTAGAAAATTAATTGACCATATAAGCATTTATAAGGTTTATTTAATAAGGTTTATTTCTGAACTCTCTATTCTGTTCAATTGATTTACATGCCTATTTGTATGCTGGAACCATACTGTTTTAATTACTATAGCTTTGTAATATAGTTTGAAATCAGAAAGTGTGATGCTTTCTGTTTTATTGTCATTTTTTTAAGATTATTTGGGCTTTTTAGGATCTTGTGTGGTTGCATACACATTTCAGAATCTCATTCAGCACCTAGATCAAAAGCCAGACTCTGAGGCAGCAGCTTCAAAGTATACAAATAGATTTCTTTAAAGGACACATTGGGAGATGGGCAGATCACAGGGAAAAGGGAAGATTGCTTAGCAATGAAGTGGAGAAATTAGTACAACATGGATACAAAAAGCTGAATTTAAATATTTGTGTCATAACACATAGAGAAACCAATCTTAGATAAAGACCCTCATTATTATGACAAACTTTTACAATACATATGTATATCAAGAAAAGTATGTAGAAATATTCATAGCTTTATAGAAGCTCTATTCTTAACAGCAAAAAATAATAATAATAACAATCCAATGTCCATCAACTAAAGAATGAGTAAATTGCTCCTTTTATACAGTAGAAATTAAATAGCAATGAAAGTAAATGTGCTATACAGTATTAACAATACAGTAATAATATGTTAAGTGAAAAGGCAAGTACAGAGATTACATATGGTACACATTTTTTTAAGCACAAAAGCAAACTAAAACTAAATAAAGCCATACTTAGATATACATTATGTGTACCTAAAAATAATAATTCAAAGGAATGACAAAAACATATATTATTGTGACTATATCTGTGTAGTGGAAGAGTGGTAGGTGAGGATAATTTAGATAAATATCAGATTTTGCACTCTTTTCATTCTGGGCTTGGGTGGCACTTTCATAGATATTTATTAAATTATAAATAAGCAAATATATGATTCAGTAAGTGATTAAATGACAGAGGGTCATGTGTAAAATTAATGATGGCAATATGTGTAATTCAGATCCAAAAAAGAAAAAAAAGCAATTCTTTTAAACTAAATTTGAATGTTTACTGTGATGCCCCTCTATTATTTTTTTCTCATCACTAGCTATCTATTCTTACATAGGTACTACTGTATTTCATTTCTAATGCTATATCGTGTGCTTTAATATGTACCAGAAAAGTTCTCTTTCATTAATCTTATTTAATACAGGCACTCCGAACTTTGCAAGTACTGTGTTATCTGTAAAACATTCATATCAGAACTGTGTCCTCAATTTGCACAGTTCCCCAGTTACCACGAATCTGCAAAATGAGAGCAAAATACTGATATATACAAGTTTTAGTTAAGATCACGCTACACAATGTGGAGACTGACCATATTTTTCTATATTTCATTCATATATTCTGTCAGATAAATGAAAAATATGTCAAGTTAAAAAATAGAGTTTTATAATAAAACTCAAAGATTAATTGGGAGATAATAGCCATTCCATAATATTATTACAACAAATAAAAACATTAGATAAAGTTGCCAGGCTTATATTGTATATTTTATATAAAATAAAAAATATATAGCAGAATATTTGAGGCTCTGTCAGATATAAAATTCTGTTAGAAGGAATTGGAAGTTAAATCTCATTAGTCTATACAGGCTCCTTTTCTGCTTCTGGGAGGAGCTATCATCGAACAATCATAATTTAATTAGCAAGTATCTTAACTGCCTTGTAATGTTCTGGGGCACAGAAATGATTTCCAATAATAGATCTTGATATGTGGGACAATGGAAATATCCCAAAATATCCAAGAAAAAATTAAGTCTGATAAATATAAGATAGAGCAATGAGTTTAGAAAGAGTGATAATGTTTTCAGAGAGAACATGAGACTAGGTCTCGCCATCCTTTAACATTGCTCCTTAGAAGGCCCATTTGTTCTAAGAAAGAGAATAATGTAGAATAAAGAAAGAATCTACCAGGGACCCAATTACATACTATTAAAAAACATTTTAAAAGACTAGTCATATAAAGAAATAACATTCTCTTGATTGCCATGTGAAAAATAAAACTATCTGTGGCAGCAAGGGCAATTATATGAACAACAACTCTTAAGCAACAGAGATCAAGAATAACTAGAAGAATGAACATTGGAACAGAAAGACTCCAAAATAACAGGAAGTAGTTCTACTCATGTCAAATTTTTCCTCTTCAAAGAAATTACTCAGGAAAATTGATAAAAAGGAAATTAAAACAACTTTCTGTGAATCAAAAGAGATATTCATTCAGAGATATGAGGTTTAGGATATTGTTATAGATATGAAAGTGGCCAGGGAACATATGAATGACAAAAACATTCACAGCTTTTCTAGATGTTATATGATAACATTATGCTATATTAATCAAAGTATTTTTATTTCCCTGCTTTTTTTTTTTGATCCTGTGGTTCTTAACCAATAGCAACTTTTTTCTTTGAGAACTCTTGTCAATGTCTGGAAACATTTTTGATTGTCACTATTGAGGGTGGGTGCTACTGATATCTAGTGGGTAGAGGCTAGTGATGTTACTATACATCCTAAAATACAGAAGACAGTCCCTTATAACAAATTATCCAGCCAAAAATGTCAATAGCACCAAGTTTAGGAGGACATTCTTTAAGAGGAATGTCTGGTTTAAAACATTCTTCATTGTCTCAATCTCCTGAGTGTAAGTAAATCTGGCATTCATGTTAATATGTCACTTTGAAGGAATGTTTTCTAAGTATCAAGCATGAAATAGACCTTTCAATTATTTCATATCCTCCTAAAACTTCTCAAAAACACCTCTTCATATTTTTGAGTGTATTTGTATCAGTCTCCTCACTTAATCAATGACAAAATATATTATCTTTCAAAATGTGGCCATCTATCAACTCTGAAAAAACTACATCAGGTGAAAAATGAATTGGTTGCAATTATAGCTTCTTCTGGTCTCCTGGCATATCTCTGTAATGCTGATTTAGTACTTCTGATAAGTGTTTCCCCAAAGGCATCTCTTAGAAATAATAGCTGAAAGAAATGAATCTTTCCAGTTTCAGTAACTATAGCTGGAGAGTATTTTAAATCAAATTTACTTCTAGGATATTTGTGATGTCTAAACATTTGATTTGTATATTTCTCTGTAAAGTACCATGCTAAAAAGTTGTAACAGATGCATGCCATTATAAGTATGGTTGTTGTGTTGTTTTGTTTTTATTTATTTGTTTGTTTTTAGTTTTTCTAAAGCTGAAATTTATGAAGAGAATTAATTGAACAACTGTTAAGAGAAGCTACCTAGGATGGTTGGTGTATTTATCCAATGCCACAGAACCATTGCCCCATTGCAGATCTTTATTTATATATAGTTCTTTCAGTTCAGGCTTTGTGAAAACAGCATGTTACAATATTTCAATTACTTTTTCTGGTAAGAGAGGAAGCATTATAGTTTGCTCTTAAGAGAAAAGGATAATGTGGAGGAAGATCAAGAGGGCAAACTCAAAGTGTTTTTGTTCATGTATAAGTATGCCGAGAGAGTAATCAAGGTAACTGTTTCTGTCTTCCTTGACTGCTGGGTGTTATTACTCAAATCAAGCACATTAAATACATTGTGGAGGAGCTAGGAAAGAAAATTAGCCTGTAAGCAGGTTTTTAAAGATTTTTTTAAGTTGGCAGTCAGTTTAGTAGGAAATCATTTTTCTTTTCAAGAGCAACGGATGGTCAGTATCAGTTATTTGTCAGAATGTAAGTTGAAAAGACTATCTTGTGACAGGCACTTGATCTTGAAAAATCCCTTATTTTTGAAAACTAAAAATGATTTTACAATGAAAACGTTTTTATACTGTAGATAAGATTGCTCTATTCAGATACTATATGACATCAAAGCATTCCAAGAGTTGCTGGAATTTAGGGCAGAAATGCAACAGTTTTTGAGTGGGTAATAAAACACTCTTGGCCTAGTGATAAAGAAAAAATAAAAGAGAAGAGTAACTCATGAACTTGGCAAAATAACTGCCTTTAATCTTATCTAGATATTCAGAAATTTTTGGAACAATATCAAGTTAATCATTCTGTTTATAGGAAGATGATGTTTTAAATACAAGGGATTTTTTTTCTTAGTAAAATTCAAGATAAGAGAACAATATTTTTTTTTGTGCTGCAGTGGAATGATTAAAATAAGGAAGTGTGTATACCCATTAAAAATATAACTTTTATTTTCTGAGAAAAATAAACAAAAATGGTGCCATTAGTTTTACTAAGGTTTGTTTTTCTTGATGACTTGAGATTTCAGTGTGTACCAAATACTTGACTGTGGCCTAGGATTCTGGTTATTATTTAGACTCTTTCCTACTCTTTGTTAAATCTCATGAGTAAGTACAAACTAAAAGGAGTATTAAATGTGTTCTTACTTTGTAGTTATAAAACCATTAATTAATAGCTGATTTTAGAATTATTTATTTCCTTTAGATGTAACTACTGTTTTCTATCATGGACCACTCAAAAACAATTCGTCACAACATACATACAAATACAAAGTAACAGTTACTGTTTGTAACAGTAAGAACAAGTTCTACCCAATGAAATTCTATTTTATTTTCAAACAACCTGAAAAAACATTGCTGAATATATTCAGAATGAATAGTTGATAAGAATTTCAAACTTGTTTTACCTTATTGATTTCAAAAAATTTTCAGAAATTGGTTATTCACCTTCACAATCTTTGTTATAGGCAAGATGAACATTAGGCCTATTTATGTTATCAGACTAAAGGGATTCATTTTTGCTTGCATAAAAAAAAGCTAAAGGAGACACGAACAGGCATTTGAAGCAAAGCAAAAAGAGGTTTATTTAAGAAAATGGTGCTAAGCCCCAAGACACAGATGAGCTAGTGCTCAAAGACCTGGCTCCCTGATGGCCTCTAAACAATAAGTTATATAGGGGAAAACTCATTAGTCATGGTAGCAAAGGGAGTTGGGATCATAGACTCTACTAAGTGGCCAGGGCTAGTATATTGCTGCATTAGATCTTGATGTCTGATTTCAAGGGAACGCAGTAGGGTCCTTCCATCTTCCTAAGTGTGAAGCTGCAAGACGTTATCTTTAGTTTAACTAAAACTGTGTCTCTGTGGTCAGCAGACTGAGATTTTGTTCTTAAGACTGTTTAATGTTGACCTAAGGGCTTAATGATTAATGAGTGGTCAAATAGTATGCAGAAGAATAAGAAAAGAAAAGAAGCAAGTAAGTACAAGGCCAGCTTGAATCAAGGAGAAAGAGAAGAGAAAAAGCCATTTTTAAATAAGTGAAAATTTACATGGTTACAATTATGAATGAAAAAACTGAAGTTTAGATCTGTTGCACCATTTCCATAAGGCTACAGAGTTACAAGTTATAGAGTCAATAATAAAACGAACATTTTTTGTACTAAAGGAAGAAATTTGTTTTCAAAATTAAAATTCTAAGATTTTTGGAAGAGGATAATAGCATCTAGAACTTCTACAATTTTACAGCCACAATTCTAGAACATCTAATAAAAAATTACTCATCATGGTAAAAAAAAAAAAAGAGGACCGATATATAAGAAATAAAGAAATCCATAAGTGAAAGAGACTAACAGTTGATTTAGATGATTTAGATAGTCTTTAAAATTATTATAACATATTCAGAAAAATACAAAAAACAGATTAAGAATTTTAACAGAGATTTTAAATCCATTAAAAAGAGTCCATTCTAGAGTTGGGATGTCTAATATGGTAACCACTAGCCTCTTATGGTTGAATTTAAATTACTTGAAGCTAAATAAAATTGAAAACTAGTTCTTTTGTCACATTAGCCAAATTTCAAAAGTTCAACAGCCACATATAATGGATGACTACCTTCTTAAACAGTACAAACTATATCATCTCAGAGAGTTCTAGTGGGCAGCACTGCTCCAGAAATAGAAATTATAATAATTGAAATTCAAAATCAATAAAATTAGACTAAATACAGTAAAACTGCTGATTAAGAAACTGGACAATAAGTATTAGAAAACATCCAAATTTATAATAGCAGAGTGAGGAGCTTGACAGATCTTCTGCTCTACAGAACAGCTATTTAACCTCAGATTACTTTAAAAAAAAACAATTTAGCCCCTGGATATTGTCCTAAGGATATACGGAAAGTAGAGAAACATTTACTCAAGGAAGTTTACTAAATCTCAGTGAAAACAGTGAAAATCTGTAGCATTTGAGCCATTATTTGCTCCCTTTTCCTACACCACACATCATCTCAGTTTTATGGACTGTCTACTCTGGGCACATGCAACCAAGAAGTTCAGGGCTCCCTTTCTCTCCAGCTATAAATCTAAGGCTATAGTTTTACTCATGTTTCTTATGCTCCAAAACTCCATGTACAAATACAAAAAAAAAAAAAAAAAGAAAGAAAGAAAGAAAGAAAGAAAGAAAGAAAGAAAGAAAGAAAAGAAAAGAAAAGAAAAGAAAAGAAAAGAAAAGAAAAGAAAAGAAAAGAAAAGAAAAGAAAAAACCTAGGTTGAAAGAGCTAAGAAAACTAAAACTTTTTTTCCTTATCCAGCCCCTACTTATAAGGAAGAAGCTCTACTTCAGGTACAAAAATTAGAGTAATACTGATACTCTGACCTTAGCTCACCTGCAGAATAAAGATTTCATGTCCAATGGGCCAGCCAAGAAGAAAGGAACTTATCTCTCTTTTAGCTCTCCCTTCTAGAACTGAGGTATGACTCTAGGAAAAGTGGACCTCTGTCTCACTTCCAGCTTCTGTGCAAAGGCACAGAGCTTTTGCCCAGTGGAAGAGAAAGGCAATAAAGGAAATGATTTTATTTAGAACAGAATATGGAGAACTTCATATCTAGGGGTCATGCCCAAGGATATACACTCTCAAGAATGATCAGAGAGGGCACATACAAGCTACCAGTCTCTGACTGAACATATGGAAAAAACTGTAAACTCCCTGAACTATGACAGAGCCTTCAGGCCAGGCATACAAATTCAATGATAAAGAATAAAAATCTAACTCATCTGACTAAAATATACCTCTTGATCAACAAATGGTTTCTACTGATATAGGAATGATAGCTGCTAAAGATAAAAACCAACAACAACAACAAAAAATCTGAGCAAAAGTATCAGAGGCTACATATGACAAAGAGAAATAGATTCCAGAAGATTATTTTAGTCAATTCACTAAACACATAAACAAATGCCCAAGCAAAAATGACAATAACATTATCTCCAGGAGAATCAGTAACCAGTGTTACTACAATATATTGTCTAAAATGTCCACTTTTCAATAAAATTTGTAAGACATACTAAGACAGAGAAAGTACAACCCAGTTTTTTTAAAGCTGATAATAAAACTGCTTTTGAGGAGGCCAAGTGTTTTAATAAACTTAATTAACAATAACTAAAATAAAATAATAAATAATCAACAGATTTTAGATGAATCAGTAGAAATTATGCAATCTGAAAAAGAGACAAAATAAAATGAAAAAGGACCGAGAAATGTAGGACACCATTAAACACATCAACATATGCATAATGAAAGTACCATAAAAAAGAAAAAGTGAAAAAAATAAAAAAAAAATTTGAAAAAATAATAGCTGAAAAACTTTCTAAATTTGATGTAAAAAAATTAATCTACATGTTCAAGAAATTCCATAAAGTCTAAGTGGGATAAAGCCAAAGAGTACCCAGGTACATTATAGTTAAAATATTGAAAAATAAAAAGAAAATTTTGTAAGTAATAAGAGAAAAATGATTAATCACATACAAAGAAAGTACAATACGATTAACAGCTGATTTCTAATTTCAATGAAAACCAGAAGGCAGATAGATGTTATAGCCTAAGTGCTAAGTCAACCATGAATTTTAGATCAAGCAGTTATTTTTCAAAAATGAAGGGGAAATAAATGCATTCCAAAATAAATAAAATGTCAAAGAATTTGCTGCTAACCCATCTGTATTATAAGAAATACAGAAAAGCGTTCTTCAAGTTGAAGTTAAGAGACACAAGGCAGTAATTCACATCTACGTACACAAAAAAATAGTGTGCCAGTAAAAGTAAGCAGGTTGATAATAATAAAAATCAGTGCTATTGCGTATTTAATTTCATTTTGTCTCTTAATTTATTTAAAACACAATTATCTAGACTTCTGTTTTCAGTTTCAACATGTAAAGAGCTTAAAATTTTTCACACCTGTCCTTACAAGAAGAAATTGAAGAAACTAAAAATCAAAGGCTATCTTTGGACTGATCAAAGAATTGAGTTTGCAGGGCAAAATGCCACTCGAAAATTTGAAGAGGAAGGAGAATTGAGAGAGTCACGCACAGATTAGTGACCTGAAGAAAAAGCCCCTGGAGCCATAAACTGACCTGCCCACAAGAAATCTTAAAATTTATTCAGGGAAAGGAAAGTTATACAGTTCAAGAGTCAGACCTGCATAAAGGAAAGAAGACCATTGAAGAAGTATATGAAGATAAAATAAACACCTTTATTTTTCTTATTCTGAATTGATCTAATATATTATTGTTTAAAGTAACAATAATAACAAAGCATTGAGAGATTAACATCACATAGATAAATAAAATGAATGACAGCAATGTCATAAATGGTGGCAGCAAAGAATTGGTAATACTTTGTTATAAAGTATTTGCACCAAACATGAGGACTTACAAACGTATATTGTAAACTGTTGGAAAACCATTAAAAATTTAAAAATACGTGTAATTAATACACAAACATATAAAATAACTAAAATCTGAGAAAGTAGAAAAAAGGGGTGAGGAGGGAGGACTAAGAACAAATGCAATGAACATAAAATAGTTACAAACACTGTAGATATTAATAATCAATTTAAAAGTAAATGGCATAAATACATTAAAAGATGGAGATTGTCAGAGTAGACAAAAATGAGACCCAAATGTATGTTATCTATAGAAAACTTATTTATATATAAAGATTCAAATAACTTAAAAGTAGAGATGGAGGAAAATATATCATGTTAAATTTTATCCAAAAAAAAGCTGAAGTAGTTATATTAACTTCATAAAGCAGATTTTAGAATAAGGAAAATACTTTCTTATGTCCTCAATTTTTCTCCTTTTATTTCCCAAGAGTTATTCAGACAAATGTTTATGTTAAAAAACAACTTTTCTATTAATTTGATTTTAACATTTGAAAATGCTTCTTGTATTATTTATGACATGGAGATGTTATTGGAAATGTGTTTTTGCTAAGATATAATATTTTTTATGTTCTATGTTTAAAACAAAAGCACATTCTCTGCACAATACAAAATATTAAATAAATATATTAAATCAATGCATGGTATTACTTAAATCCCATTTTAAAAAAATCTTTTGTTAATATAGTATGGAAAAATTAAGATACAGACTTTATATACAACCTATTTAGATTCTGTTACAGTTCTAATTACCACACCCCTAATATTTATGTTATCTAATATTTTAATTTTATCTTGTTTGTTTAACTCACATATTAACATGATTTATTTTGCCTAATATACTAAACCTTTGCTTAGATTTACCTACGCTTTTACTAATTTCTCTCCTCAATTCTTTCTGAATCTTTTTTTTTCTAGATAACTTCTTTTTTACTGAAGTACCACTTTAATATTTCCTTATTGTAGATCTAATGATAATTTTTCTCTATTAGTTGATCTACGTATTTCACCCTCATCCTTGAGAGTCCAGTTAGATGCAAAAATTATCAGTTATTTTACCACAGGGCTTCAAATTCTCCACACTTCATTACTTTTGTTGAGAATTCTGTTGTCAACCTGATTTTTGTTCATTTTGTTCATTTGTCTTTTTTATCTAGTCGCTATTAAAATATTTTATTTATCCTTAGTGTTGTGCAGTTTCACTTTGGTAGGCCTAGATATACATTTCTTTTATTCATATAGGATACATTACATTTCCTGAATCTTCATCAATTCAGGGACACCTTAGTCACTATGACCATTTACTTGGTTGATTGTGCATTGAGCAAAAGAGAATTCCAGACAGTTCAAGGATCGTCAGTTCCAGGGTTGAAGCTGACATTGATATCTGGACAACTGAAGCATCACTGGGTCCCCATTGTTAGAGTGGGAGTATATGAGGGGCAGTGATGGAGTCCTGGTCCAAGTCTGATTTACACCAAGTCTAGTGGTTCCAGGATACTCCCAATGCTTACTTCTGTAGTTCCTGATTCTATAATTGGAATCAAGGTACTTGAAAGTTGAATTAATCCCTACATTGGATTTAGCCCACATTGGCCAGTAAAATCTAATAGGAAGAAGAGTTCAATGGAAGCCTCTGAAACTACGTTTCTACTCCAGCCATATAGTAAATTAAAAATGATTACACATCAAAATATGGCACATATGGGTCCTATTATATTTCTCAGAAATTGGAAAGATCCTGAAGAATAATTTTAGACCATAGCATGTTGAACTAACTAGTAGATCTGATTATAATGCCATGTAAAACATGGTATTTAATTACAACAGAATAATATGATCTCAGGTACAAGGACTTATGAGCTGAATGGTGTTCCTTCCCCAAAAATTCATATGCTGAAGTCCTAACCTCAGAATGTGGACTGTACTTGGGAGGAGGCACAATAAATGTTCATCTGGAAAAGATATCAAAAAATGAATCAGACAAGTAACTTGATCAACTGACTTTGGAAGCTCTATTATTGATCTCTCTTGATCTGACACAATAGGCCACAGTGGCTGAGAAGGAGGATATTCATGAACCCAATAACATGGATTCCCACTTACCAAGGCAAATATAGTAATGGCTGCCTTTTCAATAACAGAGACCAATATTGAGTTCCTGATATGGTACTATTCCTCCAGAGGAAAATTTGGTAGCCTATTAATTATATTGAACTCTGTATTCTGAAAGAACCAATGACATTCTGAGAATGTGTTTGTCTTTCCTGCCCACATATCCTCAGCCAGCACTACTCCCTTGGGGGCTTACAGAGTACCTGTTCCCACAGAAATAGAATGTGATCTGACAATGGGACCCACTCCACAGTAAAGAAGATAAAAGAGTGGTACTGTGACAATGAGAATATGCTGTCTGCATTTCACATCTTACCATCCAGAAGTTGCCATTTGGATAGAGTATTAAAACAAATTGCTGAAGGTGATATACCTGAAGAGGTAATACTCTGCAAGGATAGAGTACTACCAGAATTCAGCATGTACTCTGAATCAGAGACCTCTATGCAATCTTATTTCTCTGATAGAAAGAAAACAGCAGACTAGGTACCAAAGGTTTGAGGAAAAAGGTGATGCTACCTGTCATCATTTCCAGTGGCATACTAAAGGACTTTGTAGTTACTGTCCCTGTGGGGTTAGAGGTCCTGGTTTCAAAGGGATCAGGCTCTCCTGGAAACAAAATACAGATCCTGTTGGAACTACAAGTAATGGTTGCCACCTGAGCACTTAAAAGTCCTTTTATACAGACACCAGCAAGCAAGAAGAGGAGTCATCATATTAGCATTGATGATTGACTCTAATCAGAAAATAAGGTAGAGTTCAGAAATATATATGGAGAGACAAGTGAACAACTTGGAAGCTTCTTGGTATTCCCTTGATCACTTGTGACAGTGACTAGACAAATGCACAATCCCAACTGAAAATAGTATGATTACCAGAAACTTAGATTTGGGAAAAAGAGTTTAGGCCACATCGTCAGGTAAGCCACCAAGACTGGCAGAAGAGCAAGCTGAGGGCAAAAGAAAGTTAGAATAAATAATGAAGGTGAGAGACAAGTGCCAATGTTAGTCCTGAATACTGCTGCATCGGTAAGGCTATAGCTCCTCCTGCTAACCAAAGTTTCCCCCAAGAAAGAGAAGTTAACTGGAACCCTTGAAAAGAGCTGCTCCGCAAACTTATATGAAGTGCATGTTTAGGGCACAAAAAGTAGACTAGAACAGGCATTGAATTGTCCCTGCAAGATTTTACCAAAAAAAAATTGCTGTTCTGTTGCAAGGAATGCAGTTAGAAGGATAGCTTCCAGTCTCATCACCTTCAGGATCTGCCTCAGCTTTCAGGTTGAGGTTTTGCTTTTCCTGAGCAACTCTTGGCAAAGACTGATCATGGAATGAGTACTAGGCCTGGTCATTTCTGTCCAACACAGATTCTTCTAAAACTTTTTTGTTTCAAAGTTTCTATTGATTTGGCCAAGACTTATACCTGTCTGTGTCGAGTCTGAGACTCTTCCTGCCCCTTTTGCTTCCACCTCACTTTCTTTTCACATATCTGAAAGCATCCCAGGTCTTCTCATCAGATCTGACGACATCCAATCTATTTTCTGTCTTCATCATTTTATTTTATTTATGAGGTAGACATCAATAAATTGTTTTCACCCTTAACTTTGTTTCAATATCTGTTTTCTAGAGGTCCTAATGAAACAGAACTCCAGAATGTGTTATATGTTTTTTGATGCTGTTTATTACAGCATCAAATAGGCCAAAGGGCCTATTTATTCTTTGCCTTTCTTGACAAGATCCTATTTTATCTCCTTCTTATTTTTTTTTCCCCTGAGATCTTGAATTTTGCTTTGAGGTTTTTTTGTAAATATATTACTTCATTAACTTATAATTCATGGTGATATATGTGATGATCAATTTTAACTGCTTAAATCAATATTTGTCTGGTGATTTTTCTCCAAGAAGGGTTTTCTTCTTCCTTTTGGTCTCTTTATCAGATTATTATGTAAAACTTATTTCTTTTTAAAATTATTATCCATCTTTGAATAAGGAATCAGAGAAATGTTGAGCCATATTCCAACCACAAAAGAACTTTTTCTGGTTTATATAAAATTCCTTATAGCACAAAGCTATGAGAGTGAGTGACTGATTTCTTCTTGTCCAGAAGTGATTGACAGTTGCAGCAGTGTTCACCTCTGTTTCATTCACCTCCATTTGTTTCTTGAACGTAGGTGTATCTTGTACGTCTACACTGGGTAGCTCCTTCCCTCCTTCTTGAATTACATGGGGGAATGCTTACCAATGGATGCACCCTGTTTCCATGGTTCAAAATGAAGACCAGCTGACTGACACCTTCTAGGAGGTGTTATCTACAGTGCTCTGACAGCTTTCCCTGAAATTGGCACCTCTGTTTAAAGTTTATGGTATTTGGAAAGCCATCTTATCACATCATGGCTTATGATAATATGATTTCTAATTTTTTCAAAAAAGAAGATTGCATTTCTGTTTTTCTTTCTCTTTATTGTTTGAAGATAGTTCCCAAGAAGAGAAAGAGGTTGATTTTAAAACTAGTAGCTTTTCTATTCATATTTTTCACACAACAAATTGAGGATAAGATTTTAAAAATGATTTAACAATGTATTTTTTATTCTTTCTCTTAATCATGTTTTCATGATTCTTCCTATACATTGCACCAATGATATTTATCACTTCAGGAAGAGAGAGACAATATCACCTAGAATATTGAAAAAGGACTGCTCAACTTTATGTCTCAAATCCACCTTTCTCAAGGGTCTAGTGAGACAAAAGATTTCATATTTATGCATTGTTTTAAAAGAAAATAAACAAATAAAAGTGTTTCTCTAAGTTATGCCAAAAAAGTTTGGTGCTCTAACTATAGTTTTTTTTTCTTTTAAATATAGTTTATAGAGCATAAATAATATGACATTAAGGAAGGTCCCTTGTGTTAGGAACTATGGCCTCATATAAAAAGAAGAGGGAGAGAGAATGGCAGGGCTATAGGTTGTGAGTATCTGGACTCTCTCTCTCTTGTGAACAAAATAAAGGAAAAGTTTCAACAGGTAACAGAAACACCAAGATGACTGTTGTTTGTGTCCATGTAGCTATTCCTTGCATAGGAATACGCAAAAGCATGTCTCAGGAAAATTGCAAGCTCAATGGAGAACCCCATGGTTAACTTGACATTGTAGCAATGAGGAAAAACCCTAATGCTAAATAAAAATGGCTAAGGATATAGCTTGTGCATTTGAGATAGGACTCCTAGTTCTTCATAATTAGAAGAACAGAGAGAAATTCATGTTTCTGGATGCCCCATACAGAAGAGCTGAGACTACTGGCGTGCCATGGGAAACTTGGTATTGGGATAAAAAAGTCTCACAATGTGATGACATTGAGATCAGAGAGCATGGCAAGTCAGAAATTTCTCAGAAATATTTACCATTATAGCAACCTTAAATTAACTAAATTCTCAGAGGCTGTAAGCACACATATGCAGATGATAAAGACATATCTACTAGACTACAGCTGAGTTCAGCAGAGAAACATAGGACAGTAGGTAGATTAAAGTCCTAGGTCTCCAAGATCAAGATGTATTTATATCCTACCCTATTTCCAGGAACGATTTTAGAAAGAATTGGAGAAGGAGAATCTGACTGCTAAAAAAAAAAGAAAACAGCTAGATGAGGAATAGAGCTCTGAAGTGACTTTAAAAAGCACTTTTAAATCTTAAGAAACCAAAATATGGTTAATTGGCAAGTTTGTAATTTTTCTGCCAAAAAGTAGAAAAATAGAGCGATAGGAACATAACATCAGGTGTAGAAAATTAATGTTTTGATTTGTTTATGCATATAGTGCTATACAAAATTAAAATTATATTTTACATGTAGAATTTTACTTTTTTCTTAACTTAAAGCTATAAAAATTATTTCACTTTATTAAAACTATTTGTAACCACCTATTTTAATAGATGCCTTTCACACTTCTTGACAAAGCAGTTTCTTCTGCTATTCTCTAGTCTGAATTTTAAATCAGAATCTTTAAATAATCTAAAATCAGTTTTTTTATCTTATTTGAGATCTCTTTTTTTTGCCCCAAACACCTAACAAATTGTCTTACCTCTGTCTACAGAATAATTATTCTTTGTCTCACTGCTTAATGTTTCAACTTTATTATATATTAAATTACATAATAATTTATTTTTTAGTTAGACTAATTGTGCATACTTTCTGTACTAATTTAATAATTATAGTTTCAGAATAGGTTTTAGTATCTTGGAGAGCTAATCTCGCTCAACATTGTTCTTTTTCATTGTCCTTAACCATTTCCCACTTTTTTTCATGTAGTTAAATTTTGAAATCATATTATAAGATTTAAAAAAAATGTCACTATTATTTACACTGGGATTGGACTAAATATGTGCGGTAATTGTTGTTCCTCATCTGGAAAGTGTCATATGTCTACATTAATGTATTTTTTTCATATGAGTAATTTTTTGGGGTTCTTTTGTTTTGCTTTTATAATCAAGTCACCCATGTCTTTTTAAGGTAATAGTTATAAGATATTATTTCTCATTTATTTTCTAATATATTTGTCTAGTATATAGAAATTGTATTAATTTGTTGTATTTTTTATATATATGGTCATTCATAGAACTCTTACTAGTTCTAAACAATTTTATTTAGGATCACTTCCTGGTTTACACTAGACTTGCCTTTTTTTTTTTTTTTTTTTTTTTTTTTTTTTTTTTTTTTTTTTTTTTTTTTTTTTTTTTTTTTTTTTTTTTTTTTTTTTTTTTTTTTTTTTTTTTTTTTTTTTTTTTTTTTTTTTTTTTTTTTTTTTTTTTTTTTTTTTTTTTTTTTTTTTTTTTTTTTTTTTTTTTTTTTTTTTTTTTTTTTTTTTTTTTTTTT